>JAIFZK010000005.1:22330000-22710000 GCA_027481765.1 Tenualosa thibaudeaui
CATCCCTCTCTGAGGAGGGGTCAGCAGCCCCACCGTATGCATGTGCGCCACACACACACAGAGAGAGAGAGAGAGATAAGGGGAGAGACATGGCCTCTGCTGCCCTGCCCTGGTCCCTGGGCTGCGCTGGCTGCCCTGGCTGCTCGCCCAATCGGCTGACAGAAGCCTTGGAGCCAGATGCCCGTGTGAACGTCCTGCGATGGCTTACGCTGCACTGGCTTCCTGTGGAGCAAGTGACACACACACATACACACACACACACACTCAGCATTACACAGCGTACTCCCTGTAGTACTCTGTTCACTTTAATCCCTGTCCATTTACAGATCCTGCAGCCTGCTTCTCTGCCCCCTCCCTCCCTCTTTCCCTCTCTCTTTCTTCTCCTCCTCCTCCACCTCTCTTCTGCTCCCTCGTTTTTCATTGCATCCACCCATTTATCTCTACCTGCCCGCAACAAGTCCTCTTCCTGTATACCTCCTCACACACACAGACACACACAGACACACACAGACACAGATACACACACAGACACAGACACACAAACAGACATGCACACACACACACACGCACACACCTCTGCCCTGTTGACCCCCTTCACCTTTGTCTGTCTCTTCTTTTTCTTTCAAACTCTCTACTTTTTTCTGCCAGTTTCCTTTCATTGCTACTCATTTCTAACCCTGTGCCTTTTTTTCCTCCAATTGGAAGCTCCTCTATTTGTCTCTTTGTATGAGATAACCCCCCCCCCCCCCCAACCCCACCCCAGTCATCTCTTCCTCTATACTTTCCTCTTCCTTCCCCTTCTCTTGTCCTCTTCCTCTGGGCCCTTCCTCCCTCACTCCTCTCCTCCCTCTCCCTCTATCCTCCTCCCCTCTCCTGGATGCTATAGTTTCTCCCCTCCGCTCCGCTCTTCCTCTCCTCTGCTCCCAGGGGAGACACACAAAGCTGCAGAATTCTGCTGCATCAGAGCGATCTCATCCGCACGCCGCACTCCACTGGGAAACATGATCAGCCACAAAGTAAAACACTGCACTGAGGAGAAAGAACAATCTTTAAAAAGAAAATATAGAGGAGAGAGAGAGGGGGTGGGGGGGGGGGGGGGGCACAAATCAAATCTACCACACATCCTTGAAGTAGTCTTGCCATTGGCAGTATTTATTTTGCAGTGAGTTGTGTGGCTGGTCTTCAGTGAGATACTTCACACTGGAACCATAAACAGAAGTTTATTCAGTGTTTGGTGAAAATATTAATTAACAAAAAATCCATAAAAACATTTCAGATACTGTATTTAAGGAACCATATTGTGATATTAAGGTTATGTAGCATAAAAATAATTGCAATTGCGAAGTTTATGTTTTTGTTGCATTGCAATACATTTACTTTTAATTTGCCATCATTGACTACTTGTTGTAATTTGACTAAATAATTATTAATTTAAATTTTACTTAATTAATTATAAGCAACCAATTGAAGAACTTTTAATATAATTAAGAATTTTGTTTCTTAATACTTAAAAGTTGAAAGAATAAACAGAAACAATTAATATAAAAATTAGGGTACCAAATAATTTCCCCTTCTCTCAAAAATCATGATTTAGTCTTGTATGGTGCCATGTCAAGAGTTATAATAATTTTATGAATGACATATGATCTCTGTCACTTCCCATTAAAACTTTTTCAATAACCATAATAAATTGGAACTGGATTTGGCCCATCAGCTGATGTAAATTCACTTTCTTGCTATTACTCTGATAATTATAACACAACTCAGTAGGGTGACACTTTACAGTCTGTCTGTTGTTTCATCTGCCAACTTCTTATGACAGAAAACCTAGTAAAATCTAGACAACCTAGTCAAACCTGGTCACCTAGTCAAATATGTAGCCTATTTTTTTTACATGAGGACTAACCTTACAGTTTTTAAGATTATCTTTGCAGCAGGAAACACAAGGATAAATTGGATGACTTAATATATTTACTTTCCCCTCCCTCTGTTTCACTGAAAGACGCAGTCTATTTTGGGCTGACGGTGTAAGACATGATTTAGTTACCGTTAATTTCTGTATGCTACGTGTAAAGAGAGACAGGGAGAAACGCTTGTATCGACAACTCGCTGATATCAGCGTGCTCATACAGTCTTCCGCCAAACAACGAATTTAACTCTTCTTCACAAGAATGCGGCAAGATAACCGCTCGTTTTTGTCACACGTGATTTTTTCGATGACATCAAACAAGTACGACCTCAAATAACAAGATATGTTGCATGAAGACTGTGAAATGTGTTGCAGCTGTCCTCTCTGAAAAACAAGTAGCCTCTTGAAAGTCAACAAATGGTGAAGTTGGCGCGCACTTTGCATTCTTTTGGGAGATGAGAAACAGCATCATTTCACGTGTAGCCTACGCCTGGCCGTTAAATTCAATATTTATGACCTGAAATCGATTTTAATAAATCTTTGAATTATTTTATTGTTTTCAATAGCAGCCATTTTACTTTGTTGCCAAGATATTTACGGTAGGCTGTGAAGAGCATGACTAGTGAACTTAATGAGATCTGGACTATGCAAACGCTTGCAAGTTAACCTTTTTTTCTTGCTAGCGTTTGCACGAAAGCCTTATCATAGACAAGAGCACTGAAAGGAGTTTTGTGATACTGTGTGTGTTCGTGCGTGCGTGTGTGTGTGATGCGTGGTTAGGTTTTGCTTTGAGTCAGAGGCAACACAGGCTCATAGAATAGGCAGTGTGTGGGACGCACACCCTGACCATTCCTGTCTCAGACTTCTCTGACATCTCTCAGTCTCTCTCTTTCTCTCTCTCAAACATCTCTCTCCCCTCCTCCCAGTTGTCTTTCATGTGTTTTATAGGCTGTTTTGTCCATTACTATCTACACCTCTCCCCCTTTTCTACACGCTCCTCGCCATATCTATGGATATATATATTTTTTTATCACAAATGTATTTTTTTCATCATTGTTAACATTGTCTTTTAGAGTTAGATTACGCAGACAGACCTGTCATGGATTTGAAAAAGGAGTGTTATTGGAACTGAAAATAGTTGACATGCTTGAAGTGTTTAATATTCCGTATAGATATATATATATAAATATATATATATATATGCCTGGACAAACACTGACAAAGATGTAGACGCAGCATGTGTGTGGTGTGTATGTGGTGTGCATCAGTGTGTGTGTGTATGTGGTGTGCATCAGTGTGTGTGTATGTGGTGTGCATCAGTGTGTGTGTATGTGTGCGCGCGCATTCATCCCTTTCACAGTGAGTAAGGCGAGTGGGCGATAGCAGCAACTGGTCTGCTTATGTGTCGTTGCATAGCAGACAGGCTCCTCACTGCTAGATATTACTCATTTCCTCAGTCTTGTGTACAAGCACACTCAATTGAGCTCTCACAATCACGTACACACACGCGCATGCACACACACACACACACACTCATACATACATGCACACAAACTGTCACACACAGACTCGCAGCTTTGCTGTGTTGTGATTGTTAGGCTTTGTTGGGGTCCCTTTGATACGGCAAGTTGACTTACTGTGTGGATAGTTCTTGTTTTTCTGGCTCTGGATAACTGCTGTGTGTGGTAGTGGAGTATCTGTCCACTGATCAAAAGACAAGGTCAGTCACTTGAGGGCATTTCAGCTTGCTTAGGGCAAAACCGCTTCTCCTTTTTTTGCGTTTCTGCTTTGTCTGCTGAAATGATTTGAGCTAAAAAGTTGGTGCTATTTATTTTTATACTAAATGCTTGCTCAAACGTTGATTTCAGAGGTGTTTTGTCTAAACAAGACATCCTTTTTTGTCAATAAGTCTGTGTATTATAGTTGCATTCATTGTTAAGGGGTAAAACGGGTATTTTGAAGGTATCTGAGATTGTAATCCTCAAGTGTTATTTTTTTTGTCTGGCTGATTTAAGTGTGTCTTTCATGGTCTCATCTTGGCTCAGTGAAAGCATTTCTGTGGTATACTCGGTGACTTATATAGGCTGTTTTTGTATGTTTGCTTTGTTATTTCTTTCTAAAGAATCTCTTGTACAAAAGTGTTTGTGCATGTGTCAGGTGAAATGACTCAGTTGGATTGCAGCCTCCTACGGCTCCCTGAAATACTTTCTTTTATGCACTTGTTCGAATCAGCCAGTTTTCTACTTCAATCAAAGCTCAATTGTTCTGTTTGATCTGCCATTCAAACCTGTCTAGTCTGATCCAACTCCCCCCATCATTACTGAATTTTTATGCCAGTCCTGCTTTGGCATCAATAAAAGCAGAGTTAGTAACAGCTCGTGGACAAAAAAAAATGCAAGCTGCTGGTAGCTATGTGTTTGTTAACATATTTATGTATATATTTTGGCTCACATCATAAAATTTTCAAGTTCTTTGTTTGTGTGTTCATTGATGGTGAATTTTCTCAGCTGGGAAGTCCCGGCACAGTAGTGTATCAATGAAGCTGCCTGTGAATGGTTCTCTCACTCTCTCTCCTCTATTACCGTTGCCCGCCCCACTCCTGTGAGAAAGCCACCTGCTCTCATTCGGCTGTACCGCGCCCCAACCATACCACGGTCGTGCACCCAACCAGCCTTGCGGCTCTGCCCATTTGCTTTGGCACACACAGAAAAGGGCAGAACACTTGATAGTGGTGAGATCAATGGTGATTCAATTGGAGCCCGTCTGACTGTGCCAGCAGCACTGATTGCTTAAAACACAGTTGGGAGTGGAACCGGTGAAGAAGTTCCTCTAGGGGCTAGTTGAGTTGAGTGGAGTTTAAAAAAAAACAAACAAAAAAAAACTAAGCCTGGTTGGTTTGACAGTAGCAGCAGCAGCCACACAGCTGCATGAGTGGTGGCAACATCCTGACCTCTCGTGTTACACAAAGGCATCGATCCCTTCAGGGGAGAATGGCAGCCGTTGAGCGGGGCGCCCGAGCGCCGCTTTTGTGCATAAACTTTCAGAGTCATAACCTCTATGATGCCTAAGGCTGCACGGTCAGCACTGGTCACCATGCGGCATGGCGACGGCAGCAGTGTCTGACAGAGATCACCTTGGCGGAGATCGGTCCTTCTGTCACACGATTGGCTAGGGATGAGACACTCTGTAAACAGGCTCAATGGCTTTGTGGATCACCTTGTCTCGAGGTATTGATCGGGCGAAGAGCATTGCAAAGAGCAGACAGTGAGTGAAACCAGAGACACAGAAGTGAGAGTTCCTTACAGTGAGCCAGGCTCTGGCTTTAAAGACGGTAAAGAAAAGGCAACACCTTGGGTCTCTCTGTGGAATCCGCGTCATTCATGCAGACCTGAAAGGGTTGTCTTTGGTTGCTCAAACTCTTCTACATGCATATCCAGCTCCCCTGCTCTTTGTCTTTATGTGTTGGTATTATTTATTTAAAAGTTGTAAAGTAAAAAGATGTTCTCTGGAGGTCAGTCCAGGACCAAAGCAATGCCTCGCTACCTTTTTTTTTCTTTCAGAAGTCCTACCATTTGCCTCTACAAGAAAGTATCAAAAGAATAGAGGATTGATTCATTTTCAGAGTGCATTTCCTTGTAGAAAATCACTTTTCATGAACAGTAGACAAAAAAAGGAAGAAAGTGGTGAAGTATAGAAAAACTGGCCAGTATCCCTGCATAACCTCCCTCCCCCTCGCACAAGAGAGGAGTGAGGATGTATGGACTTAGTTTCCATAGCGACGGCTGCTAGGTGGCAGGGTTCAGTAGGGGCAGACGAAACGTTCGACTGAAGCACTGAAAAGGACCAGATGTGCCGGCAGCACTGTGCAGTCACATCAAAGTGTCTCATTTAGCGCATTCAGAGCATTTAAAGGCGCTCTGGAAAAGACTCCCCCACACTCCACAGTGAATGAAACAAGGGTTCTTAACTACAAGCTACTCCCTCCACAGTGGCCCTCCCTTACCTTCCCTTCTCTTCCTTTCTCTCTCTCTCTCTCTTCCATCCCCTGCTGCCTTGGATCCCCTTCAGGCTCAGCAAGCATCTCTGCCACTACCACCGCCATCATCATCTCCCTCTGCCCACGCCACGGACTCTCAATGTGGATGGTGATTTCGCCGTGGGGGTGTGAGCGTTGAGGAGGGAGAAGGGATGGGAGTGAGGGAAGGAAGGGAAAAAAAGGAAGGAGAAAAAAAAAGAAAGAAGTGACCGGCACGTTCCGTCGCTAGGGGAGTGTTGATTGGCAGTGGAACCCCCGGAGTGTGGGCAGAGGGCCGCTGGGGTCTTTAAGTTGGAAGTGGCGAGGGTGGTGGTGGTGGTGGTGGTTCTATAGGAGGTGGCTGTGGAGACGATGTGTTTCCCGATATAGCTGAACAAGCAAGCGCACATTTTTGCTCTTCAAAGAGCCGTCTGATAACCTCCCGCTGAGCCTCTTGTGTGTGCGTGTGGGTGAATCTCTTTATGTTTGTGTATGCATGTGTGTGGGCTCTACTTGTTCAACCATGCATGGTCTCATCTGTGGGTTCTGTATGTGTGTGTGCGTGTGTGTGTGAACGAAAGTGTGCCTATGCACTGTAGTCGTGTGTGTGTCTGTGTGTGTGTGTCATTAGATCGGTAATGCAGGCCCATTCCACCTCACACCAATAATACAAGAGGTTTATATTTAGAACGCATCACAATTTTCGAGGGCTTGACAGCCGCCAACTGGCCCTTGTTTTCTCGCAGCTTAAGAGCTCACGAATGCAGCACTGTCAGACTCCAGCAGGCAACAGGGGTCTCTCTGAGTAGACCAGGCGAAAAGACAGGCTGCGAGAAAAAGAGAGAGATGGAGAGAGACAGTGAGAGCAGGAACTCCTCTTTACACCTTACTGTGCCAGCGCAGGTGTTTAGTCGTCTAGTGATTGCTCTGTAGATCCTCAGAATCTTCAGATTCATTCACACCAACAAAAGTGCAAACGTTTCCCAAACGTTTCCCTCACATCCTGTTGCCTTTCCTTTCACTCCTCTCTTCTTTCACTTCACCCCTTCACTGCTTCTTCCCATGACATCCTTCTCTCCATCTCTGCATTGCTTTAACGCTTGCCTTCTAATTCCATACACTGACACTCAGTCTTGACATTACTTATTCTTTCTGTTGTCCTTGTGTTTTCGTCTGTCCTATATTGTGTCCTTTTTTCATCTCTGGTGGCCCTAAATCTCTCTCCTTTACTCGGTCTGTCTGTGTGACTGTGTGTCTCTCTCTTCACCTTATCCTTTCTACAGAGTTTCTCTATGTCATCTCTTTCACATGTTGGTAACACTTTATTTGGCGGCTGACATAAACGTGTAATGAGCCTGTCATAAAACACAGTGTCATCAATGTTGGTGATACAGTTCGTGTTGTCATGTGTATGGCGGACTCTGACATGGACGTTTAAGGTGTTACCCACATGTTTCTCTATTGGGGTTTGTGCTAAAGTCACGTTGGCGTTTCTAATTCTTTCAGCTTTCCTTTGTGCTGTATACTGTTGCTCTCTAATCTATCCTCTTGTCCTTGTCCTTTCCCCCCTTGCTGTGGTCTTCTCTAGGTCCATGTGACTCAATGTATATTACTCTGTCGCTGTGTGTGACTCTACCTGTTTCTGTCTTGGTGTGTGTGTGTGTGTAGGTGAGCAGACGTTTGGCACGCGGCGTGCTGTGAGGAACGCGTGATGCTGTGCTGCAGAAAGGCGGCGTCCCTCTGTCTGGTCCCATCATTCTCCCCCGAAGCCCATGTGACCTAATCTCAGGGCCCCACAGGCCAGGGGGGTGCCCCATGAATCCCACCCCAGACCGCGGCAAGGAGTGCCTCCCCCCAAAGAAGCGGGAGTCCCGTCAGGGCTCCTCGGAGCAACAGCGCCCCCCTCTGGAGGACGACTTCAAGCCCCCGGCGCCGCTGCGGCCCCGGGCCCTGGCAGGGAGGCAGTCGGAGGGCCGAGAGAGTGGCGGTGATGCCCCTCCTCTCCACTACGACAAAGATCTCCCCCCTCCTCCTCCTCCTCCACCACCCCCACCACCGGCCCCTCTGCAACCCCTTCCTCTATCCCTCCAGTGGCACATGTCCTACTCGCCCTCGGCGTCCCACCCGTTCCTCTCCAGTGACCGACACAGCGCCATCTCCCCTTCTTGGAGGGACAGCCGGGTGCTGGACGTGGTGGACCCCGCCATCCCGCACCACTCGCGCTGGCTGAGAGGGGAGGTGCCCCCGCTAAGCTTGCAGCCGCCTCTGCCCCTGACCTCCTACAAGAGTCACTATGCCTCGGAGCGGGAAGCCTGGCCTTACTTTGGTACCAGCCGCAGGGACTACAGCAGCCATTCCTACTTCTCCCCCGCGCACCACCTCTTTGCCCAGCCCGCGCCGCCCTACGCCACCGACAGCTTCTCAGAGCGGCTTCGCTACCCGAGCCGAAGGCCCAATGGCCTGGACGGCCTGGAGGGTCGGCAAAGTTCCCTGGAGAGGGCGTCCTCTGCAGGAGATAGCGGTACTGATGGACGGTCCAGGCTCGCAGAGGGCTTTCACACCAACGGGAGGAAACGACACCCAGAAGACACAGCGAGCTCAACAGCTCAGGCGAGAGGAACGTTGTCCTCGCGAGAGGGCCTCACCTCACGTAACCCCCCGCAGGACCGGGACAGGGACAGAGAGCGAGACAGAGACAGAGACAGACAAAGAGACAGGGAGAGAGAACGAGAGCGGGACCGTGAGAGAGAGCGAGAAAGAGATAGAGACCTCCGCAGGACACCCAAAGCCCCTCACCTCCCTGAGTCACGGACAGCCAAGGTGGAGCCCCTGGGGCTAGGCACCATCCAGGGCGCAGGGGCTCAGATCTACTACGCCCTGGGCTCCGTCTACCCCTCCCTCCAGCAGCAGACGCCCTCGTTTGCTTATCCGACCCACCTGAGCTCGGTGGGCACCCCACCCTACACTCCCCCCTACAGCAAGAGGAACTCCCAGCTCTCCCCTCTGGGCTCACAGCAGACACAGAACAATAGCCATGGTGGGGCCCAGACTGAATATGAGCGCAACGAGGAGCTCGCCTCGCCCCCGAGCCCCTACCGCGAGCGCGAGCGTGCCGCCCATGGCGCCCATGCTGAGCCGCACCTGCACCCCGCGCCCGCCGCAGTCCTACCTCATTTCGCCAAGGGGTCCCTGATCGAGCTCGCCGGGGGTCGCCTGAAGCGCGTGGAGGAGCTACGCACCGAGGACTTCCTGCGCAGCGCCGACACGTCACCCGAGTTCCACCTGAGCAGTTGCACCGTGCTGCACATTCTGCCCGGTCCCACGCACGGCTTCAGCCAACTGCAGGTCTTGCTGGCCGACCGCAACACTCAGGTCAGTCCACCAGGGGGCGATCATCATTGTTGTTGCCCCCAGAGATCAGAATCAGTTTCACATTTAATTTGGCCAAGTGAGTGAGCACACTCAAGGAAATTGGTTTCAGCGTATATTGTCACGCTAGCAGAACAGACAATGGCTGAATGAAAATGTCCCCCCAAGCCCTAAGCTCTCAACCCTCAAAGACTAAACTCGCTTGAATCGACTTAACGACTGGCTGAGTCTTAGGGTTAGGGGGAACAGTCAATATATAAACAACATACAACATAACAAACCAAGGCGTGACTGTTATGTGATCTGGCAAATAGAAATTGTCTTCCATTTCCAAACTAAAGTTTTTCTACTTCTCAGTTAAGAACAATCAAGTGACCTGGCAAAGTGGCACACAGAGAAAATCACCTCTCAGTAGTGCTTTGTTTCAAAGCTTACTATGTCTTGTTTGGTAAATCTGTTTTTCTGTTTTGTTTGGCTTAGTGGATTAATAGTCTCCATTACGGCATCTGAGTGAGAGGTGGGTTCTGGCATAGCCTATTATCACTGTTTTGTGTTTCTTTGGCAGGAGTTACTCACAGTCTTAGTGGAGTATCCATTCTTTGTGCGCGACCGAGGCTGGTCTTCGTGCTGCCCGCAGAGAACAGGCCAGCTCTACGGCCTCGCCTGCCGCCAGCTGAGCTCCGGGGATGTGTGCCTGGCACTGACCCCCGTCCCCACACCCATCGGTTCTGGCTCCGTGCTGGGCCCACCGCCGCCCCGCTCTCGCTCCAGGGTGTCCCGCACGCACCACGGCCAGGCCTCGGGCAGTGCGATGGCGGCGGTGTCCGAGTCCAGCCCAGGATCAAAGACAATGCCTCCACCGCCTCCTCCTCCTCCTCTTCCTCTTCTTCCTCCTCCCCCCGCGCCTCCCTGCACCGCTAGCACCAACACAACCACCACCACCACCATCACCACGGCCTCTCACAGTGGGGAGGGGAGTCGAGAGGAGCAGAGGGAGCCGCGGCCTCGCAAGAGACGCTGGTCGGCCCCTGAGCTCCCCGGACGAGAGGGAGAGCAGGAGAAGGACAGTGAGGACAGGGGGAGGACCCCCCCAGATTTACCTCATAGCTCCAAACAGGAGAAAACGCAGTAAAAGCCCAGTCACACACACACACATAAACACACACAGCCTCCTCACAGTCCTCAGTGTGGTGTCCAATCCAGCGCCGCCAGCACAATGCACTGAATGTGTCCGTCCGACTGAGCAGGAAACGGCCAGTGGCGCTGGAGGTTTCAGGTAACTCGACATTACTATATGGCTGTCCTCAAGTCCGCATGAGAAAAGCCATGAAAACCAAGCCCACCTCCTCTGGGGTTTTACATGGTTGGGGAGGGGGGGGTGCCGGGACGGGGAGTCACAAGATGGAGGGAAGGAGTTGTACATTTCTGTGATGGAGAGGGTAAGCAATGGGAGGGCACCATGCTAGAAAATCCCAAATGCACAAAAAGAGACAATTCAGTGAGACAATCAAATTCACCTGTCTGTGTCGCCACGCGTTTACGCCAATGATGTAGTAATGGTCGTTCCACGCTCACCGACAGTGTTTTCTGCAGGGTTTCTATTTTCAGACAGTATTATTGAAGTTAATAACATTGGAGAGAGAAATTAAATATATAAATATATAAATATTACATATTACAGGTGTTACATAAATATGCTAAAGAAAAAAAAAGTCTAAATGAGTCAGTTGTTACTTTCGTACTGAAATTTAATTTTAACGCTTCTGAGCCTAACTCTGGCTGTGTGTCTGGGCGGACGAGGTGAATGTATCAGCAACCTTTAGCCTTTTTTCTCAGTGTGGGTCAACGCTCTCTTTTGCAGACAGCATTACTCTCCGGTCTGGGTTCTTTCATTTTTTGAAACTGTGAAAGGGAAAAGTCACTACTGGGAGACTTGGAAGAGAAAAGCCTCACACTCGTCAGAGGTAGGGTGCAAAAATCAGCCATATACACCCTCCACCCCCCACCCCCACACACACACATACACACACACACACTTTCACCCACCTGTCAGGTGTTTTCTTCTGATTGCGATAACCGTGAGAAATTTGACGACGAGAAGGTAAAACGGTGCTAATGACAAGTTGGAATGCAAGGCTTTGTGAATAGAGCAGACCCCACTGTGTTGCTTCTCTTTTGTCTGTATGTTCATGTATGACTGAGTGCAGGGAAAAAAAAAAATAAAAAAAAAAAACAAAGGAAAGTATTCAGAACTCAGATACGGGTATCTCTTGATCAAGCACACTCTTTCACTTTAGTTTTTTTGTTTGTTTTGTTTTGTTTTGTTTCATTTTGTTTTGTTTTCTGTTGTTGTTGTTTTTCAAAAATACTATTGTTACTATTTTCTTTGTAAATGTTATAGCTATAAAATTGTATATTTTTAAAATTGTGAAACTGTCATACAATGTTCGCTAGAGATTAAAAAAGCTTTATAGATTTACCTTGACTTACCGCAGTTATTTTTACATCCTTGCATCGGCCTACCGTGCTGCACACAGAAGCAAAAAAAGAGACAAGTGGACAATCTGATTGTGTACACCTGTATTCATTGGATCACAGTAACAATACCAGTGACTACATCTTCACCAAAGGATACACCAACGTTAAAGAAGCAGAATTTCCCCAGGCAAACACTAGATTGTGCTAGATCAGACTGCAATATATTCACACAAAATTAGGTCCATAGTAATCACGCTATATTTGATCTCGATAAATGACTAACATTAGCTGCACTTTTGAAACTTTAAACTTTAAACTTATGACCATTTGCCTTCTTTCACATGTATTTGATCTTTTGCCTTAAGCAGATAATTCAAATGCAAAACCAGTTAAGTCTGCATTGAGAAATGTGCAACAAATTATATCAAACTACATAATGTTGTTTTTATGAAGGAAAAATAAATCAAAATAATTCAATTGGAGTTTGGTTGATGATAAATATTTTTTAATTATATAAATAAATTTCTGCAAATTCCCAGAGGAAATGATTGCCTCTTACAAAATATTGCTCCTTCTACTAGATCTTAAATTGAGCTTATTTGTGTCTTTTTCTCCTAAGGGGGTTCTACAACAAAGAAGTGCGAAGATCAAAGATGGTCAATGCGTCATACTTCTTAATTTAAACTCCTAATAAATAGTCTATTACTCCAAACCCAATGTCACTTCATCTTAAGATCTTAAAATAGTCTTCTGCTATTCTTCTTCCTCGAAAAGAGGGCAGATGAGGAGATAAATGTTAGAATTCAGTAAGATATTATATATTTCTGTGAAAAACAGTTAGAAGAAGAGATTTCTTTTCCTTTGGGCTCACTTAAAATGGACTTAACTGGTTTTACATTTGAACTCTGTTTTAGTTGTTGAGGTATGTAGTTATTAGTTGAGCCGCACTGTAGTATGGGAAACAATAAGAGCCATTGTTTTATGTATGAAGACCGTCCAGGGAAGGTGGATGTCCAGATGGAGTGGATGTGATTCCATGCAGGGACGTCTCACTGTGCTGCTGTTGGGCGTCACTGGGTGCTGTGTGTGGAGGGCTGCTGTACCACCCCAGTGTTGGGTTGAGGCAACCGTTGAAGAAGCTCCCTGGCAAACAGTGGCACCACCTGCACAGAGAACCACGTGATGAGTTATGCTGCACCCTAGTGTTTAGAATCAAACATTGCATCCTAACAGATTTCTACTGTAAATATAAACGGCAAGCCTGGTCTTCTGATAATATTTATGAAAAATTAAATACTGATCCATGTGGTTACATTTCTTTCAGCTGAACTCAGAGCCAGACATATATTTGAGCAGTCTGTATTCTGTGTATCAACAAGTCACAGTAAAAATCACACAAACTAAAACCAACAAAAACCTGTGCTGTGATGAGCTTCTTGCTTCTTGGCACACCAGCCTCAGGAAACTCTTCCCCAAAGCAGAGGTCAATCTTGTAATTGGGTCTTGGCCCATCCCCACGCAGGAAGAGTTCTAACTCTGTGGTTGAAAAATCGTTCGAAAATAAGGAAGATGAGAAGAACCTCACATTCTGCAGCATCACAAATATTTAGTCATTTACATTTACCAGACGCTTTTATCCAAAGCGACTTACATATTTGTCAACTATCATTTATATCAGGGCCAGTCTCCCTTACAGCAATTTAGGGCTAAGTGCCTTGCTCAAGGGCACAACGGTGGCAGGCAGGATTCAAACCCACAATTTTCCAGGCTACTTGCATGCTAGCCAGGTTCCTCAAACACTACGCCACCACCGCCCATAAACATGAAGGCACTGCAGCTCATTATGCTACCAAGATCAGCCCCCCATCAACTGATCTCTATCAGTGTACTGTTCTCAGTGAGCTCAGATCACTCAGATTAAAATCTATAGTTAGTTAATAAATGTTAATCAGTACTGCACCATATTAAATGAAGTACCTAGTAAGTAACTAGTGAACACAAATCCTGAGCTTTAATTTAAAGGGATATTCTGGTAAATGCTATAGGTAAATTCTGTGGTATTCTGGGGAGTGCTGTGAGCATGATAGAGAATGGGGCAGTTCCACGCAAAATCGACATTTTGTCACGCCAATGAAATGCCTTGGTATTTGTATTATGTAAATGACTGCATAAAATGTTCCATACACTTTTTTCATGTAAGTTCTACAACCAAAAATAGCAAATGCTCAAATTTCATGTAATCTGTCACATCATAGTATTCTATCATGGCATTTTATTAGCAGTATGGACGTGACATAAAAGTAAATTTTCCATGGAAATGCCCAGTGAATAATTTGATACAATGGCGATTAGAATAGCAAACCTGGGGTAAAGAAGACTTGAGTTTCTAAGCCCTCGCTGGTTAGCGTCACCATTTCGCTATACAGACTATGTTCTGCCAAATTTCATTGTTGTTTTTCCAACCAACAGCACTCTGTGACCTTGAACAATAGGGCTATGGGTTCATTTGAGCCAGAATATCTCTTTAAACCCATCCACCTTGTCCATCATTCCAGTTTAGCTGTTGCCTCCCCACCTACCCACCTCGTAGAAAGATGGGCATGTCCAGCAGCTTGCAGGTCCTCTCCCTGTCCAGCTTGTTAGGCTGGTCTTTGTGCTCGGCCAGAGGCCCACCCCAGTACACACGGCCCTGGCAAAAGCGTTTGATGAAGACCCCATCTGGCCCTACCCACACCAGCACGCCCCGCTCGAGGTGGGGCAGGAGCCGGCTCATAGCTTCCCCCATGCCAGGGGGGAGCTGGCACCTCTCCACGGAGGGGAAGAAAACACGATGGGCACCACATGGTCCATAGATACGCTCGCTGCCCACCGGGTCGGAGCCGTGCAGGATGAAACAGCCCTCCTGGGAGAGGCTGACCACTTCCTCTACCACCTGGCCCTGATAGAACACTCGCACCCGCAGTCGGAAGTCTACACACACACACATACACACAGACACATACTGATAAAACAAAACATATATGTGCATTCAAACGCCTTAAAAAATAACAACAGCAATAACAATTACAACAATAACAACAATAACAAAGCCCATGCACATGAAGTGTAATATTGGGCCTGTCAGAGACACCATGTCACTTTAGATAAAAGCATCTGTTGAATATCTCTCAGCTTTAAATTTTGACTTTTCTTGTAATGACACAAGTAAAAGAATAGGACTAGGCTATTCTGCTGTCTGGTTTTCTTCCAAAAGATTCAAGAGAGTCCCCTATAATTTTTCCAGCAGCAGTCCAAAATCCACAGACTACCAAAGAAAAGGCATGGAAGGAACTTTGTCTCCTTTGTAACTTTGGATCTTACATTTTGACAAGCACGCAATATTCCTTCTTTGCGTTACATAGGCTCACTGTGAACACGTGTCACCTCACCTGAGATTTGCAACTCTGACGGGAGGAGCGGTCTCACAATCGGTCTCCTACCTTCCACCTTTACCACCAGCTGCTGATGCTGTCCCTCAGACAGACCCTCTGAAAACGCCTGTCTGGGTGACTCTCCATTACCAAACTGCACGAGAGAAATTATCAAGAGAAATTAGCAGACTGACATTTAGCTGCTTAAATATGCAACATTACCTACTTATTATTGTGGTAACAACTGTAGAGTCAAAATCATGATTTTCATGATCAAAATTTTTATCACTAAAGGCGGGGGTAGAATAATTTTAAGGGCCTGCCACAAACAGGGGGCCCCAGAGAACATTTAAATATTATAATCAATGCTTGGGTGGGCATAAATTATTTTCTGTCATAGGGCTCAAAATTTCTAGCTGCGCCCCTGACTGAAGGCCTCAAAGAATACAGGCGACATCGTTTTCCTAAAGCACTGACAATACTTTCCCAGCAGATGGCGCCAAACTAACACACATTTAATGACTACTTATAAGTTGGGGAAGCGGGGATTTCCCAGCACGAAACTTGCTGGAGGGTGGAACAGAAGTTAGACCTGAATTCTGCTCTGACCTGAGTACTGGCCAGATGAACACCTGTTACTGTCACTGCGGTATGAACACCCTGTAGGATCACTGGTTTCTCATGAGAATCTGAAAAAGAGAACGAGAGAAGGGGAATAGAGAACTTAGATTCATTTAGAAAGGGAAATAGTTGAAAAGGAGATGTTGGCTAGCTACAGCCCGTTTCATCCTTGCTCCCTCCCTTTCAATATCCAGAATACAGGAAACAAAAGGTTCTTTCGTAGCGTAGACATATGACATAACCTACGTGGCATTTACAGTGATCATAAAGGTTTCCTATTGGCAAATTATGTTGTTGAGTTGCTGGTTACCTGGTGGCTGGTTGGAGTCTTGATGAATTCGATAGACTTTATAAGGTTCAGAGATGTCTAGCTGACTGCGTTCAGGTACCTCCTGAAAGTCTGTACTCTTGTTGAGGGCACAGCGCAGACGTGTCTTCCATACGGAGGGGTCTGCTTTGTCTCTCCCCTCTCTATATTTGCCCTTGTATATGGCCCAGGCCTGCGACAGGAGATCATTATGGAGCTTGTGGGTCTGCTACTGAAATAGGCTATATTGATTTTTCAACAGAATCATTTCCAAATGTTGCACAACTCTGCAGTCTCGCAGAGTCAAAATAACAAAACGAATTTTCAGACAAGCCTTGGTGCAGGAAAAAAGATCTCACTAAATTTGAATTTGGGTAGGCCCGATTATTTCTGTTTTTATTTCATACACAAAGTGAGGTGATTTGATCTCTCACCTTGAAAAGAGCCGCGTCTTCATTTTGTCTGTAGTCTTGCTTAGCAGCATGCTTCCATGGAATTCTAAACATGGTTTTCTCCTGGTTTTCCCAGTTCAAACCTGCATATCTCCCGCTATCTATTTGTGTTATTAGCCATTCTTTCAGGCGCATATTCCTCACGTTTTCCTCCATCTTAAACCAGAAAATAATAAGGAAATTAAGTTATGCAAATATTTAACAAGCAAAGTTCAATTAGTCATAAGCTACATACAATTACTTTAGTTGGTAAATTTATATTTCGCAGACGTGATGATTGAAGTCTTCACAATAAATCAGTCTAATGTTGAAAAATCAGAATGAAGTTCATTTATGCCTATCACATTTACGAATACGCGAACCATGATAAACGACAAAAGAAGCAACTGAAAGTAAAAGCAAACTGTTGCCTGAAGCGCTTTCGGTTTCCTGTCGGATTACGCTTTATCTATAGCGTGGTGTTAACCTTTAGCCCGTATGGGCAGTCTACACATTTATTCATTATAGCACCTATTTGTAGGGAAAAGAAAAATACTTAGCCAACTTGGGCTGGAAAAGAAAAAAAAGGTTCGGGCAAACTTCACAGGTTTAAAATAACAAACAATGATCACATTATAGACCATCAAAAGTGACTAAACTACATAAACAGCAAACTAATCAACTAACCTTTTCTTTCTTCGATCTCTGCCTAATACTAAGACGCCTTACCCATGCAAATCCACTTTACTGTCCGAATACACTACAGTAAGATTTACTTACTGGCTTACCTGAGTAAAATGCGTGTTCTCAACACTACTAGCCTACTGGGCACTGCTGTGTCTGCGCAACCGTCAAACTTTCCGTTTCTAAACGTCAGATCTGGGCTACTCAGTGACAGGTCCGCAGATGCTGTTTCGTTTTATCCAGAATTTATCTAACTTTGTGAGAAATAGCCTGCTCTTATGTGCAAACATGATTTCCGACTAAAAGAATCGTAAGACTCATGTTAACCACCCCTAGTCTCTGCTCTGTTAAGGGAGACCAAACTGAAATTGATAAAAAAAAGAGTTCCGCTCTGTCAGAAACAAGTATTTCAGTAGACACACACACACACACACACACACACACACACATAAATATACACATGGTGGGGCAGTCAGATGCAAAACCTTCTAAATCTATTTACAGAAATATACTAAATTTAAGCTGTTTTAATAACAAATTTTGCTAATCTCTATCAAACTGTAATTTTAATGTTATTATCAAGTAAAAATCAAGTAAAACAAATTAAGCCAGAGCAATTCAAATGGGTATATATATATATATATATATATATATATATAGAGAGAGAGAGAGAGAGAGAGAGAGAGAGAGAGAGAGAGAAAGAGAGAGAGAGAGATTTATGTATGTAGTATGGCCATCTGTGGTTAGCTCTTTGCTTGTGGTCTTCCTTGTCCCTTAATTCAAGAATCTGAACTTAATTTTACCTTATTCCAACTAGGTCATATGTAATATATGTATTTACACACACACACACACACACACACACACACACACACACACACACACACCACACTCGTAATTAAGCACATACATGCACACAAACATATGGTTACACACACATGTGCAAATAAGACATAGAGTAGCCTACACACACTCACACATACATACATGTGTGGTTGTATGTGTGTGTGTGTGTGTGTGTGTGTGTGTGTGTGTGTGTGTGTGTGTGTGTGAGGGTGTTTTTGCGTGTGTAAAATTAGGTTTTACTCCACTGTTTCCCTCTACTTCACCACACAAGCCCCATAAATTCAACATCTTGTGGTGGGTTGTCTTGGAGAATGAAACAAAACAAAAACAGATTTGTTGTGCCACTGGATGACTTTGAAGCCTGTGGAATGTGCATCACCACGGCACCAGCTACAGAGCAGCAGCCTGTTTCCCTGCAGATTAATTGAGACATAGCCTGGATCACTGTCCAAAACCTGGTATCAATTAAGAATGTATTATCCCGACATAAAATACTCAGAAAGGGCAGCCCCTCCTATTTGCATCTTTATGAGTCATTGCTACCTTGACCTCCTCTTACCATTTAAATACAAACTTGCCAATTTTCCGAAGTGAATCATTTCATTAGGTACTCATAATGAAAGAAGCAAATGAGTTCATGTTTCAAAGGCTACATGTCCTCAACCTCACACAGTAGTAGAGAACCTCTGTCTTCCCCCTCACCCTTGGTGTGACTGATTGACTCAAATAAGCAACTCCTACCTCCTACATCCTGATTATGAGAACCAAATCTGAAAGTGAAAGTGTTCTGGAGAGAGTCACATGATGGACTCTTCTAGAAAAACTAGAGTATCAGCTAGAGTGTCATAAGAGAGGAATGTAAATCACTAATTAAGTTCAGTTTAAAGGTTAATTCAGTCATGGACCCTTTGGGCTGCCATGCAAAATATGTTCACCCTAAAACAAAGCCAACATTTCCCTCTGATCCCTTCTAAGCTAATATTGAATGACCCTTATTAAGCATTTTAGTGAGAAAGCTACAGAGGTACCACTGGGGGGGGGGGATTCCAAGGGCCTGGCACTGATAGGAGGCCCTAGAGAACATTTTAATATTATAATCAATGTTTGTAGGGCCCAAAATTATTTTCTGTCATAGGACCCAAAATTTCTAGCGGCGCCGCTTGAAAGCTATACAGGGGAAACATAACCACAGGAGGACATGCTTATATGAAAATGAACTACAATATTTAAGTGAACTACTGCAGCATCCTGAGGTACACATCACCACAGAGGAGTGGACAATAAATGACCACGCCCAAAACGTTTTTGACACAATAATGAATTCATTTAAATTTATTAGACACGTTAACCATTTTATTATATTCATTTGTCTAATTTTTAAAAAAGAAGCAATCAGTGATACATATTTTTCATGCTTGAGAAATGGCATTAGTGTATAATTAATGGTATTTACATTACATTTACATTTATGCATTTAGCAGACACTTGCTCAGGGGCACAACAGTGCTGTGATATAATTGATACTGGTATTGATATAACTCTAATGTATTAGTAGTTAATTAATATATTATAGTTATAGCAGTAGTGATAGTTCATGGTTTTCAGAGTTTCCAATGAACTACCTTTACCTTCACAACTCTTGTCTGAAAGTTCATATAGTATCATATATATCCACCCTCTCTGTTCTAACACATACACACACACACACACACACACACACACACACACACTACACCCATGTCTGTGAGTGTAAAATTGTAGAATTTAGAAATTCACACATCATGTTTTCTGCCATTGACCACTGTAGTGGGTGGGAATTATTTAAGCCCATCCTGTCCCCAATTAAAACATTATTTTTGCAGACTCCAGAATCCAGATCACATTATCCTTCCTCTCCCCTAGACCTAACCTGATTGTTTTCACCTTCTGTTTTTAAGCTTGTCTGACTGTGCTGATGTTTTTCTTTATTGGAGAGAAAGAAAGGCTTTATGACATGACATGGAAAAGGCTGATTTCCTCCTTTGTCTTGTGCTTCATCTGTCATGTATTCTGAATAATTTATTACTGTCATTTACTTTTGAACTATGTGTTTACTTATATATTTATTGACTTACCCATTTGATCCCCCTGTCTCTCTCTCTGTCTCTGTCTCTCCCTCTCTCTCTCTGTCTATCCATCTGTCTCTCCCTCTTTCTCTCTCTGTCTCACCCTCTCTCTCTGTCTCTCTCTCCTTCTCCCTCTCTCAATTCAATTCAATTCAATTCAAGGATAGCTTTATTGGCATGACGTGGAAGCAGTGTTGCCAAAGCTGACATACAACAATACAAACAGATAAAATATCTGTTTGTTCCTCTCTCTCTCTCTCTCTCTCTCTGTCTCTCCCTCTGTCTCTCCTTCTCTCTGCTCCTATATTGCAGTGGTTATTGTTTTAGTCATGCAATAAAGCAGATAGATTCCCTTCTTATCTCTAGTGTAGTTGACCCAATGCACCACTGGGTGGTGAAGACAGTAAGGAAGACTTAACCATGAGCACATGCAGATAAGACCCATAAAAAGGAATGTATATGTTTAAACAACCCTCATCAAAGGCAAGTCAACAACATGTCTAACTGTTTTTATCTTGTGTTATTTTGTGTCTGCATGTGGTCGGAACACACGTCTCTGATGCAGCGACCTCTTCCTCTCCCCACCACAGGGGCAGTGAGGAACGAAATTTCATGTGAAGAAATTGACAAATAAAGCTACTATGACTATCACTATGACGACATGTTGATATTAACTAGATTAACTACAGTTGTGAGGTGGTTTTCAACTGTCCCAGAAATCACTGCTCTTTGACTATAGTTCTTTGGTTCTGTGCTAAAACCTACAGTACATGTCCATCCTGCGCTAGTGCTGTGGGGGGGTCATAATTATAACTGCGAATGATCAATGAATATTAGCCTAAAATCATAAGACATTATTACCTATTGCAGTCATAAAGCAGTGCAAGAATAAGTCTTAATGAGAACGTTTTTATTTACCAACAATTCTTGGTAAATAAATTCTTGCTTCTTGGTAAATAAAAATTTGTTCTTAAAACCCACTTACGCAGCTTTCAACAAGCTTTGAATTCACAGATACAGGTTTTTTAAATAGGACCCCAAAGATACACCAGGCAATGCTTTTAGGTTCATTTACGTGCTTTACAGTCACTTTCATGATTAAAAGGCGCATTACAGAGTAAATGAAGGCTCTCTCGAACTGAATGAAACCGAAATCGCTTTTTTACAGGCTTATCAGTCAACGTAACACACAAAAAATTGCTGGTTCCTATTCTTTGGTTTGCAAACAATTTCACACTGATTGATGACAATCAGGGGAGCTCTGGAGGTAAATTGCAGCCTTGTCTGGTATGTCTTTAAGAACAAATATAAAAAATATGCCTTTAAGAACAATTATAAAAATTATTTGGAAGATATTGGCGATTGAGACCTGTTGTTTTAATCCCAGCTATATGGATAAAACAAGGCTGAAAATTTTAAGATTATCCTTGCTCTTTTGAGGCCAAAGATTTCTACCTGTTTATTCTTGTTCTTACATTCTGCCTTGACCAAAGTGTCAGACATGTCTCCCCCCACCCACCCACACATACACACACAAACACACACAAACACACACACACCTGCTAATCTGGAACTGTTTTACAAAACACAAAGCCAGAGTGAGTGCTCTGGGCCACTCATTACAACACCACCAGAGAGAGATAGAGAGAGAGAAAGAGAGAGAGAGATACAGGCCTGAGGCAATGCAATCCATAAACCATTACAATTAACTTGACAAACCAAATTGTTTAAACACTCATTCATGCCATAGCCATTATCGCGCATTATCTTGGTATCCTCTACAAACACTGCGCCAGCTTTTGCTGATCGCGTTTTGGAGCTGTGAGCTGCGGTGGTGGTGGTTGTGTGTGTGTGTGTGTGTGTGTGTGTGTGTGTGTGTGTGTGTGCATGTGTGTGTGCACGTGTGTGGGTATAAAACTACATTTCAGTGCATTATGCAAACATGTGAGTGTGTTTGTGTGTGTGTGTGTGTGTGTGTGTGTGTGTGTGTGCGTGTGAGTGTGTGCATGTGTACGGGTATAAAACTACATTTCAGTGCATATGCAAACATGTGTGTGTGGTGTGTGTGTGTATGAGAGTGTGTGTGTGTATGTGTCTATTTGTCTGTCTGTGTTTGACTACCCCAAGGTAAAGGTGCTGGCCCTGAGTGGGGTGAATGGATAGCATCTTGACACCCCCCTCTCCACCCCCTCTCACCCCATACCTAAATCACAGTGGGTGCTGAAGTAATACTAGCAGGCTTGGGCGTCATCCACTGCCAGAACAGCCACAGACCCAGAGGAAGTGAGAGTAAGACCAGGCGCTGAAAGACAGCTGCACCTCGCCATTCTACCACTCTCTATGTGTGTGTGTATGAGAGAGAGAGAGAGAGAGAGGGAGAGAGAAAGAAAGTGTGAGAAAGATAGAGAGGGAAAGTGTGTGTATGTGTCTGTGTGTGTGTGTGCAGGGTGCTGACATAGGGTTGTGGCATAGGGGTCGTAGTGGAGTTTTGGGGGAAGTAGGGGGGTACATATGAAAGATGAGGGGAGGGGTGGTTGAGGTGGCACCCAACACCCAGAGAGAGGAAATGTCCACCCACATTGCCACTCCATTAACCTTTGCCCCCTCTTGCGTAGCCTCGAGAGGAGAGCAGATTGATGGAGAGCAGAGAGAGCCAAGGGGTCTCAGAGGAGAGGAGTGGAGAGGAAAGCGGGGAAGGTGTATGGAGCACCAGAGCCTTCAGTTCTCTGAAAACCTGCCCTGGTCCCCCACCACCAGCACCACCACCACCAGCTCCATCCCACCCCACCTCACCGCGCCCCAGCCCACCGTGCCCCAGCCCCGGCCCCAATGCTGTGAGCCGAGAGCAGAGAGAAGAGGAGGGTGTGCCCTGTGACCCTAGCACACACACATGGTCCGCATTTGCGAGTCTGCGGGTGGTATGGACTGCTAATCTGAAACAGCCTCTGCAATAAACAGGATGTTGGAGAGAAGAAAAGGAGAGAGAACTGACAAAAAAAGAAAGAAAGAAAGAAAAAAGAGACAGAGAAAAGAGGAAGAAAAAAGAGAGAGCAAGTGAAAGAGAGGTGCCAGACTCAGTAAATAGTTCAGATGAGGCTCCATGTTGGGTAACCCTCTGCTGAATTGCATCTGTTTCTCCGCCTCCTCCTCCTTTTTCCAATGATCCCTTCCTGTTCCTCATTCTCCTTAATTTGCTTTCTTTCACTCGCTTTTAATCCTTTTCTCCATTTTCCTCTCTTTCTTTCACTCACTGTTTATCCCTTTTTTTCTCTCTTCCTCCACACCTGTCTCACACATTCTTTCAGTCGTTGGACAACAACCACAGAAGGTGCCCCAAAAGGCATGATAAAGGTGCTGCTTTCAAATTCTCAAATTCAAATTCAATCACAAAATGGCCTGTAAATATATAGTGGACAAGGTTGATTGGATTCTTTAAATGCTGGGAAAGTCTTTGTCAAATATCCTTTAGCATAGTGTACACTGGTGGTCCATATGAAGGGCAAGGAGACAAGAAACACCCCACAATTCCTTGCGCTATGAAACAACAGTCAACTTGATCAATCAACGTGACACAGCTCAATAACACCTAGGTATCCAGACCAGACTCAATATCAGACTGAGGTAATCGGTCATGAAAGCCAGGCTTACCATTATTTACCATATGTTTATTGACATAACAAAATATCTTTTATCTAAAGCAACTTCTAGCCTGTTGTTCGAGGTAACTGTGTGCTTTCCGTGGGAAAAATGACAAGAAAATTTGATACAACTTACACTGAATAACAAAATGGCAGCTAACACTAAACAGTTTTCTACGCCCTCATTAGTTAGTGTTTGCTGCAGGTTTGCATGATCCACACACACTGTTATGTCCTCTGTTCAGCACACACAGCTGTCAGTGCATGGGGTCAGTGGCTGATTTAAACAGTTTGAAAACAACCATTACACACTTTGGGCACCTTCTCTGCAAATGAGGACATGCAGTACCTGTTGGCACACATGAAATTTATTGTGTGAATTTTCACGTTGCACAGCAACAGTAACTGCTTGTGTGTGTGTGTGTGTGTGTGTGTGTGTGTGTGTATGTTGTGTGTGTGTGTATGTGTGCGTGCCCGCGTGCATGTCGCGAAACAAATTCCTGATATTGAGTAATTCAATGTGTGTTCCCTTCTGTGTGTCCCTGGCTGGAAACATGATGAGTGCATTCAGAGCTGTGGTCAAATGGTGACTCATGAGATCAAAAACAGTTGCAGCGCATAGCTCAACCACAAGCAGGCCTGCTGGCTGCCACTGCTGTTGCCACCCCACTCAGAACCATGGCCCAGAAACTTGATGGAGAGTCTGTGACTGTGTGCGTGTGTGTGTGTGTGTGTGAGAGAGAGAGAGACAGAGAGCAAGAGACCAATATGAAAATATTTGTTGGGATTATGAAAATTATATAAAGGGATGTGCATGGTCCTTCTAGTATTCTAGTAGAACAGATAAGAATCATATATGTTTTCCACAGAGGGAGAAGCTTCAGTTTGCAGAGAATTAAATCTTTGCTTATTTCTATGTTATGTTCTGCATATAGGTGCCTATATATTTTCACGCTTTCTTTAGGGAGAATATGGGCTGATATCATTCTTGAGAGAGAGAGAAAGAGAAAGAGAGAGAGACAGAAAGAGAGCGAGAGAGATAAAAAGAGAAGGAGAGAGCAAGTGAAAACAATGAGGTGATATTTAGACTAATGTTCTTTTGCAATTTTCTTCCTACATCACATTCTCATTCATGATGTCAGAGAGGGTTCTTGTATCTTGTCTGAGACATCCATCACACCATCTCCACTTAGGCCAAATGGTAACTTTTCTAACACCAAGGCTACTTGCCCCCTCTCCATATCCAGTGCACAAGGGAATCCCGTAATTGTCTCAGTGCCTGCAGATGGACTGCAAACCGAAGCTGTTTTCTTCCAAATCCCTCCCCTGTGCATTGTTATAGCTCATTTGATTTGTGAACAAGTGAATCCTGTTTTGGAGAACTCTGAGCGGCTCCCTCCAACTTGGCAGTGCTGTGCACTATTTCAGGCTAATGGTGTTGGACAGATAGTAATGTAATAAAGGATAAATGCTGTCCAGAATAACAGCGTATTTCTCCGATTTGCAAATAGAGAAAAGTTTTCATTTCACATCGGTCCGTCCCCACGGCAGCATCACTATCAGCGTTCGCCATCCAACTTATCCATAGTCAGCGCAGAGGTTTGGTAATCAGTGTTTTTCCACATTCATTCCTGTAAAAACTTATTTAGAAAAACTCCAAATTGGCTGTAAGGTACAGCAGTGTCTTAAACAAACTCAGATGAGGGGTTTGGGGCAATAGGACAGAGACATTGATGTACCTAGACGATTCAAGGAGTTTCTTTATGTATTAATGTGTAGGGTTTGAAGCTGCCATGCTTTTTTGGATACTGGTAACAGACAGAGATCAGTTAAACCAAAGTCCTTCTAAAGCAAGTCCCTTCACTTGGCCGCTATCTTGGAATGCCTTCGGGCAGCTATTTGTGATTAGCCAGACCAGGCCCTATCAAAATGAATGGGGAGTTATCTAGAATTCCAGATCGCTATCACCATGGTGACAGAGATAGTAAACAAAAGTGTAACGTCCGTCATACCAAAGATTCTAGAGCGTAGCGCTCTGAGAACCTTTGGTCATACCGCATCCAACAATGTCATTGGTTGCTTTCACTGCAGTACAGAACTTCCAGTTTCTCAACTCCAGACGTTACAAACGGCCATAATACATTTCTGTTGGAGGACTTTTTCAGTGATATGTGGGCAGTGGTAGCGTAGTGGTTAAGGAACCTGGCTAGCCCTAACCCTAACCCTAAGTTGCTCTAGGGGAGACTGGCCCTGAAGAATTGATAGTTTGGAACACAATATACAAGTTAAACCAAAGTCCTAAGGCACTAGCGAGCTAGTGCACATTACAAGCCATATTCTCATAGTAACCCATTCAAAATTGGTCAATGTGCTAACGTCAGCATGCCAGCTATCTTGTTTAAGTGACAAAATTAATTATTTATCCTACATCTAAAAAAGTGAGTTGTTGGCATCACACACAATGACAATAAAACGACATACAAAAATATATTTATATTATTTAACTGCTTATTAATGAATGCTTAAAATGCTTAATCTTGGGTCCTAAAGTATCTTTGGGGAAGACAAGGGGCCTCAGTTTGTGCCATGATGATGGTCTGGAGACTGGCAAGCTTGGCCCTGTTTTATTTTTGTGAGTGGCTTCAATAATCTGAGAGACCACCTCTGACATAAACAGACAGACGCAGATAAGATAAGACTCAAGGCACATGGACAATATATTCAGTCTCTTCATTCAAAGACCAGGAAATAAATACACTTTTTATTCTTAACTTTCTGTGAAAAAAAGAAAACTATTTACACAATTTTGTACAAAACAGTTCATAAGTTGCTCTCTCACTCATATAGCCCAGCCTGTTTAATCATTGAGACAAGGAAAATGTTTTTTGGGAAAAGGAAACATTTTGACATTAAAAAAAAAAAAACTCATAAAAAATCTGTCTGCTGTGTATTTCAGTACAATCACTTCTTAAAATGTCTCCTCATCATACACAGTAGAAAGCACAGGGGTCGGACAAGTGTGGGTGCACACACAGTTGCACCTGTCTGTGAGTGTGAGAGAGAAATGGTTTATGATGAGAAGTTCAGATGAAGTCTGGTGGTGTGTGTGTGTGTGTGTGTGTGTGTGTGCATGTGTGTGTGTGTCTGTGTGCGCCTGTGTGTATTTGTGTTTGTGTGCGGGTGTGTGTATGTCTGTTCTATCATGCATGCACATCTGTGTGTGTATGTGTGTGTGTGTGAGAGAGAGACAAGTCCATTTTGTTGCCAAATATTTCACTCTTCTGAAGCCTCTACCTTCTGTGTTTGTGTATGTGCCTATGTAGAGAGATTGACAGCCTGCTGGTGGACTGGGGGCCGACAATGCCTATGCTGCTCTCATGACCAAGTTCAGCAGTCCCATTTCTGTGGTCTGATATTACCAGCAGTGCTTCAGACCACTACACACTCAATGGCATCAAGAGTCTGTTTGCTGTCTCTATATGTATATGGGTATGTGTGTGTGTGTGTGTGTGTGTCTAAGATTTGCTGTGTGTGTGTGTGTGCCTATATGTGTACTGTTTGTGTGTGTGTGTGTATGTGTGTGCGCATGTATGCTTGCTTGTGTGCATGTATGTGTGTCTATGTGTGTACTGTTTGTGTGTGTGTGTGTACATGTGTATGTGTGTGTGTGTGTACATGTGTGTGTGTGTGTGTGCACGTCAGTGTGTGTGTGTGTGTGTGTGTGCGTGCCTGTATGATTTCTGAGGTGTTAGGAGGGGTCTAATGGCATCCGCAGGCCCTCACTACCATGTTGCGGTACTTTTTGAGAATGACATTGGAGCTGTCATCAAAATAGAGGACGGAGATGGCGTTGAGTTGCGTGGGGGCACAGCATGGCTTGGGCACAATTTCTGGGTTGATGAAATGCACCTTGGGAGAGGGGAGACATGACAGTTCAAGGAGTCAAGGGGGTCAGAACTGGGTACACACACACACACACACACACACACACACACACACACACACACACACACACACACACACACACACACACACACACTCACACATACGTGTGTACACACACACATACACACACATGCACACACACATACACACACACACACAGGCAGGCAGTGGTGAAATAGCACAACGACACACACGTCTTCACCTACCAGTGTCTGCACTATGGCGTGGTTTGTGGCGTTCATGTAAGAGTTGAGGGGAAAGGCACACTCGCCCTCACAGTAGTATGCAGCGTAGCCCTCTGGAGCAATGATCCAGTCCTGAGAGTGATTGATGGGGTGGGGGTGGGGGGGACATGACATAAAATAAAAACTGCTCAACAAGCAAAGCTCTTGTGAACACAGTGTTATGGAGCAGTGCAGGAGAAGGTGCTGTCTGCAGTAGGCAAGCAAAATCAAGTCGTCCTTCAACAGGTGGGAAACTAGTGTAACCTCCGTGGTGTCGCTGTATCCTAAGGCAAGTTAAGGACAATGTTGCTGTCCATGTGTGAGAGTGAGCAGGAGTTTGCAGCACAGCAGGAGTTTGAAGACGGATAAAGAGAGAAGCTGGATCTGAATGAGAGAAAGAGTGAAAGAGTAAGAAAGGGAGAGAAGCTAGATCTGAATGAGAGAGAGAAAGAGTGAAAGAGAAAGTCAGGGAGAGATGCTGGATCTGACTGTTCCCCATCCCCCCAAAGCCTTAGCACTAAACCCCCAAAGACTGGCATGAATCGACTTCATGATCTGGTCTTTCCGAGTTCACGGCTTAATGTTAGGAGGGACAATGAGATTTAGATGCAAGGACAGAAAAGAAGAGAGGAGAATGAGAATGAGAGTGAAAAAGCATAGCACAGCTAGACACAGGTGAGAAGAGGAGAGCATGGCTTTGGTGTGCATAAAAGAAGAAGATGAACAGCAGACAGAGGTCAGTCAGAAGAGCAAGAGTAAGGCAACAAGAGTGAGACAGAGTGACTTATGGCATGTGACTGCCATGTGACTAGAGGCCACCAGACAGATTAGCTAACAAGGGCTCGTCCACTGTGGAGCCATACCCAATCTGTCCACGTGCTCGACTCCTAAATAAAGTTTATATTTTGGGTGCGTAAAAAGAATAATAACTTAGTCAAGTCAAACATTTGCTGATAATGACTTAAGCAAAAAAAAGTCTGTCTTGACCACTCTCAGACAATAAAACAGCCAAGAGATCTGGCTTGAGAATGTGTTTATGTATCTTTGACTTAGGCTGTCAACATCTCACAACCTCATGTCAAGACTTACTGGTGTTGGCACTTACAGGATGTCAACTAGGAACTGACTGATTGTGTAATCCAGATTGCCTGTCCAATAATTCCAGTCCTAAGATTAGGCATGATGTGGGATGTGATGTGATGAGATGTGGGAGAGACAGAGAGACGGGGGGTATTATGACACTATGTGGGCCTGTAAAAGAGAAACTAAGACTTACTAAGACAGATATGCCAGTGCTGTTGACAGAGGAAAACTAGAAGAGTGTGTGAGTGTGTCTCTTCTAGTGTATGTGTGTGTGTGTGTATGTAGGTGTGTGTGTGTGTGTGTGTGTGTCCTGTGTACATAAGCACATAGGCACAATGCCCTACCTGCCATCCCAGATCCCTGAAGCTAACATAGAGCTCGTGCTTCTTACAAGCCTGTTTCTGATCCGCACTGCTGTTCTCTGAAAGACACACACACATACACACACACACACCCCAAAGAGAAAGACAGGGTGTTAGAGACAGCAAAAACCTGATAGAGGGAAGGAGCACACATCGGACGGAGTGAGAGCGAGACCGAGGGAGGGAGAGAAAGTGATTGTTTACTGTGTGCTCCATGCTAAGAGCAGCAGATAGCCATGTTAAGACAGGCCAGCGTGTTTAACACATGATACATCACCAGGCAAAGGGAATGTAACATCCAGAATAACCACATCTCAGGAGCCCAGTACAGCAAGAAAAGTAAAATAGCACAAACAGAGCCCTAAATATCACACCAGCAAAAAGATGGCCTACAGGGTTCCTAACCCTAACCCTAGGCTCAGTTCTAAAGGAGGTCGCCTATCAGTAAAGTGACACCTGAGTCCTCTTACCTTAGGGCAACACTGGGTGCGTCAAGGAAGTGTGAAGTCAAGCCATGTCAGAAGACATGTTTTTTTTGTTTGTTTTTTTAATGTTCACAGAGTTGCCGCATCTGGTGTAGCCAGTTCCATTGATTATAGTGGCAGCTAATTGTTAGGTAGCCAGGCTAGCACTCAATTTCATTTCGCACCACAACTGCATCAGGGAGCCAGCCATAAGCTTCAGTTCGCTTTCAGCTGAGCTGGGATGGGCCAATCAGAGAACAGAGGGAGGGCTGAAAGCGATAGCATTAAATTCAAATGGTGCATTTCAGTGCGTAACATACGTCATGAACAAACAGTAGCGTTTGGTTGAAGCAGAACGTATCTGCCCGCCGTGAAGTGAACACATGCCAATTGCTAGGGTTCAGACGCTTTGCACAAAGTGAAACGATGTGAAAGCGGCTGATGTGTCAGGCGAGGTTGTGGAGTCCTGCTAAGGAAATGTCAACAAGATTTTGAGGGCTACTTCTTAATAGGTGTGAAAGTTCCTTTAAATAGGCCCAAAAGTTCCTTCAAATAGTTCTGAAAGTTTGTTTACTACAATTGCAACACTCTGAGGTGATGACCATTCTGTCTTCCTCTCCTGTAAGTCTCTGTCTCTTTGTCTCTGATATCTTGTCCTCTTGCCTATCTGAGCTAGTCTGTGCCAGAACTCTCTCCATCTGGGATATGTTACAGCCATAATCAAAGGCCTTTTCAAATGGCATTCCTACCAAACAAGCAACAACACACACTCACTCTTTCACTTGCATGCATGCATTCACACACGCACACACCCACATAGTCACTCTTGCGCTGACATGCACACACTCACTTGCACACACAGCCATACACACACACACACACACACATACCAGATGAGTATGCCAACCCCTGTTGCTAGTATTTTAATGAGGAGAGCCGGCATACCCACAAAGGGCAGAAGATTTAAGGCGTGCTATGGCTCAGGTGTCTGAGGCTGACCCAAACCACTGCTTCTTCTACTCACTAGAGGGCCTAACCAGAATGTGATGTGTGTGTGTGTGTGTGAGTATGTATGCATCAGTTGTAAGTGAGTGTGTGTGTATGTGTGAGTCAGTGAGTGAGTATCTGTGTGTGTGTGTGAGTGAGTCTACTTTAGGGGAGTTTTGATGGTTTCTGCTGTAACCTCTTTCTCTAGAATGAAAATTGACTTTTGCCTAACTGTGCAATTTTGTAACCCCCAAAAGCACCAATCCCCCCACCACTTTAACGTTCCTCCCCCCCCCCCCCCCTCTTCTGTGTGAAGAAAAACGAGAAGAGATTCAAGCAAGACAGATTCTAATCTGCAGAAAAAATAAAATAATAAAGCCACTCTCGCAGATGTTTTGGAACGTGGGAAAAAAATCCGGGCCTTCTTTGTGGCTCACCTCCAGCACCCCCCCTCCCCCTCCCCAACCCACCCCTCTTCATCTGTCTTTCATTTCTCCCGAGACCCACGTTACCCCATGCGAGCCCAGCCCAGCCCAGCCAGGCTGTTCCCTCCAGACTGCGCCCGCCACTGCTCACCATGCTGCTCAGCACAGTCGCACACCTCTGGCTCAGGAATTTCACCTCTGGATAACCTCTGGCGCGCTCCTAAACTGCTGTTGACAGCCACATGCATTATGCTCTGACACGATGAAAACGATCATTCTTTATTGAAAAAACACGCCGGATCAGATGTTGCCGAGCTCCCCTCCAACGCTCGGCGTGCCGGTTAAAGACCTTTCCGCACACACACACACACACACACACACACACACACACACACACTAACTCCTGCCCCTCACCCCAAAAACACACACACTCCCCGCTCCAAACATATACTTCATTAATCTGAACATTCTTCTTCCAAACTATATTAGCATTTTGAAGATGTTTTTTTGTTTTCATGTCATTAGTTTCCTAAGCTCCTCTAAGCCTGTGGTTCTTGTGTCACTACTTTGCTCATCTAACTTAGCTCCTGCTAACCTTCACCTCCATCCCTATACACCACGTTCCCACTTCCAGTAAGCCAACATCTAGAAACCTCTCCTCTCTCAGCACCTCGCTACAGCTTCTGTAGTTTGTTTTGTTGGATTGTGTAACGCAGCACTCAGGCTAGACTCTAGTACTTTATTGTTGGCGTCTAGTTAGCGGTTAACACAAGGTCAAGCGAAGAAGCCCAACTGTACTGGGTGCTGCTGCCACACTTTTGCATTAAAAGGAAAAGTGGCCGATTGAAAAAGGAGAAATGAAACCAGCACATACAGGAAGGAAACTAATCTGCAATGCTGCCCACTCTATGCCCCTGTCTCCCAGCCACCCCCCCCCCCACACACACACACACACACACACAGACACCCACACACACACACAAACACACACACACACATGCACACACACAGACACACACACAAACACACACACACACACACACAGACACCCACACACACACACAAACACACACACACACACACACACACACACACACACACACACACACACACACACACACGTATGCACTTCCATAAAATGCACATGTCCACATTTATATCCTCGCGTTTGAGGTGTGTATGTACCAGACCACACTCATGAAGGCATCTCTGGCTTTATACCTCAGTCTGAATTTGCTACGTCCTAGATTAGTATCACCAATCTGTTCTCTCTCCCTCTCTCTCTCTCTCGTGCTTATGATGGCAATCTGATGTTTAAATGGATAAATGTGTCTTTGTACCACAGAGTTGGGCGTTGGAGTTGATGGGGGGGGGGGGGTGAGGTGCATGAAGTTTGATCCATGCTTTTTAAATGTCTCTCACTCGCTCTCTCTCCCTCTCCCTCTCTCTCTCCGTCTTCCTTCCTTCCCTACCACACTAGCACACCCAAGACTAGCTTACCTGCGATGTTGGCCACCCGTAGTGCCTCCTGACCCTTTGGTTGCTTGGCCTTACGCGGTTTAGAGCTGCCTTGGGTCGAGCGCACGCTGCGGATATGCACCTCCGTGGCCTTGAAGAAAGCCACCATAAAGGGCTGCTTGGTGTGAGGGCCACTGCGCCCAATCAGGCCCGCCGTCCGTGGGTTCACACTCTGGCCTGCAGGGGGAGACAGACGGCACCAGCTCACTCACAGACACCAAAGATCCACACCCATACATAGATATACAGGCACACACAGACACACACACAACACACACACAGACACATAGTGGGACAGTGGAAGGTGGATTTGGCCAGAGGGAAATATACTGTACTGACATTTCTGTCTTCCTCTCTCCAGTAGTTTTACAGCTGGGATGTGTTTTATGAGCACATAGGAATACTATTGGGCTGTGTTTATGATGTGTGTGTGTGTGTGTGTGTTTGAGTGCTTTAGGGTTGTGACCATTTTGGTCTTTTGTATTTGTGCATGGCTTTTCTTTTGTAGAAGCATATTTATGTAATGTGTATATGAGTGCCAGTGTGTGTGTGTGTGTGTGTGTATGTGTGTGTGGTCCACACTGTTTCTTTTCCTTTGTCTGAGTAATTCTCAGAGCTGGCCTTTCTGTCTGTTTTCTCTCCAAATTCCTTGCATGTTGTTTTGCTGCTTTTTGAAATTCATGACTTCTGTCAAGCACACACATGCTGCCCAACGTTAAAGAGACAGCCTTCCAAAGCCTGTGTCTGAGTCTGCACACACACACACACACACAGACAGACACAATTTTCCATATTACATAGATATACCTAACAAAGTGCCAGGGATTCCATATTCTGTATGTGTGTGTTATCTCCTTGCATTCACCCGCACAGAGATATGCGCGCACACACACACAGACGCACACACACACACAGACGCTCACACAGACACACACACACATATGGAAACACATGCTGGAATGCGTCTTAGTCCCTGTTCTGACGTGAGGCTGAAGCAAGCCTTGCTGGTTGCCAGCAGCGGCGGGACGTCCTGACAGACTTGCACAGACATGTCCCCACGCCTCTTGCATCCCTCACCCCTCCACCACACACACACACACACACACACACACACACACATACCCCTCACACACACACCCCTTCACTTGAAAGCAGAAATCCATCTGTTTTCCTCACAACACTCTCAACGTGTAACATCCTGCCCCCCAGAGCTAGAAAAGCACTCCTCTTTGACGACGCTCACGCCCTAGCCTCTCACTACTGCTGAAAATGGCAGGCACTGATCTGAGATCAGACCTACTGTGGGCAATCTGTGTGTCTGGGTGTGTATAAGTTTGTTAAGCCTGTGTGTGTGTCTGTTTTTGTATCTAGGTGAGTGTCTGTCTGTGTCTATTGTGTCTGTGTCCATGCCTGGGTGCATGTGTGTGTGTGTGTGTGTGTGTGTGTGTGTGTGTGTGTGTGTGTGTGTGTGTGTGTGTGTGTGTGTGTGTGTGTGTGTGTGTGTGTGTGTGTGTGTGTGTGTGTGTGTGTGAAAGAGAGGCTATATCAGTGTGAGATTATGACTTGTCTATTATGGGTGTTGAATAACTAGGTGAGGACAGTTGAGCTTTGAAATGCAGGAGTTGTTTAGCTTGATTGACACTGAGTGAGGTGACAGCTGTAAACAGCCCCTGTTAATCAGTCATTTCCGTGTGTGTGTGTGTTTGAGTAAGTGAGTGACTGAGGAGACAAGAGAGGTTGTTTAGTTGGTTGGTTGGTTGGTTCTGGGAGGGTGCTGCTGAAGTGGGTCACTCACCGTCCACTCCTTCCAGGGACAGCTGCAGGCCCAGGTTGCGGCCGGGGTTCAGAACCCAGTGGTTGCTGGTGGCTGTGATGTCAAACACCAGCCAGCCCTCTTCGGCCGCCCAGATAACCCGCGAGTCCAGCAGGAAAAGGTCCGACTCCCTGGGGCCGAAAGAGAGAAAGAAAAACGAGGAGAGAGAGAGAGAGAGAGAGAAGGAGAGGGGGCAGACAGACACACAGACAGACAAATGGAAGCATACAGAGAAAGAGAGAGAGACAATAGTTATTTTTTGGTGCAGTCAGACAGGCAAATGGAAACATACACAACGTTAAAGAGAGGGGTTACTTTATTCTATTTTATTTTTAACTATAGAAATGAAAATGTATTGATTTTTGTGTTCATTTTGAAACCAAATTTTAATAACTTTATCAATAATTAATAGTAACTTATTTATCAATCTGAGTGATCCTCTCTTGCCAAGAAACCAGCTTTGAAGAAATTGTGATCACGTTTTCTAAGGAAACATTGAATCTCAGAGGGGAAAAATGGAAAGATATAAAGAAAGAAACAGAGAGCCAAGATGGCCAAGAGGTACAACCTGAGGGTTCACAAAGGTGAGACAGGGGAGAGGGAATAAGAAAAGAGACAGAAATAGAAAGGAGGAGGAAAGGGAGGCAGTGATGAAAGACAGGGAGGAAGAGAAAGTGGAAAGGAGTGAGAGATGGAGGGAGTGACGTGTAAAAGATGAAAGCAGGGGAGTATCTGTGATCTGCATTTGCATTCAGACACTCGTTACTTTTGAAGGACATTTATTCTTCCGTCATGCAAATGTGCAGATGTGTGTGTGTGTGTGTGTGTGTGTGCGTGTGTGTGTGTGCACGTGCGTGTGTAAGAGTTTGCTTGGATGTAACGGTGGAGGCAGGCCTGGGCAGGGCGGGCTAGCTGGCTGGCCTCGTCTGGGCTGAGCATCCGGAGCTCTCTGGCGCTCACTACCAGCCCGCCTGGCCGGGCCCTGCTGCCAAACCCCAGAAGGGAAGAGGCTGTAGCGCAAGTGGCGGAACAGCAGGATTAGCCACAAGAGCGCCCCGACCGCAAGAGGCCTGTGAAGCGAAAATGTTTGATTACTCCAAAGGCAAACAATGGAGTGCGAGTCACGGAGAGAAGAGGGAGAGAGAGAAGGATAGAGAGAGAAAGAGAGAGGGAGAGAGAGACGGGATATTTTCGATTGTGGTCAGCCTGAGGCCACTGGGACGCTGTCAAAGGGGGGAAGCAAAACAACGAAGACAACTGCATGGGAAAAACCCCACAGTGTAGCGCAGTGTCCTACTTCAGGTGGGGAGCCATGGGTGGACGCTCTGATACTATGACAGCAAGAAATAATGCAAACAAAACACAAACACGCGGGGGAACAGAGGGTGGAGAGAGGGATAGAGTAAATAGAGAGAGGGAAAAAAGAGGGAAACGGGATGAGGAGAAGCAGGAAGACAGGGACGAGGATGGACATCAAGTTGAACCAGGAAGTTGAACTAGACAGCTGACAATTAGGAGAACTGCTGGAAAAACAAAGAAAAGAGAGAGAACACACTCATCCATCCCTTCCTCAAAAAAAGGCCTGAGAGAGAATGAAAGAAAGCAAGAGACAGAGAGAGTGAAAGAATGAGAGCAGAGGTGGCAAGGAGAAAGAGAGCCAATAGAAAACATGAAAAAGAGAGAGAACATGGAACAGACAGAATTGTCCATCTCCTGCCTATCAAAAGGCCTAGCAGAAAAGAGAAGGAGAGATATAGTGAGAGACAGAAAGAGGGAGTGAAAAAAGAGAGAGAGATAGAAAGAGAGTGGAAATGAGAGTGAGAGAGCAAGAGAGTGAATGTGAGCGGAGGTGGCAGGAGGAAAGAGAGCTCCAGATGGTGAGGCCCAGGGGACCACTTCATTTCCTTAATTGATAATAATGGCTTTATAAACGGCTGCTGGTCTCCGGGAGAACAAGAAGCCCCATCGTAAATCACCAGCAGGAACTTAGCACCAGAGAGCGAGAGAAAGGGAGAAAGAGAGAGGGAGGGAGGGAGAAAGAGAGAGAGGAGAAAGTGAAGACAGTGTGAATGAGTGATGGAGAGGAGAAGCAAAGAGGAGAGTGTGGGCTAATCAAGTGACAATAGGCATGAGAAAGAGTGGAATGAGCAAAGAAACCCAGAGAGGAAGAGAAACCGCTTCAGCAAAAAAAAAAAAGATCAGAAGAGACAACAAGCTTGGAAAGAGTGGATGAAAAGACAAAAGAGAGAGAGCAGAAGAAAGAGTGTGTGGAAGCCCTTGAGGGATGTGAGGTAGAGCCATTCCATCAGTGCAATCCATTCTGCAGGTTCCCCAAAGCCCTGAGCCTTCACACACACACACACACAGACAAACAACGACATACATATAAACAAACACATGCCCTCAGGACTAGGAGGTTGTGGCTCAGAAACCAAAGCCTTCCCTGGTTCACCTTTACCACAGCTGCCTGCCACACACACCTGGGACACAGAGAGGGAGGCTCTGTTTTATCCTTTGGCCTTCTATTACACTCAGGCCCTTCTCACTCGTTTATGCATTCATTTAACCACGCTCTCCCCTCTCTCTTTCTCTCTCTCTCTCTCACACTCTCCATTCCTTCTCTCTCTCTTTCCTGCCATTCCCTCTCTCTTGCTCTTCTCTTTCTCTCTCCCTCCCTCCCTCCACTCTTACTCTCTCTCTCTCTTCCTCTATTTTCTTTCTCTCTGTCTCTTCCTCCATTACTTTTCTCTCTCTCTCTCTCTCTCTCTCTCTCTCTCTCTCTCTTTCCCTCTCTGAGGGGAGAGGACAAAAGCACGTGTTGTTTCTGTGCTTCTCCAGGGGCAACAGTAGCCTCCATGAGGGGTCTGGTGGAACAGAGAAAGACATGGAGGAAAAAGGGGAGTATCGACAGGGAGGGGCGGACAGCACCAAAGCGCCACTCTCGCCCCGGTGTGAGTTACACACGCCCCCTCTAGAAGGTTCCGACAGGGCAGCTGGGGTTGCTGGGAGGGGGGAGGGGGGACACGTCTGCGGTGCACAAGTGGTTCTTTGAGAGAGTGAACGACAGTGCCCCATGGAGAAATGAAAGACACAGTGAGACTGAAAGAGCCAGGGTCTGGAGTGAGTGAGTGAGAGTGAGTGAGTGAGTGAGTGAATGAGTCCCCCCAAAGCGTCTGACACACTGACCAACACCTTACCACAACCTGCCCGGCAGGATGTTTATCCCCTGACAGAACAAACTAAAATTTGAGATCTCAACCCGACCCCCTCCCAATCCATACCCCTCCTACTTCCCTGATCTCTACATATGCTCAACACCTACATATGCTCAAGGTCAGTGTACCTTAAGCACAACACCTACATATGCTCGGGGTCAGTGTTCCTTAAGCACAACACCTACATATGCTTGGGGTCAGTGTTCTTTAAGCGCAACACCTACATATGCTTAGGGTCAGTGTTCCTTAAGTACAGCACCTACATATGCTCAGGGTCAGTGTTCCTTAAGCACAGCACCTATATATGCTCAGGGTCAGAGTTCTTTAAGTGCAACACCTACAGTATATATGCTCAAGGTCAGTGTTCCTTAAGCACAACACCTCCTTGTCAGGACTTGAACAAGTTTTAAACGATAACTGTGTCTAAAGCATCAAATCTTGCCAGTCATTTCACACAGTGGTGTGGCCCTTAGCTTATAGATAAATGAGCTGAACAGACCTTCATTCCAGCCTCTGTAACTCTGGGTCAGTAAGTCGTAGAATTAAACTGATACTTCTTAAAAAAAACTTGAATGTGTGACCAATATCCTTGAAAGCTGTGGCCGCCACCACCAACACTATCCACTATCTCTGTGAGGCTAGAGAATGAGGTAATGCCGGGGGCTAACGAGGCCTGAGAGTCTCTGTGTTGAGGGCTTCCCTCCAGTCTCCCATTGTCTGTCCCCCTGTGTCTTGAGAGGGGGGGCATTAATAGGTTTAAGTTTTAAGCCTGGTTTAAGATTGTGCCCACCACCACCGCACCTGAGGCAGGGGAGGCCTGGGAGTCTGTGCAGAAGGATTTCCTGCACTCCAGAGTGAGGGGGACAGACAGGGTTACACTAATGGAGGAGAACATGAGAAGATGATGGCATGATGGAGATATGGAGCACCTGCTGGAGCAAAGCTGAAGTAATGGGCTTTCCCATCTACAGTACTTACAGTATGTGCTGTGCATGAGGCTCTAGACTTAGAGGTAAATTCCAGAGCATTTTAACTCGTAGCCCAGTTGTTAAAGGTCACAAAAGTGGGGTCAGTAGGAAAAAATGATTTGGTAAAATCACACAGACCAAATAGCAAACTGACAGCTAATGCTAACTGAATGGGGCACAGGAAAATGAAACTTATTAAGTTCATAATGAGTTCAGTTGAGTTAGCGTTAGCTGCCGGTTCACTATTCAGTCTATGTTGTACCAAATGTTATTATTCTATTTCCTGTTAACAGCACTCGGCGACAGGGCTATGAATGGAAATGCTCCAGAACTTTCCTTTAAGGAAGACCCAAGTGAAGCAGCTGTTCACACTCTTGCACTTGAGCACAGTTGGGCCATTTAATGTGGGAGCGACAGACAGAAACCATATAGCAATTAGAATCAAAATTGAGTCCAAGAAGTCAACAAAAAGCATCTTGCATAAAGGAGAAGCAGTTGAATGATGAATCCATCCTATGAGTTTCAGCTCAGCTAAATCATCCAGCTGCCAAAATAGTTCATCATTACATTATCTGATATGGTGTGTGTGTGTGTGTGTGTGTGCACTGACCTTTGTGCATGCAATTGTGGGTCTGTGCACTGACCTCTCTGGATGCATGAGTATGTGTGTGTGTGTGTGTGTACACCTGTATATGTGTCTCACCTGTCTGAGTGTTCTTCCAGAACCTGGTAGACACTGATGCGGAAGGTCTCGTTGTCAAAGCGCTCCTGGATGAAGTCCTTGTAGATGCGGAACTCGGCGGCTGTAACTGCCTCTCCCTCTGGAATCTTGGACAAGTCAAAGCGGAATTCCCGGTGATGCCTCCTCACAGGCAGAAACTCCTTATCATGTTCCACTGAGGGAGAGACAAGACAGATGGGGCTTTACTACAGGGAAGATGACACACTCCTAGGTTCATCTGTTGGACAATGCACTCATGAGACAACGAGAAAAGATCAACAAATTCCATCAATCCAGGCAACCCTGGGTTGGACTTCATGAAGTTCTTGTGATAAGTGAAATATTCTGAGAAAGCAGGAAAACATGCACACACACACACACACACACACACACACACACACATACACACACACACAGAGACACACAAGCACACGAACACACACATATGCACACACATACTGAAAGAGAGTCTTGTTCCAAAGGATAAATAAGTTCGCTATGATAAATTGAGAACACACCCGAGAGAGAATCTGTGAAAAATCTAAATTGATTTAGACATGAGTACCCAGACAGCTTTATGGCTGTCTCTCACACTGGAGCAGCTTCAGACTCGCTCTTAGGGAACCAGAGAGAATTGACTTTTCATCTGGCCTCTCATCTGGACCACATGAGGTGAAGCCAGCTTGCTACGCAGAATGCAGCCTCCCCTGTGTCCATCATACACACATACAGAGCAAGCCAAACAGAACAACTCTGTCATGTTTCTCAAAAAATACATGAACTTTCACATTACAACTCTAGCACCACACACACACACACACACACAGGCTCACAGATCTTTACTAGAAACCAATACAACGCACACATTCCTCCCAGTGTCAGTACACACACACACGCACATACATACACACACGCACACACACACACACACACACACACACACACACACACACACAGACTCACAGATTCATGCTTGAAACCAGTACAACGCATACATTCCTCCCAGTGTCAGTACACACACATACATGCACAAACATACATACACACACGCACACACGCACACACACACAGACACAGACTAACAGATCCATACAAGAAGCCTGCACAATGCACACATTCCTCCCAGCCTCAGTACTCAGCAGGGATGGCTGTCTCATATCCCATCATCCCTTCAAACTGGATCAGTGTTTGCTTGCCTCCCATTCGGTAGCCGTCAGGCCTGTCACCGCCACTACTCTAATCCCCTCTCTTGACCTTTGACCCCCAGTTTGGTTAACTTAACCCCTGGTGTTTGTCATATCCTGCCACAAGCTCTCTATTCTGCAGGACTCCTCGGTCTCCTGTGGTGTTTCAGGGCTCTGACATCATTGGATCTGAAGAGCCAAAGCCAAAGCCTTCCCTGAAATACCCAGTCGCCTAGGAAGTCCAAGCTGGGAAAGGTTAGGCAATCTAAAAGGTCCTACAACCTTGTTTCAGACCTCCCTCCAAAGCCATGTATGCCTGCCAAGCATAAATGAACAATGCTAGTTCAGATTTAGATCAATCTATCACTTTTCTCAGTTTTATAGACCAATCACTGTCCATTTGTTAGGTTTAGAGTGTTGAGGATGATTGGATGGGGTTGTAACAGCCCCTGTCTGCTTCACAGGTGACTGATAGTAATTATAGCAATGCCAGAGGCTTAAATGAATTCACTGTGGTGTTTGTCATATCCTGCCACGGGAGCTCTATTCTGCAGGATGTCTTGCCCTCCTGTGGGGCCTCAGGGCCCTAAAGACTATTGTCCCTAAAGCTTTCACCTTCCAGGAAGTCTGAGCTGGGAGGCTTATTCCCTAACTAGGACACACAAGGGCTACAGGAAAGTACCCAGAGAATTACTAAAGCTGGTTTCAGCACCATGAGATCTTTGACCCTTGACCCTTCACCTTCCCTGAAGCATCTAGTCACCTAGGAGTTTAAAGTTGGGAAGCATAATTCCCCGACTATGACACAGAAGCCACAGAAAGAATCTTCACCCTCCCAAAATGTTCAGTAGTTCAGGAAGACCAAACTGGGATATATTATTCCCTTCCTAGAACACAGAGGCCACAGGAAGTACCCAGACAATTACTAAAGCTATTTCGATGAATGGCTTCGACAGATTAAATTGAGTTGACCATGTTGAAAAATAGTTTTGGTCTTCCCAAAGCTGTCACAGCATAGAAACGGAATTCAGCATGACAGTTCTACTAGCATCTTGTGATCATGAGCACCATGGAAACACGGTTCCCAATTCCGTGCAACAGATTGGTCAGTTCTGGAGTGCACTGTTCCTGGACTGCTGACCTCTGCAGCCAAGCCCAGCGCTGCGGTCCAGAGGCCTGCAGCGCATCCGGCAGCCACACCCAAGTCCGCTCCCTGCCCTGCCACTCCGCCTCGTGCCGAGGTCATCCTCTGCCTGCCTCCTAGCCTCTCTTTAGACTACCCTTCTGTCTGTCCACTTCCCAATGCTATTATTGGCACTGCAGGCCATGCAAAAAGCTGCTTGCTCTGTGATGCCACTTTCTCTGTGCTTTTTTTTCTCTCATCTTTTCTTTAATGTGTACTAAGCCATTTGAAGTGTTTTTGTGTTCTGTCTCCTATTGACTGTGACTCTACATCCCTCTCTCTAAATATCTTTCTCTCCATCCCTCTCGCTCTATATCTTTCTATACATCCTTCTCTTTTCTTTCTTTGGTTGTCTGCCTCTTCGTCTGCTGTTTCACTTCATCTGTTCTTTTTGCCAGAACTGTCATTCTTTTTTCATCTGTCTGTCCATCTTTAGGGGGGGTTGGGTGTGGGTGTGGGGGTGTGGGTGTGGGGTCGGGGTGCTCCAGCATCACGTGGCCAAAGAGCTCTACACAGCTTTGGCTCCTCTACCAGCTCTCTGTCACGGCCAAGGCCTCGCAGTCGGACACAGACGCAGAGACAAAGAGTGCCTTGTTGACACTTCCACTCCTGTGTAACGGTCACGGTCGCGGTCACAGCACCCAGGGGGCCAGCTGTCCCTCCCAGCTCACCACGCCACGAGTGGCAGAGGACAGTTGTCCAGGTAGAAGGACACTGACTGCTTAACTCCATTGCTCTCTCTCTCTCTCTGTCTCTCTCTCTGTCTCTCTCTCTCTGTAAGTTGTGTGACTCATCACGATTGAGATCATTGTAGTGAATTGTCTCATCTTCAACTCCCACTCTATCCTTTGCTCCCTTCCTATTTACTCTCTTCCTCTCCTCCTCTCATTCCCTTTTTCCATTTTTCTTGTCCATCTGTGATGTCGTAGATCTCTTCTTTTTTTCTCTCTCCCTCATTTCTTTTATCCACCCTTTCTCTTTTCATTCTCTCAGCCCCTCTCTCTCCACCACACACACACACACACACACACACACACATACACACACACACACACACACACACTCACTGTGGCTGTGTGCAGCACAACACAATGGCCCTACTGTCCGTGCAAGTGTGTGTGCACTCAGGGAAAGGGCATGGATCTAATTACTCTCCAGTGCAGGCCTGGGTTTCTGTTGGCGATTAGCAGAGGGCCATTCCAGTGCACATTGTCCTGAGCTAGCCGGACCACTCGCACTGTTTACATACCGCCTTTACTTAGAAGTGCCCTGACAACAGAGACCTCCAACTCATCCCAAACTCCAACCCTGAGACCCTGCTAGACTCCCCCACCCCCCACCACCACCATTACCCTAAACTCAGTGCTCTCCCCATCATTTAAATCCCACAGCACCTGTGCCTGTGCAACCCCCCCCCCCCCCCCGCCCACCACACACACACACACACACCCGCCCACCACACACACACACACACACCCGCCCACCACACACACACACACACACACACACCCACACACCTCCTCTCCGCATCTCTGCAGAATGGAAGCTTTCAGAACCCCAGCCCCCAGCCTCTTCACCGGAACACAGTCTCTACTTTATCTCCCTGACAAGGTCTTCCTCCTCTCTTTCTTTCTCTCTCTCTCTCTCTCTCTCTCTGTCTCTGCGGTCAGGGGCCTCATTGGAGTGATCGCTCGCCCGTCTCAGAAAAACACCTGTGGACCTTGTAGCCCCTCTCGGCACTGGATACAGGTGAGAATGTGAATCTGGAGCTCATTCATCTGTGTCCTCACTTCCTGACTGGAACAACAGAAGTCTCTGATGGCGCACTGTGCAGTAGTGGATGGTACCTGTTTGGATGGTACCTGAGTTTATGAAGCTAAGATGTATGTATGTGCGTGCATGCGTGCGTGCGTATGTGTATCGGATCTGCATAAGAGGTTTGTTTAGCGGTGGTTCAAAGGCGGTATGTTACGTGTTAAGCCTTTCCCTACCCTATCATACTATATGTCTCCTTTTATCTCTCTATCTCCGCTCACATCCACCACCACATCCCTCACCACCACCACCACCTTCTCAACCCCCACTCCCAGAACAGTGACTCCATCCTGGGACATGCATTTCCTCACAGCATCAAAGCAGATGCAGCTGACTTTTACTAGACTCCCCTAATTCCCTCCCCTCTTTCTCTCTCTCTCTCTCTCTCCCTCTCTCTGCTCCCTTCCTCCCTCGCTCTCTTTCTCTTTGTCTGTCTGTCAAGCGGTAGGGAGGGAAGATCAAACGCAGCGGCATTCTGGGGGTGGTGTAAGTGCTTTTCCATTTCGCCACAGTGGTGTTTAATAGCTGTCGTCAATGCACCACGTGATCGCACAGCCCTCTACTTCACCGCTGCTCCCTCCGCTCAGACATGTGCCCCTGGAATGGCTTTAAAAGCTCTCCTGGACGGCCCTCCACGCCTCCTCGCCTCCCACATGGAGGAGAGCCCATCCAAGGGCCAAGGGCCGAGAGCAGAGGTTTTTATAGCAGCGCTGGTATGTTGTTTCCGACTGACTGACTGGCTGCTGTTACCAGAGCTGATTTTGGGGTGGCTATATTTCAGGCAGGTTATCACAAGCGTTAAATCTAAATTTTCCCACCTGTTCTTAGAAAGACCTAGCGCTCTACTCCAGAACTGATTTGAAGCAAAAAGTATTGTGGAATAGGGCCTATGATGTATGTATCTGGATGTTTGTGTGTGTAGTGTGTGACTGTGTGTGTGAGTAACTCTGTGTGTTTAGAGTGAGTGTATGTATGTGTGTGCATCTCTGTTAGCGAATGTACACATCTGTATAAGTGTGTGTGTGTATCCGAGTGTAAGTGTGTCATTGAAAGTGTGTGTATTTGTCAGCGCACAGCTGAGCTGGCAGGCTTGCAGTTGGCTTGGAGTTCGCCTGGCCTTGTACTTTGAGTGCACGTGTGAGGTCACCTCACGACTATGCGCTTTTTGAGTGGATGACACAAAGAGTCAGCCAAACATACACACACACACGAACACACAAACATAATACAAACACACACACACAGACTGTGGATGACAAGCAAAAATACAGCCCTACACACCAAGGCAAAATGACTTTTACTAAGGAACGCATTAGAGAATAAACCACACACACACGCGCGCACGCGCACACACACACACACACACACACACACACTAAGGGTACGAGAGAACACCAAAATGAGCGAGTGCATAGAAACATGTTTACACCCGTACACACACACACACACACAGGTGCCGACACACTGGAAGCCGGTAAGAAGATTGCTGGAGCAGGACTTTCCCCTCTCCTCTACCCCCCCTTCCCCATGCCGCAGTGTTTGGCTCATAAATAAAGCAGTGGAATCAGAGTGCAGAGGCGGTGATGACACGGGGAAGCCTGCACCACCTCCCCAGACGTCAGCCTGCAGGCCCTCCCAAGGGCCCCCTAACCTCCAACACACACACACAAACACACACACACACACACACTCCCTCCCTCACACCTCGGGCCCTCGTGCTCCTCCAGACCGGGCCGAGCACAGGTGCAGTGGCCCCAGAGACGGCCCCGCTCCCCAAAACAGGCCGCACTCTCCCACCCCATGCCGCTAAGAGAACCACCAGGCCCTTAATCTTGTAGCCCGCCCCTCTGTGCTACAAGGCCCTTATCTACTGGACTGGGAACAGCTGGCTGCATACTGCATAAGTCTCCAACCCACCCCCTCCAGTCCCTTCTTTTTTTTCATCATCTCTTTGTTCTTCTTTTTTTCCCCATGTTCTGCTCAACTCCCCCCTCTTTCCACGTGAGTTTTGGACTGTGCCTGACTGTGGATGTATAACAGCAGATTTCAAAAGAATGGCACAGTCCATTAGACACAGGGGGGAAGGCGAAAATAAATAGAGCTAACAGAAATACATGAAGCAGCCGTGTCGAAGTGAATGGGATGGTAACCAAAGGCCAACTATAAATTCTATAAAACAGAGTGTCAGTTTGAGAGCCTCTTTTACAATCAAGGAAGTCAGTGAAACTGAATGTTCTAACCCAGAATTCAAAAGCTGACTGTGATGTGATGGCTGATAAGACTGACAAACATGTGGGCCAACTTCTAGCAAATAAGACATTTCAAAGTTGAACACAATCAACATTCCAGGCCTCAGTCATAAAACAGGATAAAGATGCACAGAGCGACTTTGGTTTCAGTTTCACAAAAAGGATTGTAGATGGGCTATTTGCTGCACTCCTCAACCAATTAAATAAGACTCTAACCATCCAAGTTTCTGAATCACATGTGTTGACTGTTGTTGACTGATGGCATTTCTGACTCAGTCTGAGCCATTAGCTTTGGGTCCCATTTATTTCCCATCAAAACTTTGTGCATACACCAACCATGAGCAGCTATAGAGGCCCATGTTTCCTACACAGCTAAGCCAGACAAGCACACATTCTTTTGATTTAAAATGACACCTCCCAACTCCTGTTTGCACTAGAGCAGCATGACATTTCAGAAACAGCCTGTGACTTCTGCTTTTAAGCAGTACCAGGCAAACCTGCAATTTTCTACCACCAAAGCTCCCTCTACAGGTGCCATTTTTTTTTTCAAATGGACCAACAACATTCTCACCAGTCCATGTAGATTTGTTTGCAAACCAAAGAATAGGAACCAGCGATGATCAATTTGGTATTTTTATGTTGACTGACAGGTAATAAACAATTTCAGTTTCATTCAGTTTCAGTTTTGTTTAACACCACCTTGCCATTTAAGATCCTGCAAGTCTACAATCTATACCAGTGGCAGCCAAGAGAGCTTTCATTCACACCCCATAATGAGCCATTTAATCATAGAAGTGACTATGAAGCTGGTAAATGAACCTCAAAGCATTGCCTAGTGTGCCTCTAATGGAACTTCTCCACACAGATGAGTATCGTTAGTGGGATCAGTGGCATTAGTTTCCTATGGCAATATGGCAAATGTGTCAGTGCCCACCAAAGGAGCCTTCCATGAACCTAGCGAGTAAACATCATGGTTTCATCATGGTCTCTCTCTTTTTCACCACTTCCTCCGTTTCAAGCTCCCTCGCTCACTGGCTCCTTCTCATTACCTTTTTTTTTTTTTTTTTTACTTACAACTTTTCCTCTCTGTCCCTCTCACCGTCCCTCTTTCCCTTACTCTCTCTCTTACTCACTCTCTCTGTCCCTCTTTCCCTCCCTCTCTCTTTCTCTTTCTCCCTCTTTATCCCACCTCTCTCTCTGCCTCTCTTTCCCTCTCGTTCTCTCTCTCTTTCTCTCTGTCCCTCTTTCCCTCTCTCTCTCCTTCTCCCTGGCAGTAATTAGAAGTGGGGTACGGTGCAGTTAAATGAAAGCGGGCACATTTATGAGTTCCTCTGGGAGGAAGTGAGTGGCCGTCGGAGTGGTGGCCCTACCTGTGCTAAACAAACAGAGGACTCGCCGGGAGGGGAGCAGCAGTGGGCATTAAAAGGGGCAGCCAGGGAAACTCTATCCACAGGCATCTGAAACGCTGCCCGTTTTCAACCTCCCTCGCCCTTTTCCTCTCTGTCGCCAGGCCCAGCCCCGGATACAAACACACACACACACACACACACACACACACACACACACACACACACACACACATACACACATGCACATGCGAACACACACATACCTTGATGCAAATATACAGAAGTGCATGCACATGAAAATACACACAAAATGCAATACACACATGCAAACACTGAAATTCAAAACTACTGACTCGCTTTCCCTCTCTTACACACACATACACACACCAGCATTACACACACCAGAAGTGGTGTGTTTGCCCAGTCAGTCTGTCTCACAGTCAGCGGCCATGTTATTGCTTCCCTACAGGGGCAAAATGACCAGGGTACCTGCTGCTGTTGTGCCGACCAGTCAACACCAGTCAAGCCCCAGCACACACACATCCACACACACACACACTCACAGAAACATACACCAATACACACACATCTACACACACACACTCACAGAAACATACACATATACACACACATCTACAAACAGACATACACACACAGACAAATGCACACACACAGACGCACACAGATGCACACACAGACACACTCAAATACACATTCACACACTCGCAGATACACACAAATACACACACAGACACACACAAATACACATCCACACACACACACACAAATACACATCCACACACACACACACACACAGATACACACAGAGACACACAGACAAACATCTCTGAACTGACTTTGTCCTTTTTACGGAGGGGAAATGTGCATACTTCAATTACACTTCAAAAAACTTTAAACTTTAAAAAGATCAATATGAAATATCACAGATGTATGTGCATAAAGTAGGGGGGGAGGGGGATGGGAGTCACCCACACACTGCACACAATCAAAAAGACACCTGCACCTGTGATGTGCAGTATGCTTGTGCCTCATGGGGATTTCACCTCAATTAACACACAGAAAAAAAGTATAAAACATCTGCTAGCACATGTGCGTGCATGTGTTTTATGTTTGACAGTGAGTTAATGTGTGTGTGTGTGTGTGTGACTGTGTGTGTGTGTGTGTGTGTGTGTGTGTGTGTGTGTGTGTGTGTGTGTGTGTGTGTGTGTGTGTGAACCCGTCTGTCCACATGTGAATATGTACAATGATTTTTTTTAATGAACTGTGTGACTGGGTCTGTGTTTATGTGTCTGTCCATGCGTGCCAGCAAGTGTACAGATCAGATGTGAGTTCCTTGCTGAAAATATTTCAACGTGAACATGAATGAAGCCATGTTCTCAGACGCAGACAACACAGAGTGACTGAAAACGTCACACCACATCACAACTACCGGATCACAAATATCTGGCACCCTAATCAATCTTCAAAGCGGGTGACCTCGTAAGAGAGCGCTTGCCCAAACCGCTCAATCTGGCTCACACACACACACACACATATACACACATGTGTGTGCTGGCCACAATAAAGGTACGCTCCATCTCCAAAGCAGCATGCCATCTGTGTTTCCTCCCCACAAGCAGCACAGCGAGGTTGGGATGGAGAACCGCTCCCTGACCACTCCAATCCCCCGTCCAAAACCTCACAAACTGGCTAGCCAGTCCCAGAGACAGCTCCAGGCGCCTGGGAGGGAAAGGCTGAATTCCAATATCCTTCCTGACCCTGTGTCCTACACACTCAAATACTTTCTAACCCTTAGATCTAAATCCTCAAAGACTTGAATGGTATAAACAGCCAATAGTGAAGTTGATTGATCCCAGTTGAGTCTTTGAGGGTGCATGGGAGACTTAGGGCTTAGGGCTCAGTGCATAGGGCATAGGACTTAGGGCTTTGGGTGTAGGGCGTGGGGTTAAGGGCGTACGGCTTAGGGCAGACACTGTGACTCTGCCCAGTGACATATTGCTACACCAGGCACTGACAGACAGCTGCATGCCAGCCGGCCAGACAGTCTTGGTGGTCAGCCAGAGTTTGAAGACAACCTCAGAGCCTCAGAGCCGCAGGCAGACATCAGTGACACCTCTCTACGCCTTTGCACTCTTCCCCCCTCTCTCTCTCTCTCTCTCCGTCTCCCCCTCTCATCTCTTCATGTTGGGCCCGTCTGTGTAGCAGTCAAAGCGTTGACTTGAGAGCAGCTGCAGGGTTTAGGTCTGGCAGGATGGAGGGATAAAAAATGAGAGGGAGAGCAATAAAGAGAGAGGGGGGGAGAAGAGAACAAGGAAGAGAGCGATACAAGAAACAGGAAGACCAGAAGAGAGGGAATGAGAACAAGGGAGAGTAAGAGAGAAAGAACAAGAGAGAGAGAGCAGTAGAGAGAGAAGGAGAGAAGAAGAAAGAGAGTGATGCACAGAGCAGGGAGAGCTGAAGAGGCGGGATCTCAGGCACCTCCCCAACACCTCAGTCAGCGCTGGTGGGGGAACAGGCCGAGGTGACAGAGCAAATTAGTGCATGTGTCTGTCCTGTGCATTTGCACTACGCGGGCCCCTGCCTTGGCCCACCTGCTGGCTTCCGCCCCCCCCACAGGGGGGCAACTCACCCCTGCCCCCACCTTGACTCCGAGAGGCCCACCTTCCCCTCGCTCCTGAGAACCAGAGGCCTGTCTGGCCACCCTCACCAGGTGAAAAAGCATAAAACAGAAACTAATTGAAAACGCACTGTTGCATGTGTTTACATGGTAACTACCTCTGTTTACATGTGTGTCAGCTAGCTACCTATGTTGGCGTGTGTCTACCTGTTTTTGCATGCGTTTCCATATGTGTACATGTGTCTGCCCATGTTTACATGTGTGTATATGTCTGCTTGTTTCTCTCTCTATGTGTGTGTGTGTGTGTGTGTGTGTGTGTGTGTGTGTGTGTGTGTGTGAGTGAATCTCTACACGTGGCAAAACATTTGAGTAAGTCCAAAAGAATGGTGGTGAGTAAGAGTGAGTGCAAGAATAAGGACAAGAAGAGAGAGAGAGAGGAGGCTAGGTTGGGAGGAGGCCCATCTGGAGCTGCACAACACTGACTCTCATCACATGGGACAATTGTCCCATTACCAACACTGACTCTCATCACATGGGACAATTGTCCCATTACCAACACTGACTCTCATCACATGGGACAGTTGTCCCATTACCAACACTGACTCTCATCACATGGGACAGTTGTCCCATTACCAACACTCACTCTCATCACATGGGACAATTGTCCCATTACCAACACTGACTCTCATCACATGGGACAATTGTCCCATTACCAACACTGACTCTCATCACATGGGACAATTGTCCCATTACCAACACTGACTCTCATCACATGGGACAGTTGTCCCATTACCAACACTCACTCTCATCACATGGGACAATTGTCCCATTACCAACACTGACTCTCATCACATGGGACAATTGTCCCATTACCAACACTGACTCTCATCACATGGGACAATTGTCCCATTACCAACACTGACTCTCATCACATGGGACAGTTGTCCCATTACCAACACTTACTCTCATCACATGGGACAATTGTCCAATTCCCAAACTGACTCTCATCACATGAGACAGTTGTCCCATTACCAACACTTACTCTCATCATATGGGACAACTGTCCCATTACCAAGGCGACAGTTTCAAACACGGGATCCTCCAGCGCTGCTTTCATGCTTTCACCCCCCCACACACACACACACACACAGACACACATACACACCAGCAGAACACATGCAACAACAAACCTCACCAAAATAACAACACACCTCACTCACTCTTTCCCCACTCCTGCCTGACAAAAAACACATGAGGACAGGAGGGTGGGCAGAAAATGTATGAGTGTGTGTGTGTGTGTGTGTGTGTGTGTGTGTGTGTGTGTGTGTGTGTGTGTGAAATAGAGAGCGAGAGTGTGTGTGTTTGGGTGTGCATGCATGGAAGTGAAAGACAGAGAGAGAATGTGTGATTGTGTATGTGTGTTTGTGTGTGTGTGTGTGTGTGTGTGTGTGTGTGTGTGCATGAAAGTGAATGACAAAGGGAGAATGTAGTGTTTTTTGCATGTGTGTGTTTGTGTGTGTACATGTGTGTGTATGCATGCATGCATTTTTTGAACGTGTACTGTATGTTAGGGATAACGGCCGCCAAGGTGTCCTGATATAGGGCAATAATGGACGAGGCGTGGGTGGAGAACAGGGCCAAGTCCATTATTCCCCTACACCTCGAAGGCCGTTATCCCGCTAATCACCCGGTTGCATCTCATGTGTCTCATAAACAATAAGCAAGGGTTTAAAACATAGAGAGAAAGAAATATGTGATTCAGTTTTAAATGAAATTAATCTGTTTGGTTGCTGAAATATTTTGTTTGGTTACTGACCACGATGAGCTGGATAATAGCTGATTCCATTGTTGCTTAGAAGTTCAACTATCGTTTACTATGGTTGTTATAGCTACCATTTAAAATAGCGTTGATATGGAGTAGTGATTAAACTTTTTTTTTTTTTTACCAGATCTACGTCATATGTATCCCGTTATCAGAGAAAGTCGGACATCCTGTCAGCCAATCGGAAAACAGAACTTCATTTCTCTGGTATAAGTAAGAAAGAGATAGACACTCAGGAAAACAGACGTCTTCATTGGTCTTAAGACATCATATCATCATCCAGAAATGTACAGGCAAAGAAAATGCTAGAAAGATCCGCTAAGAAAGACACAGAGAAGTAAAGAAAGACAGAGAAAGCGAGAGAGAGAAAGGCTGAGAGAGGGAAAGAAAATAAGAGAGTGAAAGAGAGAAAGACACGCATGATTGCTCAATGTTTGTCCTTGGTCTCTGCTAAGTTACGGCTTACTGCCCACTGCAGAGTGATAACCATGTTAGAACACTTCCTGCCCACTGGTGACAGATGATGACATCAGTGCTTGGTGATGTATTTTTATTGTTTTAACGCCTCACTCCGTTCTCACTGGTTCAGGAGGGTCACAGGAGGCAGCACAAAAATGGCAGAGCAATTATCTTCTGGAAAACAACCCCTGAATATGTGTGTGTGTGTGTACTTGTTTGTGTATGTGTGTGTGTGTGTGTGTGTGTGTGTGTGTGTGTTGTGTCTACGTGTGTGTGCATGAATGTAGGCATTTTGTGTGAGTGTGTGCTTGTGTTTCATTTATGTCTTTCTGTGTGTATGTGCGTGGGTGTACTGCGTGCATGCAAAAGCGGTAATTGCTGGTAAGGGCATTGAGTGTTTGCACTCCGAGGCTGTTAATCTTGGAGATTCAGTGTGTGTGTCTGGGCCTTCCGACACCTCTTTCACTCCTACAGCTTCCGGCCGTAAAGAGGCTCGGGCTACGCAATGCTTCAGCACACACCTGAGTGCCTGAATGGTGGAGATGATTGAATGTGGGATACAATCTGAGCAAACAGTCCGACCTCTGGTTCGTTAATGCATCCACTCCCCCCCCCCTCTCTATTTCTCTCTCTCTCCCTAACTCTATTTCTCTCGCTCTCCCCCTCTCTTTCTTTCTCTAACTGTCTCTGCAGACAGAGCTGTGTGTTTGTAACCAAAGCCACAGTGCTGATCTGAGATCAGTCTGGGGCGATTGGCGATCCTAACAAGTAAATCCTGAGGCCTGCACTCAGCTCTACTGGGGTCAGTGTTCCTGCTGCTGAGAGGGTTTATGACCACGGCCCCAGATGTCTGTCAGTCTGCTAGTCTCGTCTGGCCTCTCTGGCTCTCTGTCTCTGGTCTGGTCGGCTCACTGCTTCCCTCCTCCTCCTTCTGCCATCTCTAATTTAGCAGTCCGCCTGCCGCCCGCCGAGACCCCGCCTACTGCGCCCAAGCCAAAGCCACCTCTTATTATAGGCCTCAGGAGAGTTCACGCTGTCTACGTAAATGTTTTCATAATTGATCCCCCCTCTCACACACACACACACCAGCAGTCATCTGCACACATGAGGTTACATATCCACATGTGCAAACATAACATTTTAAGTATACATCATTACACAAACAAAAATACTGACAAACGCAATGCACACACTGCGAAAAAAAATACTCACAAATGTACGCAAACACCTGTGTAACAACCCACTCTCCTTTATACACTCGCGCACATACACACACACACACACACACACGCACGCACACACACACACACATGCACATGCACATGCACACACGCGCGCGCACACACACATGCACACACACACACATGCACACACACACAAATGAACACATAAACATGTGTGCCAACACTGATGGTAACACATTAAGTGTGCCCTCAGTTTTAAGAGCTTGTTGTTTATTTAGTTTAATTAGATCCAGCCCCTTTAAAAATAAATGAAATTTCAGTGTGGAATTCCACTGTTGTGCTCCATGCCTGCGGCTGGAGTCTTTCCCAAATAAACTGAAAATAAAAATTGCCACATCAAATCCATATTTCACACTAAATTGGCATCATTTTTCAGCTCTTGTCATAAAAACCTGTACGCATACAGTTGTTGCTATGCTTTAACAAGCTCTGATTTGGCTCTCTACGGCCCTACCAGAAATCTGTAAGGCATTACTGAACTGTGTCTCACTGCTGCTACTCCATGTTGGCTGGACCAGCGCTACTGAGGTGATAGCTGCCATATAACTGCAGCCCCGTAAGTTACATTTAAGATGTTACTGTAATGTTGACTGTGTTAACACACACACACACACACACATATGTGTGTGTGTGTGTTAACACACACACACACTGAACTGTCTGGGCATGTTTATCCATCCAGAACTATCCATTTGGGAGCAGAGGGCACAAAGAGCGTTGAAGGAAACCAGGGGTGCTATTGCACAGAGATCTGCTTAGGAACATTCTGGAAGTGTGTGTGTGTTTGTACCTGTGTGTGTGTGTGTATGTGTGTGTGTGTGTGTGTGCACGCATGTGTGCCTGTGTGTGTGTGTGGATCTGGTTTCTTTCCATCTCCATTTGTCCAATCCTTCTCCATTTGGTTCTAAAGTCCCCCACCCACACCCTTCACTACACACACAAACTCCCACCACAACCACCTCCACCATCGACCACCCAGACCCAAGCTGGTGTCCTCCCCTGGTTTGTCAGCACTCCGTGCCAATGCCTAGTTGATGGCCTGGCAGTTGGGTGGTGCAGAGGGCCTCTGGCCTCCCTCACTCAGCAGCCCGGCGGCTGGACTGGGAGCTGAGGGGTTTCGGCTCTAAATGTGGGATGTTGTGTTTATTTGAACAATGCAGCGGCAGGTCACTGGGTCACTGACTTCGCCTGGGCCCACATCTGGGCTGTCTCATAGTGGAAGGGTTACTCTGTGCCACCTCAGAAGAGAGGTGTATGTGTGTGTGTTTGTGTCTGTGTGTGTATATGTGCGTGTGTGTAAAATTAGAGCACATGCACTCAAATACAACACAGTTATTACAAAATCACACACCTCCACAAGCACCTAAATATAAAAACTGAAACTTGCATTTAGCCTTGAATCCTCGGGGTATGCTGTTACCATGCAGACATTTACTATCACCGTGGCAGCAGAGTGAGACAGACAGATGGGCCCAGCGTTCTCTTGGCTCTCTGTGTGCTTACCTGGCTTGTGCAGCCCACCTGTACTGAGGCTCTCGGCAACAGCACTGAGCCAGTGGGAGCTGAGCCATCCCTGAGGCGCTGCGTACGAGACTCCCTGTCTAGACAAAACCCTCCTCTGCTTCTCCCTTGTGTTTGCTTGCTCGCGTTCCACTTTTTTTTCCAAAGACCTCCATCCACGCAGTCTCATGTCATTGTTTGATCTGGTGTTTGAATGAAGTTTATTGCATTTGGCTGCAACATTCTTCATACATTTTTCAAAGCGCTTTCGATATATTTTTGAATAAAACTCTGAAAATTGGCAAAGGGTTGGATCAATATTGACTCTAGAACTGACTCTGTTGTGACTGGGGCAAAAAAAACTCTCTTGTTTTCCTTCAGTATTCTCACTCTCCCAGAAAGACTCTTGTTGGTAAACTCATGTTAGATGCCTGCCAAACTCCAACTTCATCCTACTGCTGACACAAATGAGATACAATGTATGTCCTTGGACACAGTAAAACTCATCACAGGAGCAATGCAACTTTTTAAGCAACACTTTTAAGTTCATTTCCTCCACATAAACAAAAGGAGGCAGGTTCAAATGCCTTTCTGGCAGACGAGAGAGGGAGTTTTGCTCATGGGAGCCGCTTTTATCACATTAAGTACTGATCGTGCAATTCCAGGGCATGAAAAAACCAAAGGCAAAAGAAGAGGGAAAAAAGATATCACTTTGTAAGTGTCAAGGCCAGGGGAAACAATCAGACTCAACAAAGGGAAACAAATGGAGTCAAGCACTTCCTCCTCTGTCAACCGGCCCTCGTCCGCACATGCAAACAGCCTCGCTCCTCCCTGACGCTGATAACTCAACAACACAATGCTCCTTTTATCTCTGGAAACATTTATGTCTCCTGAAATTGCTTCCATCGCTTGAAGTATATACCCCATGGCGTTCGATTTGAAGTACACTCTGTGACGTCCGAGAGGTTTGGTGAGCAGCCTGAGCTGCTAGTTGGGAGAATGATGCATGCAAACTGGATAACCACGGCAAGCAACTGGTAAAAACCCACCACTGGAGCCAAGCACAGCAGTGCAACTTCCTGTGTAGTTACACAAAGCATATGAGGGAAAGATGATGGAACTGGAACAGATAACTACGGGTTGGCTCAACAATCTCAACAAAAGGGCATCACTGATACACACTGCATGAGGAAAGCAGAGCAAGGAAGTGATGGGTGGTGGCGCATTGTGCATTAAGGGGAGTGGGTGGTTGCTGAGGCCACTGGATTCTAATGAGATGGTGGGATACCAGTGAGCAGAAGGGATTGATGTAGGCATGGTAGAGTGAGAACAGGAGGGACAGAGCAGAGCAGGCCCAGTGGGACAGCAGGGCCAGGCTCCTGGTGGGGAGTGAGGGGGTACAGGCACAGGCTGGAGGACTGATGTGAGCAGAACAGGGCAGGGGGAGAGAGTGAAGGGAGAGAAGAAGAGAGAAACAGAGACAGAGAAAGGGAGAGGGAGACAGAGAGAGAGGAAGAAAAAGGGGAAGAGAGACAGAGACACAGAAAGAAAGAAAAAGAGAGAGAGAGAGAGAGAAAGAGGTGGTGGTGGTGGGGTAGGTGGGTGTAGGGGGTGGGGGGGATGAGCTGAGTTGCTGGGATCTGTGGACTTTGAGCAGATAAAGTTTCTCCACACAGCTGTTTTGGCCCACAGATGTAGAGAAACATCTGTATTAACCTCTGGCTGAGTCCCAGGGGCAGCATGCTGAGGAGAGGAATGTAAGGAAGGCCCTTCGACAGGGCTCTGAAAAGAGAGAGAAAAATACAGAGATGGGGGGAGGGGGGGGGTTAGTTGAAGAGCAAATAGAGAGAAATTAAACAAAACAGAAGGAGAAGTCTCCAGAAAAAAGAAGCAATTTGCATGAGGGCATGTAACAGCAAACTAGGCGGACAACTAATGTGTTGTCCAGCAATCCAAACACAATTCCAATCCTATTGTCTGTTGTGATCCAGAGATATGATGCATGTGTCATTAGATGTCAATGTGACATGACGTAGGCCTTCCATGTTCCCACTATCAGAGCCAAATGTTCCATGACCTACCCGATAATTACTCTCTAAACCAAAAAAAAAGTGCATTTACATTTACAACCGGCATCATCACTACATCATCACACATTCTACAAATCACTAACGTAATGTGATGCAATCACTCCCACCCATGATGCCTCTTTCCTGTAGGCGAGTGAGTAAAATGGCGTTGCAGCACCGTTCTCGACCGCAGATTAACATCATAACGTCATGCCGTGACTGTGGCATGACATCAACCCTCTGGATCGCCAACGTGTGTGTGTGTGTATGTATTTGTGTGTGTATGTGTATGTGTGTGACACAATGCCGTCTTAATGCCAGCCCCCCCCTCGTAAAAGATCCAAACAAATTTTCCAATTACACCGTTTTCCTTCCTCTCAAGATCCCTCAACCCCCCCTCCCCACACACACACACACACACACACACACACCTACACATTCTCAGACTGCACAGGCTCACTGCCACTGGTGGTGTGTCCTCCTTCCCAGGTACCCCATCCTTTCCCCCAGGTGGAGGGAGGTTTGGGGGTTCATGCAGGGGAGGAACAGAGGCAGACAATGCAGCGCCGCAACAGCACCACAACATCCACTGCAATTAGCAATGTGACTCAGCCTGTCTGCACACAACACTGTGGCTCAGTGGTCCAGGTACCTGAGAGGAAGAGGAGAAGGAGGATAACCTCAATCTTCTCTTGTCTTCTATTTTTTTCTTCCTGTCTGTTCTGCCTGTCCTATCCTGTCCTTTTTTTTCTTTCTTGCTCTCTGTAAATATAAACATTCTACAGCTGGAAGGAGTCACAGGAGAGGCCAAGGAGCAATGGTTGGCAGAGTACACAAGAGGGAGGCTGACAGCTTCGATTGTTTTATTTTGTTTTTCAATTATTTTTTATTACAGTTCATCTCCCACATCTGGCTGAAATCGTTAGTGAAAAAAACCAACATGCGACCAACATGAAGAGACTTTTTTTTCTGTTCAGTCGTTAATTGCAAAAAAAGGAAAATTTAACACGAGTTTAAAAATTTTTAACTCATAATCTACGAGCACAGCTGTGCCAAAGGCAGCGCTTTATTTTACAATGGCTTCCCCCTGAGAGTGCAGTGGAAGGCAGCTGATTCAAGTCAGCAGTATTACGGACCCCGGGATACATTAGAGTTTTCTTTAATAACTCAATGCTTTGGAGCAAGAGCCGTTGTTCAATCTCTCACTTACCTCTCAACCTCTCTCTTTCTATGACTCTTTGTCTTTCATTCCCCTGCGCTCTCTCTCTCTTTCTCTTCATTCTATCCCTCTCCACTAGCCTACTTTCGTTGGCCCATATGTATAGTACACAATGGATCCAAGCATCCCGTATTAAAACCATTGCATGAGACCGAGGGGCCCAGGATGAAACCATGACTAACACTCTTGATAACACAGAGGAGGAAACGAGACAACAGACAGCAAACAGCCTCATAAACGTCTACATTGCGATGTGCTGACTGATGCTGCAAAAGAAAGGAAGGAAGAAAGGAAGAAAGGTGAGGGCACGACAGGAGAGGTCAGGCAGGGCTTGCCAACCACCAATCAGTGTCCCATTCACTCCTGGATCCTCCCCAATGCGTGACCTGCTCACGTTGGATTTGTGTGTCTAAGTGTTGGGGGGTTGTGGGAAGTCTGAGTGACCTCACCGCTAGGCTACTGAGTCAGTTGCTTTGGCTGGGTAAACTCTGTCCCTGTGCCAAGTCAGACAGCCCTGAGAGGGGAAGCACTGGAGTGGCTACTGGAGGAGTAGTGGTAGCAGGGGTAGTATTGATAAGGGGGGAGGGATGGAGGGAGAGAGAGGTTGGTCTGTGGGTTAATACCTACATAGCAATAGTACAGGAGCCAGACTTGGAGAACTACCATATTAATCAGCAGCTGTAACTCTTCTTTTGACTTCTGACCCACTTTCCCTCTTCAATAGTGACTGTCTTCTCTCTCTCTCCTCTCTTCTCTCTCTGTCTCTCTCCCTCTCTCTTCTCTCTGTCTCTTTCTCTCTCCATGAGTCTCAATCTCCCTCCCTGTCAGTTTGTCTTCCCTGTAATTCATCTTTTTTGACAGCCTTCTTCCCAATCTGACCTTAATTCACAGGAGCATGCTGGACTGCCATACATCAGACAAGCAGAGCCTGGCTGCCATATTGCAGATAAAAGCAAGTGCCTTAATGTCCTTAAATGTTACCCTTGGCAGAGTAAAGAACGTTTCTATGCCCCCTAGTCTCCACCCCGCAATTCCTACACTCCCACCCCACCATCATCACCACCACAGGCCCGTCCCGACACGCTTGGCTGAAAAGCGGGCGTGAGTGTGTACATGGAGAGTAAATATCATAAAAGCTAAACACTAGGCCTAACTAATACTGCTGTGCACTTCCATGACATACGGTGCAATAAAACATAGCAGGCACACATGTAATTTATGTACACAGGTTGTTGAACAATAAAACAATTGATTTGTCTAAACAGGACATAGAAAAACATTCCTGAAAAATCTTCTCATTTTGTTGAGAACATACACCATCAGCTGGAGTCAGCCACGCATCAATATTTTTTTCAGAGTGCTAACTAAACCTCATATGGGGAGACAGAGAAAGAGAGAAGAAGAGAGAGACTTGCTACTCAGCATGTTCTCAAGTCCTTCTAAGTCTGCTGTGCTGTAGATCTTTCTGGAAAGGTGGAGAAGTTATCTGAGAGAAGCTCTTATGTTCCCCCCAGAGCGCCGGGGTGCACGCCCTCAGTGGCAGGCTGAGCATGTTAGCGTGTTGCATGTGCCGTTTACATTCTGAATGTATGCTGTAAGCCATTTGCACAGCTGGGCTTTTTACTGAGGTGACTCAGACACAGAGCGTCCCTTGCCCAAGGGTCTACAAAACAGACCCACCCCTCCGCACACACGCAAAAAAAACCCCAAAAAAACACACACGCAGCTAAAACCCACACCGAGAGGGACTCTTGACACCAGGCTAAGCACAGACTAAATCTTAAATCCTACGTCTGCACTGTAAAACTGACACAAAGACACAAAAAGCGGCTATAGGGTTACTGTGTGACACTAAAAAAGAATCATAAAATAACAATTCACAGCCCTGCACATTCACAGGCCAGCAAAAGCCCACATAACATTGTTCATAAAGAGTGCTGTGTTTCTGTTTTTTTCCTCCTTTTCTCTTCTCTCTCAATTCGGGGGGTGGGAGGGCTTTTGATAATGTCCCAAAGAAAAACAGCTCCAGGGTGTTCAAAAACCCACACGGAGACACAGTATCAGGCTCCATCTTCACCTCTCCATCTTTTTCCCTTGCGAAACACTTGTCAAAAATTCCTGTCTTACAAAACAAAACCTCTTTAAGGCCTATCTCTCTAACTCTCTCTCTCTACAGCTTTATAACAGGAGCTATCTGTGGAATCAGATAGCGGCCTGTTGTCATAATATTTAAACAACAGAATGCCACCCAGATTCATTCAGAAAAAAACAGGCAGCTGTGGAGCATAACACACACACAGAAACACACACACACACTTTCCACATACCATTCATGAAGTTGCTGAAAGAGAGAGAAAAAAATCCACTCTATAATTGTGTGATTAAAATAAATGACAAACGTCCCGGCCTGTAATTTCAGAACAGAGATCTCAAATTAGACCCCAGAACCCAATGAATAAGATAATCGGAGGAATAAACCCTGCTGTCAGGGATTATGAGTTTTTGCCTTCCTGACCATGCCGTTTTATAAATCAGCACATCTCCTGCCAGATTCAATAAGACTTCAGATCAGATTGCATCACGAGTTTAGGACAAGAGCGTCACAAAGCTGCTATTCTCTCTGGAGAAACATGCTACAGCCGGCTGTGACATCACAAAGACAAATGTCTGTTAAAGTCTGGCGTGTGACATGGATAATTTGATATGTGGGAAATATGAGGAAAAACATGGTGCCTGCAGGAATGGGCCTTCGCTGACAGAACCGTGGTGTTAATGGCAAGCTTAGCCTTGACTTATCAAACACAGAAAAGTCACCAAATGAAACGTAATTTTTTTACGCTGCTAAGAAGTTAAAAAAAGGGCCTTGAAAGCACTTGATGGGCTCCCTGAGTCTAAGTTCTCAGAGTGCTCTTCTGTCTGTTTTAAATTTTTGTCTTTTACTGATATGAAACATCTTTGTTATGATTGACTGTCAGGCTTATGGGTCGCAGATTTGAGAGGAACGAAAACATTGGTATCATATGCCTTCTTCCACCGACCTCAGAATCTCTCTCTTTCTCTCTCTCTCTCTCTCTGCACAAAGTGCACTAGCCTGGAAGAGCAGAGAGGCCCTTGACTTTGTGAGTCGTTGTGGTCAAATCCATCTGTGTCAGTGAATGTTCAAAATAGGCACAATGCAGCAGCTGCCTCAGTAATTACACATTTCAGAATAGGAAACTCTGTCACCTCCCTTTCAGTTGCCAAAACACACCAACAATCATCCTTCCAGGATTAATCAGCTACAGCTCTTAAGTGATCTTTTGGTCTGCACTATCATTCTGATGTCTTATGTTCAAACTTTATTTGGCAGAACTCCCAACATCAATTTCACCTCCTACAGGTCAAACAAGCTTCACTCTCTTGCCACTTGTGCTACAGACAATCTTTCTAGCATATTTATGCTTGATCATGAGATATCACAGGTTGCGTAGCAATGTTTTCATTTTAAGTTGTTAAAGTATATGGTATGACAGGTGATGATGTTTAGTTTTACATCTGAGACATCCAAAAAGAGCAGAGGATAAGATAAGGCAGATGGCTAAGAAAGTCTCACTTGCCAACCCCAAGTGATTTAAAACAACTGTGGACTTCAGATTCCCTGAGATAGGGTCCTTTCATCTGCCCTTTAACGGAGGTTCCTCTCAGAGATAAGCAGTACTACAGACTAGGAATGTCATTCTTACAAAGACCGAACACCTGAAAACTGACGACTGACAGCTGTCCAAGAGACAGCACGGTATGTAACGCTGCTGGAATGGACAAAATAGCAACACTGGACAAATATAGGTGTTTACCAAAGCAGGAGACGGAGAATCACGCCAAGGTTACCGCGTTGGGGTACTAAGTGGCCTAATAAAACCACTCATCAAATAGGCCAACGGAAAAGTATTTCAGTGATGAAATATGCGAGCTATCTGGCACAGGACCACACAGAAATGAGAAAGAATCCCAAACTCCTGTGGGAAACGTGTCATCCACGTCTGGCTTGGTCTCAGAATTATTTTTGCCACCAAAAAAGCAACAAGAACACAGCGAAAAAAACACTTGTGCCCCTGACCAGAAGTATATAAGTGCAAGCATAGTCTGTTATTGAATAGCCTATCAAACGTAGTTCAATTATATTCTGTGCGTAAATGTCATATCTTTCAATTTGAAGAAGCACGGCACATAAAACAATTGCACTATTTGAAGTGGTCATAGGCAACTACAGCTATCGTATTTAAATTAATTTTCATGATATATGGTCACTGAAGATAGATGAACCCACCTGTCATTCCAGCTATCCGCCACTGCACTATTCATTTCTGTGGTTCAGGCTTGACCGCCGCGCAATGCAATAGAGAGGCGTTTTCAATTCTACATAACCAATTATATCGCCAAAATACACGCGTTAGCATTATAATAAGCTCTTTATCACTGACAGTTGTGCTGCTGATGTTTGTGAGGATGTTTTCTGTGCCTTTCAGCTACGGTTCTCTCAAAACCCCTCGCTTTAGGACTCCAGCCAAAGGTTACGCACGCCTAAATATCCGTTTAAAATATTTTGCCTTTTCAATCAAAAGCAAAGGCGTGATCAATGAATTTCTCAAAACAAGATGTTCCAAAATACGGGGGACCTACCTAGGTTGACAAAGCTCATAACCATATCAGCGTCGTTTAGAAAGTTGTTGTCCTGCAGCGTCGCGATTGGCGGCCCTTGAGTCGTGAAGACAGGCTTGAATGGATACGGGTGGCCATCCTCATCTCCCTCTGTGGACATGGCATTGTAGAGATCCAGCATAAACATCGGTGCTGCGTTGTGCTTCCCATGGAGGTGCGGCCGTGGTCGATGCGGCAACCCAAGTATAGACAGAATCTCCCGCTGCATCTCTCGTCGCTCCTGACTCTTCAGTCGCCGGTGGATGAAACTCGAATGGACTTCATTGTCCAGGGTAAAGTTCGTGAACACTGTGTCAGCCAGTACACAGTATGCCCATACAAGCAAAAGTGCTGGAGTACTTTTATCCAACAGTAAAGCCATGTTTTATCTAATCTAATGCTTTGCTGCAAAGATTATGAGTTTAAAATATTTATCTTTAAATGTGCTTAACAACGCGAATCAACTCCTCTCCCTCATTTTGATTTCATATTGAGGGACGAGTCCCCCTCGCTGAAAAAACTCACAGTACTCTCTTCTCCACCACGTTCTTGGTTAATCCCTGAACATCAAACACCGCGGTCACCTTTTGCGGCTTCGGGTTGGACACTGGATGCTTGCATCCACTCTCGTCTTCCAGAGTGTCTTTGCGTAGGCTCGTCGGTGCTGTCTCTCCTTGTGCTCACGCGTACCACAGGAGTTTAGATGAGTTGCAGGGAGTATGATGCCTGCCCGGGGTTCAGACAGAAAACTCTGAGGAGGCGCTATCTGCTGGGAGGGGCAGATGAGAAAAAACGATTAGCGTTCGTCTACGCGCGCTACCGAAGGACTGCGTGAACGAGCATGATAAGGACAAAGTCAAAGGCGACACAGGTTATCTTCACCGATGTTTAGACAAACGATTGGACAAACGATTTCTCATCTACACCTGTGCAAATTATGTTCGGACGAATGCGTCTGACTATCTGTCTGACATCTCCATTGTAAAAACAACCATCTCAATAGTATTGTGTTAACAGCTGACTGAAATAAGGATTACTGATTATTAAAAACAGTATTATTACAGTAAAGCAGAAGATTAATATATATTTCAAAAACTGTTGTTGCCAAAGTTACTTTAACCCCATGTCCCAGAGGCCACAACAACTTTCTTTCAGTTGCAGATAAACACAGAAAAACAGATATCTGAAGACTTTGCTCCTCATGTTCTGTAAACATATGTTATGAACATCAAGCTCACAACTGAAGCCACAACTATATGGGCTGTGACAACATCACTAAAGGCAAGTCTCCTGGCAAGGGTACAGGGAGATTCAGATGTTTGGCAGCTGCGTGGACCACCACCTCCCGACCCCCCACCCCCACCCCCTCCTCTCTGACCCTTTGACCCCAGCACCTCTTAAACACTCTAGTTTAATATAATGCTTTTGACCTTCTCCAGTGCCCCTAAATCAGGGCACACTGGTTGTAGGGGGCCGTACTGACAATTAATGGCACATTTGGTTCAGCTAGAGCTTCTTTGCAACAACCAGAGCTTCTTTTCTTCTCTCTTTCTCTCTTTCTTTCTCTCATCCTCTTCCTTACACTGGGGGTCTTTTTACGACCCCACTGCAGACATTTTTGGAGAGACTAAATGGGTATTTTTATGAGACTGGTATTAAACACAAGCTAATACAGGAACTAGACAGGCTCATATCTCTGCGGCAGGCAGACCGCCACAGCTGGGGAAAGATGGGGAGTGATGAATGTCTAGGGATTTATTCCGTGTGTGTGTGTGTGTGTGTGTGTGTGGAGGGGGGCACGTTGTGGAAGGTGGAGGTCCCCATCTTCACTTCCCACTTGTGGTTGGTCTCCATTTCCAAATGGTTTATCTTGAGGCGAGCCCTGCCGTTACTCACTCACGTATATCCGTTTATTACTCCGTCACTGTTAAATGCCTTTCAGTGGTAGCCTGTAACATGTAAACACTGCTTTCCGGGTCCTCAGATAGAATCAGTGCATGGCCGCAGGTGTTTACATGGAGCTGGTTTCTGATTGAAGACATGAAAGGGAAGGAGATGGTTTCAGTTAAAGCTGTCCTCTCTGCTGGATGTGGAACCTCAGACTGCCTCCCCCTCCCCTCCCTAGTTCTCTCCAACTCCCACCCCACTCTCTCCTCCGACCCTCTTCCACTCCCTCGTCCCCCTTTCTGTTCTCCCATGTGCGCCACAGTGAGTGCCCAGTGTAGAACTGTCATTCTTGGGGAGGACAATAGGAACAGACCCCCCTTTGTTTTGGTTCTTTTGGGGCCCGGGTGACGGCACAGTAAACAGTGGACACAGACAGAAATCTGGGCCTGGACACAGGAACACACTGTAGGCCTTTGACCAAGGGAAGTAAAGCAGAACCGGAGACCAGTGGACAAACACACTATGGTTCACACACACACCTCACTTTTCCATCTCCTTGTGTGTTACCCATACAGGACACAAACCAGAACACCTGGCATCCATAGACCCACAGTCAATGCACTGATGGCTACACACACAAGCATATGCATATATATGCACTTCCAAACAGAAGAGTTACTGTCCATGTGGATATGCACATCCAACACATGTGAACTTAGACTTATTTGCTCCTTTTCTAGTATCCCTTAAACCTCAAACAGTTCAGCAACTTGCAAACACACATATACCTGTATTTCATGACCATATACATTTTTAAATATACACACACACACACACACACACACACACACACATATATATATATATATATATACATTTCATAATCCCCCATAAAGGCCCCTGTGCTCATCCACGTATCACTCTGGCAAGACATCAAGCTGGTTCTCATGAGACGCAGATGTCCCATACCAGCAGAGACACCTCTGCAGAGAGGGGCCCCCGTCCCAACCGCAGAAGGCAGCCATCAGACAGCGGAAATGAGTGGTGTGACCCTGTTGTCATTAAACACTGAGGCCGGACTGAGTGCTTTTCATGCCCTCGGGAGCAATGTGTTTGTCCCTACGTGTTACTCTGTCCACACAAATTCAAACCACACAAATCTGATTATGATGACATGGTTTGCCAGGGTACATGCTCAGAGTTCCTCTTGACTATGTGGTCGGTTGCTTAATGGCAGCCGTCCACAACAGCTGTGCCTTCCATAGTGGCTTTCTCAAAAGAATTATTCGAATGTTTCCAGGATCTTGGAAGGGTTTGCACTGATTGTTGTGGCCAATTAAAGGGATATTCACTTTTGCAGATGGAATTGCAGTCATTTTAGCTTGGGTTTTTTTCACAAATCTCCTGCAGGTATTCTAATTTTAGTTATCTAACCAAGATCTTCTGAAGGTTTGTTTTAATTATTGTGGCAATAGGTAAGTCAATTTTCATAAGGAATTGTGAAAATTATGTTCAGTTTGAATTAAAGTCAATTGCAAATAATGCAAAAATTCCTAAAAAAAAGATCTTGCATTTGTGTGAATTTGAGCTACATGCCCTTTTCTCAACCCCACCCAAAGGACAGAGCTCTGATCTCCCTTGTGTGTTTTTGTGTGTGAGTCTGAGCACACACACATACAATGCTCATGCAGGTTTGAGCATGACCCAGGATTTAAAAAGGTGCAGCTCTGGCCCAAGACGACTCGCGTGCCTCTCCTCACATTCTCACAAGCTGCGACCCAACTCCTCCTCTTTCTCTCTCTAGCCGTTTTCTCACACTGTACCTCTCTCACTTGCCCCCCCACCCCCAAACACACACACACACACACACCTTCTTACTTTTATAGCTCTGTGCTTTCGACTCTCGTTGGATTACGATGGCCACGCAAAGGTCAGATTAATATTTATTTCACAAGATTGCCTCATGAGTCCCTGCAGGCAGACCTCTTTGAAGGCCACAGGGGCGCGGAACTGTGGGATGCTCGGTAGAGGATACAGTAAAAATCCTCCTCTAGGTAAACTGACCCCCAAATAAAGCAGTGTGGGGTCAAGAGGTCAGAGGAAATACTGGAGATGAAGGGGGGGGTCACAATTACCAACCCCCCCCCCACCCCTGTTTGGTTCGATCAGGCTCATACCATCCCGTCTGCATACTCAAGATGGGCCTCACTGCGCACTCCCCATGACACGGCGGCTTGTTCAAACAGCTGGCCAGGTGGGGCTGAGCGAAAGCAAATGTTGCCCTGCTCGTGTCTGACACTTTCGCAGCCTGCCGCGGGAACGTATGAGACACAGCTGTGGGGCTGGGCAGTGGGGAGGAGAGAAATATGGCTTAGAACCTGTGTCTTTTTGTGTGTGTGTGTGTGTGTATGTGTGTGTGTGCCTTGCTGTTCAGACATCCCTTTCTTTTCTGTTTTCTTTTTCATTGTTTTCATTAATAATAAGACTGTTCTGCAAACTGTTGTTGTCTGTCCTGGCTATTTACAAATACCTGCTTGTTTCAGGAAGGAAGTATCTGGCTGAAGCATTGTGGCCATTAGCTCAATAATTCTCCTTTCAAAGGCAGGCTCCCTCTGACAACAGCCTGGTCTGCAGGTTTTCTCAATGGGCATGTACCCCGCTTAACTGGGCTCCTTAATGGGGACTCAGGAGGTTAATTGGTCCAGCACCCACTGAGGGAGGGGGAGGAGGGGGGTGTCACAGTTTAGCTCTGTCTCTTAAATCCACTCCCCTCCTGAACCCTTGATCTCATCACTCGATGAGGTTGTGCGAATCTGTCAATCACAGCCCTCTGCAATCAGTCACTGCCTCCTTAGGGAGGCTTCTTTGGGCCCCATTAGCATCCGAGCAAGAGTTGCATTTGGCAGAGTGCAGATGGGAAAAAGAGAGGGAGAAAGGGCTGGGTGTGGGGGCCGCCAAGAGCCAAGGGAGGGAGGGAGCCGGGGCAAAGTGGCTCTGTTTTCTATTTGTGGGGATTAAGTTGACAGATCTGTATTTGGTTTCTTAGGGCCCCTTGGCCAATGCTAATCCCCCTCACCTGCAGTGGCCACTCACCAGCCCCCCCTGACCCCTCCCAGCACCCTCCCCACCCCCTTCCCAACTCAAACCCATCCCCTCCTTCCAGTGACCCCTCAACCCTTCCCTCTCACCCAGCACAAACACTCATCTCAAGACAAGCGCATGACTGGCTACACTCTGTCTCCACAGGTTAGAGCCTTACACTCCACACGGGTCCGTCGCTGTCCAAGACCACAGCAGGAGTCTTTGGCTCACTCATAAGCAAACTGAAAGAAAAAGAGTGAGAGCAAGAGAGAGAGAGGAAGAGAGAAGGAGAGAGGGATTGCTTGACACAAAAGTAATGTGGGGAGAAGAGGAGAACTCTCACCCAGTACAACCTTTCACAGACCACAGAGTGGGGTAGGCATAGGGGTCTCAAAGATAGCAATTATCTAGTGATTAAGCTCAAGTGCCATGGACAAAAACAGCTTGTCACTGTCACTCTGGAGCGACAGAGAGGACTAACCAGAGCCGCACTGAAGGCCTGCGTAGGATACACCTTTGGGTCAGGCTGAACACAAAGTCTTGCCCTTTATGTAGACCACAGTGTTTTTTTTAAACAGACACACACTCACACCCTGCAACACAATTATTCTCTCTCTCTCTCTCTGCTGGTTTTACTAAACAATAAAAGTTCCAAAACGTCTATCTGAAACACTTCACTTTTAGTTGCCCTCTGTTGCACAATGCCAATGTAGTGTTAAAACAAAGTAATGCAACGACATCTCAAGGATCTTCAAAGCTTCTAATTGTTAAACCAGTAAGAGAATAGCCTGAGGCAGTCATTAACTCATACATCTAGCCTCTCTCTCTCTCTCGCCTTCTTTTCTCTTTCTGTCTCAGTGCTTTGGGCTGTCTGTGTCTGCGAGAGTGAGAGCGCGAGGCTGGTGTTTTTTTGGCGGGATGAAAGCCTTTGCTCGCGCTGCCCCGTGGTGCTGTCAGGCAGGCTGGAATTCGAGGGGCTCAGGGGTGGTTTAGCTGCAGGGGTCACAGAGGAGATGGAAATTGTTTGAAGGGTCTTGGGTCGAGAGAACACTGCAGCTGGCTCGGTGAGGTGCTCTGGCCACACCCCTAATTAGAGACAGTTATGACATATTTCAGAAAATTGCAACCATTTCCTCATGTGTGGGACAACATCCATGTCAGTTTTTCGTTTATGCTAAGAAAGTATGTTTGTTCATAGGAAAGGAATAGCAGCAGATGTTGGAACAAGTGGAATGTGGCAGAGTGTGTGTGCGTCTATTTGCGTGAGAGAGCCTGTGTGTGAGAGACCTTTACTCATGAGGGGAAGGCCAGAAGAAACAGAACTCCCCAAAATAGATTGCACAACTGATAACCACAGAGTTTATACAGATTAAGGTTATTATGCTCTCAAGAATGTGTGTGTTCTCTTTCAGAACATTAAAGATATTGACTTTACTAGGCCACTATCTATGTTCTCATTTATGGTCTTTTATTTAAATGATGTCTGGGAATCCAGACACTTGTCTCTTGAAATGACAGCAGTGGTCAAGCATCAATTGAATTACTGTGCCTTTTGTGATTATAATAGTAATAGCCCATATACAACGCTAGGGGGCGCAAGACAGAGTAGAGGACCCGAGAGGACATAATTCAAACAGAAACTCAAAACCTTTTTGACACGGTAGTTAAGATATAACTAAGTATAACTTTACATATTAGGGGTTTCAGTACTGGATGTCCATATGCCCCTTGGCATGATCTCTAATGATAGCTGGTAGTTTGACAGTTTATATTTGACAGAATTTTTGCCTTTGCTCATGCTCTCAGGAGACCAAAGAACTTGATAACCTAACATTATCCAACATGTGCTGATGTTCATGCTTAGCACCAGTTAGCTAAATGCTTGACTAGCTGGTCAGTAATACCAATTTATCTAGCGACATTGCCTTGCTTACCTGTTTGTCGAATATAAATATGTCTGAGCAATTCCTTGAAGTAGACAAGTTACGGTCTAAATTGTTAGAAAACATTGAGGCTGATGGTGCGTCCACAACTGTGAAGGACGAATCGTTTTCCAGGTAATGTTAAGCTAATGTAAACCAGCCTACATCATCTTAAAAATGCACAAGCTGTCAATCTATCTTTTGTGCACAGTAGGCCGTAAAAAGTAACGAAATATATTTTATCCTAGCCAGGATATTTTGACTCGAATCGAGGGTGTGATCCTTGATATTATAAAAAGTTTATCCAGAGATGAAGCACCATTGCTAGTCCTGCAGAATCGTAATAGTTGGGCTAATGTCAGGTAAGACATTTCTGCTTTCTGCTGTTCTCTGTATCTTTCCAGCAATATAACCTGTCTTGCTTTGTTTTCAGTTGCTCATTAAAATTGTGGATATAAATGTCCCAGTTAGGCTTGGCTGATTGTCTTACAGAAACCTTGACTACGCCATTAGCCCAAGGTTAGGCTACAGGTTGTAAAATGTGGTGTAGAATTTTGTTTATATTGGTCTTGACAACAGAGCAACTTAAAAGTGGTATGTGCAAGTTAAACTTAAACAGACAGCATGGCATTACATGCTCAGAGGCTCAGAATCCTACCTGTCTTACTTGGTATCAGTCATCACTGTATATTTCGATGCTAGAAAGGACAAGGAAAAAGCACATTTATGTAGCCACCTTCAGTCTTGAACCCTGATCCCTGAAGCTTAATAACTTCCTGACTCTAAATAGGTGTTGTTTCTACAAAGGATTAGCAACACACACACGCACTGCACATGCTGTAACTTTCCCTCTCCCTCTCTCATCTCTACACACAGACACACGCACACACATACGTAAACACACACTCACAAATGTGGTGTTCTGCAGAGGTTTTTAATGTGCACAGTGCGGAGACCTCATGCATAGAACAAAGCAACTTGTCAAGTTGAATCTGCATCAAACCTTGTAAAGGCTTAGAGCACATTTCAGCCAGGCCCTTTCAAAGCCCCAAATCTGACAGCCTGGAAAGCAAAAGTTTCTCAAAGGAAATGCCAGGATGTGTAAGCCCAGCAACACTCCACAGCCAGCCCTCACACAGGTTACATTACAGTCCAGTTCTGTTTAGCAGGTTTGTTCATTTAAAGTGACCTAAGAACACATGACCGCATATATTTAAACATGTTTCCTGAGAAATAATCCTAAAGACCTTTCCATTGCTACTTGTTAGCAGCAAATCAAACTAGATAAGAGTTAATTTTTTTAATGAAACATGGCTGAAGTTAAGGGTATAAAATTATCTGCTACTTTGCCTGTGTTTTGTTGCTTTATATAACTTTGCGCTTAAATTGTGCTGCAATGCTGAAATAAACATGTTCAAGTTAATATTTCATAATCAAGAATCACAGTTTTATAGACTGTAACCCAGTAACACTCAAGAACTTCTCTGAAAACACTTACAAGTAAAAGCATTTTGGGGTAGAAAAAGTTATCCCTATGGAACAACAAAGAACTTTTTTGAGAAAAAGCAGTCGGTCAGGCCTTTTCAGCAGATTGATGGTGATTATTTGTTCTTTTCCTATTGTTGTTTGCTTTTTGGACACTCTGGGTCTGAAGCTTTGACAGTGCAGTGGGCCTTCACATGAGCTCAGATGTGTCCATCAGCACTCTCCGCAGTGACTGTGCCTCATCCGTCAGCAGGTTTGGTGAGAGAACTCTGAAATTGCCCAATTATGCCACTAATTCTCCAAGCAAAGCAAAAACCCCTCTAGCCACCCACCAGCTCTGCTGTTTTCAACCACTGGATTCAATTAATAGGTCTGTCTTTTCCCCCTCTACTTCATTTCCTCAGTGGTAAGTGATTTGAGATTAATGAAGACACAGTATGATGAAGCGGTTACAAAAAAGTGTATTCGGGCATTCCTGGGGTGTGCCGCAAAATCTAGCTAATTTGTTCCTTATTGTCATCATGGCAAAAGAAAAGAAAATCATGCTGAAATTGCATTAGGACAACACATCATAATTTTGTGTGATACTGTGAGGATATGGAGTTAGAGTTGGCTGGTGAAATTCACCTAACCCATTGCAACTCTTCAACATCTGCAGCATTAATTCTGAAAGTCCTCTCAACTATTTACAAACTCGTCCAGAGCAACGCCTATGCAACAAAAAGGTTGGTTGAACCAAACATTTCGGGAGCATTTTTTGTTCCTTTTTGATGGAATGTTTTCAGTTTAAAGAAGACTCCTGGCCGAATTGATAGATCACCTTTCAAGAACAAACGGAAAAAGTGAAGCCAAAAGTAGCAGATAAAACCTGAGGTTGAAACATTGAATGTCTGTGCTGTGATTTATGGGCCTCTCGTACATGAAAGAGGTGTTCTCTGCACTTTACAGGGACATTTATTATAACGACACACAGCTGTTCCGCTCCCAGAGGGCCGTGGACGCCATTGTAGATGACATCTCATGTATGCTCAAGGTCCCTCGCAGAAGCCTTCATGTGGTGTGTGTGAATACTCTATATATTTTGTGTGTGTGTGTGTACTGGGAAGGAAATATACACACTGGATATGGCAGACAGTATGTTTAATGTGAGTGTACATTGATGCATATTATTGCATGTTATATTTTGAAATTATTGTAGTGCTATTTATATTCTCACATGTTCTCCGTTGGTTTTCTCCTGCACACTGAATCACACACGTTCACACACATGCGCGCACACACTCACACAGAACAAGGGAGGGAACACATTTATGTTTCCTTATATTAAGTAGAACCATCCTTGTCCAGGGCGAAGTGAGGCTTGATCTCACTTGTTATGATTGTTTCAGCTCTTGAGCGGCTTAGTTTTGGCATTCAGCAGGAAACACCTGAACGCTTGGGCTCTTTTGTTTTATTGACACCGGCGAGTTCTGATGGTCAAGTTCCAAAGAATGTTAACCTTTGGGAGAAAGTATGTGTTTGAGACTGTGTTTGTGAAATTCTTTGTCTGTGTCCATGTGAATGTAATTTTGTGTGTAAAACACAGCTTGCCACATCAAAAGGGTTTATCTCTGGTGATCTGTGCTATTTGGAAGAAGATGGCACAAGAGTTGACTGCAGCTCCAGTTCTACGGTATAGTGGAAGAGTTGTCTTTGAGTTCCTGTTGAACAAGTGCTATAAAACTTCAATTAGAAGCCGAGTCCCAAATAGATGTCTATCCAGATGTGGTCACAGGTTTAAATAAATAATATTTTAAAACAAATAAAATACGTGCCATGTAGTGTTTTAGCAACTTTAGCCCCCATACTCTATACTGTACATGGGTGTGATGAGCTGAGTACAGTAACATTTTGGCAAATTAAAACTCTGGGCTTTTAATTGAAGTTTGGTAATTAGGTATCCCTCCCTCTTTCGCTCTCTCTCTTTCTTTCGCTCACTCCTTATTTTATCCTGCTCATTTCTTGCCATTGCTCTACCAACTCAACCTTAACACTCAATGACAGAAAAGCCGTGCTGCTCTTAGCCAAAAAGTATGACATCACTCACTTGCTCTCTGACCACAATCCCCAGGTTCAACACATATACAAATCATTAACTGAAACTGCTCAGTCTACAGGGAGGGATTATGTTGTTGTCAAGGTGACACGGTTCACAGATTGCTTAAAGACAATATTTTGATAATGTGCATTGAGCCATTTTTGCTCTTGTTTGCAGGCTAGTCCTGTTTCATCCAATGTCTCTGGAATAAGGAGTATCCTTTTGACACGTTGTTTTTCATTGGTATTGATCTCAGGTTGAACATTCATAGGGCAAATCTATCACTGCACACACACACACACCTGTGAAAACAAGCCGTTTGTCTCTTCAACCTGTGTCAGATATTGTATCATCTGCTAAGTTCGTGCTGATTGTGGAGAAGGACGCCACATTCCAGAGGCTGCTGGACGATGACTTTTGCACTAAGCTGTCTCCGTGCATCATGATCACCGTAAGAGCACAGGCGCTTCCATATCTGAGCTATGAGCTGCGAAAGAGTCCACCACCTGTTGTTCATGCACTGACCCTGTTGTTCGAAAATCTAAGTCAGGGTCCTCCCCAATGTGATTAAAAAAATGTTTTGTAAGTAATGAATCTCTTTCCCCCCTGTCTGCCTCCCTCTTCCCTTATGTTTTCTAATAATAATTCTTTAGTAAGAAAATGTATATTGTACAGTGCATAGTGTATAGTGCACTTTCTAGCTCAAATGGCTACTCAAAGAGTGTCAAATGAAGGCAGAGACCAAGACAACAAGACCTCTGCTTGACACAAGCACCCAGCACAGGAATCACAGAGATGACACCCTGTCTGCCTTTCTCTCATTCCTCTGGTGTTCTGTGGCCCCTGGGTCTTTAGGGGAAAGGTGTCCCTGATGTGAACAGCAGGCTGATGGTGAGGAAGTTGTGGGACACACTGCATGTTCCTGTCTTTGTACTGGTGGATGCAGACCCACATGGTGAGCAAATTCACTCACACTCAGTACTTGTTTCATACCTGCCATCAGCACGATTTCATGTTAACTTTCCAGTCTGTGCACATACATACACATACACGTACACACAGGGTCAAGTAAGCAATGCATGTGACCTGTGTATTTATCTATCTATCTAACTATCTATCTCACATACACACACAAAGGTCTTTGCATGGACACTGACTTTCTGCGAGCTCCGCTCTCATAGTGGGCTCACTTGAGAATAGTTAGCATTTCATTTGGGCATGATCTAACGCCATGGAATGGTAGAGCCCGCAACACTGTCAGTCTCTTCCTGTCGCCCTGGCATGATGCGATCCCCCTGCATATCCACTGCCAATCAGACGCTCCAGTCCCTCCTGCAGGAAAAACAGTTCAAGTTCCAGCATGGCACTGATTCCTGAGTCTCCCTCTCTCATTTCCCAGGCATTGAAATAATGTGCATCTACAAGTATGGATCAGTGGTGAGTGTGCTCTGCCTGCTCTTGAAGCACAGTATCCAATGAAGTCTGTGCAGTGTCTGTTGAAGAGGGATATGTAATTACTCTTCCCTCTTTGTGGAAAAAATAGAGAAATTGCTTGTGTGCATGTGTGTGTGTGTGTTTGTATGTGTGTGTTGTGTGTTTTCAGAAACATATGAAGTTACCATGTGGAAAAGTAAAGCACTTTTGCATGTGTGTGCACATGGTACAACAGTGCACATACAGGCAAAGATGTGTTAGTGTGGTTTTTTTTTTGTGTGTGTGTGTATTTGTCTGCACATTTGCACATACATTTTCCTATGCACATTGAGCGTGATCATATATCTGTGTATTCCTGTGTGTATGTCTAGTTATGTTTGCGTGCACATGTCTGTGTCTGTATTTGAGTGTTTGTGTGTGTCTGTGTTTGTGTTGTATTTGTTTGCTTGAGTCTGTCTGTGTGTGTGTGTGTGTGTTTGACTCTGTGTGTCTGCTTCTCTCCTCAGTCGATGTCTTTTGAAGCGCACAACCTAACCGTTCCCAGTGTGCTGTGGTTGGGGCTCCTGCCGTCAGACATTGAGAGGTTGGGAAAGAAGGACTCATTACTGTGCTCTGTGGCTTCCAGTGCGCTAGGCCTCGTAGCTCTTTGTTTTGGTTTGTTTCTTTGCGTCGCTGTTGCCTACTGCACTCTGCTTTCAAGCAAAGATTATTTATAAGCATGTGTGCCATTGGCCCTACGCTTAAAATTGGCTTTTGGGAATGAGGGGGCATCAGTGCTTGAAATAAACCAGCGGAACCACTTCCCATGTTGTGGTTATGGTGAGTTTGAGACATGAATGTCCTGCAGGTGTGTCATGTCATATCAAAACTGAGGCATCACAATATGGGTGAATGTAGTCCTTCGGTGCATGAAAAAGTTAAGGAAAAGATGGCTAACTCCAGTGGCTATCTGTTGAAATAAGCTGGAATATCCCTTTAATAGTAGTCTGCCACCACATGGCTAGTTAACTGATGTATTATAAACCCACATACAGTATACAGTATGTATAACACAAAAATGTGTTTATGACATTCCCAATGTGTGTATCTACAATGTGTGAGGTGATCAGTGGTGAGGTGGGTGTATGACAGTGACGGTGGTGCTGTTGGTCCCCAGACTTAGGGTGCCCCATGAGGCCCTGATCCCTCTGACCCAGCGAGATGAGAGGAAGCTTCAGAGTCTGAGGAGCCGACCCTACCTCACCTGCCAGCCCTCATGGGAGAAAGAGGTAAAGAGAAAGACGTTGAAAGTCTATATTGCTTTGGATTAGTGTCTGCTAAGTAGCAGTCAGCTAACCACTTGGTGTGGTAACTTCACCGCCTGACAATCGTGTGACCTTGGATTTCATTCTGGAACCAACTGATGCTAGTCTGTGTAGTCTTCGGATAAAAGTGTCCGCTTAGTGTGAGTCAACTCTAACTTTTTAAAAGAGAGAGTTCAGGATGGAGAAATTGCATGAAAAAACTAAAATGATACAAATACAGAGTGAATACTCTGTAATTGTAAACAACCTCTATAAATACAACCTATGTATATAAATACACAGAGCACTCTGTAAATATCCTTACGAGAGCCATGATGTTAACCTGTAAACCCTGCATTATCCTCTGCTAGCTTACAGACTGCAGAGGGAAAAAGCAACAGTTTTATTTTTACCGGAAGGAGGTGTGTCGCAGTCCTTCTCAAAGTATGTGTGAGGACATTTCCTCAAGTGTGACACATCACTGAAAAATTTGACTAATGCTAGTGTGTGCTATGGAATGTACAAGGTGTAGTTTCCCTACGTAGGTTAAAAGACATATAGTACACAAACATGTTGTGATTGTCTCTGTAGACATGGAGACATGATTGATTGGTTGTCTCTGTAGACTTGGAGACATGATTAATTGGTTTGTTTCAGATTCAGATTATGGAGAGACTGAAGCATAAAGCTGAGATCCAGTCATTGACTTACATAGCCCCTGACTTCCTGACACACGTCTATCTACCCAACAAACTGCGCTATGGAGGCTGGGTGTAAGCTTACCGCCATCTGCTGGAGAAACTATGTTACTAATCAATCACCAATGACAGCTATGTCATGTTGTGTTACATTGTTGTTTGGGATAAAAGTGTAATAACCTTCATTTGTGTTACAATGTTTGAGTATAGTAACAGTCACTGTTTTTGTACTGTAATGACCAGTGTAATCGTTTCGCTTTGTTTCTCATTAACACTAACCCAACACCTAAACATGTCTAAATTACATTAAATTAGTTAGCAACACTAGTCAGTCATTTTTTTCTGTTTGTTATGACTAGTTATTATAAGTGAGGTTTAATAAGCTTAATATGATAAAGTGAAGTAACATTATTCCACAGAATTACATTTTTATTGTTCCTGGAATCATTCTTTTTCTTGTCAAAATAAATGTTATTTATTTACACCTGTTTAGTGTTGACATACTGAAAGTGTGTGGTCTTATTATACATCTATACAGCTAGGCTGGGAATTGATATCCAGGTGCTAGGCAAATGTATTATTTTATACTCACATGGTTCCATCAATCTGATTGGATGGCCATTATCATTTGCAGGCTGATGTTTACTGTAATGTACTCCAGAAAGAAAAGTGATGCCACATTTCAATGGGAGTGTAACCAATACTCAGAAACATTACTAGGAATTAGTGAAAAGGTGTCTATTTTAGACACTGTTATCCACATTGTTAAGGATTTAAAGGATTCCAACTAACATGGATTTAAAAAAAATCCTTTAACATTTAACTCTTAATAATCCACTAGCTCCCCACTCTTTAAATTCTCTGTACACTGTAAAATTGGAGTTGACACATGGTCATGACTGTACTCTGGAAGCACGAAAGTGAGGGCAGCCTTCAGTAGTGTCAGTGTCACATTTTCTTGGTTATTTTGTTTGTTTATATGTCCGTCTCTCAGTTGTGTGATGAAGACAGGCAAAACATAGGCATACACATCCTGATCACCTTGATTCATTTAGGGTGATTTCTGCTAATTGTCTGCCTGTGAGTTGGTGTCTGCCACAGCATGATGCTCCCATCAGAAGAATGAAGGTCCTACCTATGGTTGTGGAAACTACTGTAACTGATTAACAATCAAGCCATTGATGGGTCAGTGGAGAGCTTGTCAAACCAGGACAATTGTTTAAAGAGGCAGAGTATAGACAGCAGGACATGCTGCAACAGGATTTTGACAAAATTGGAGGTCTGTTTTTAAAGGTTTGATATACTTTAACAAACACCAATTCAGCAAACAATTAACCTTTGCTCCTCTCATATAGGTGGAAACTGAATATCAAGGAAGTTCTACTGATAATGTATACTGATTGTTCTAGCTTTGCTGAGGCAAATTTCTCATTTAGATCCATACATTACACTCTGTCTTGAATTTAATATTGTACATTTCAACACAGTATTAAAACACATTCTTCAGGCTTTAAATCTCTTTGAAGATAATTGCTTCTGTAGTTAGCGGTCGACCACCCCCTGAAATTTATTTTCCCCTTAACAAGCCATTACAGTAAGCCCGTTCAGTAAGGTTTGTTTTTCAAATATGTTATTGCACCCCCTTGTGTATGATCATTGTAACACAAAAGCATCAATTTCACTAAGTTTTCTCCCTTGGTATTGTCTCCCTTGGGACAAATTTGTCATGAACGTTCAAAAGAACCTAGGCGTCCCAGATGTACACATCCAGCACAAAGTACAGGCCCTGCGTAAAACATGCAGTACACAATGTGCTGTTTTTAATTTTATTTTGAAACAGGGTAAGCAAAAAACTGCCTGTGTTTTGGACCTTGTGTTGAACCTATTCTAGTGGAAGAATGGGCGCATCATGGTTGAATCCTTACTGCAAGCAAGTAGACTGTAGAGGGTTATCTGTGGATGGGAGGAAGTCACTGGACCACTGAACATAATTCCAATTTAACTTTGTATACTACTGGACATCAAGAGAATTTACCTAATTTTACTCAATTTGTTTGGTTTGACTTGGTATGTTTGTCATATCATCATTTATCATGTCATATCCTCATATATTTGTCATTGTTATTTATCCAATAACTTGATTGGGACTAAATCATATCTCATCCTACCTTTACAGATCCTAGTCTGAAATATGGGAATATCATGACACAAAACCCCACTCTCAAACGACATTCACTAAATCTCTGGCAATCTGACAAAACCTCAGGACACAGTTGATGGTGGAAAGTCACACACTGTTGGTTCCACCTACAATTTCTCAAATTTCTGTTGTCTTCAGTGACTCATAGTTTTATTTCTCACAGTGGTGTAGTTCTGAAGGACCATGTCAACTAGAATACCCTGTTACTGCTGAGTGAATGTCAACCTTGCAATTGTCACAAAAAATGAGTAAAGTTACACAGTTATCCATGCAGTACAGTGCAAACAGTATGACTTCCCCAGTCTATTACCAAAACATTGGTATACACTCTTATTTCCGTGACAACAGTGTTCTGTAACTTTCTTGTCTGAATCTCCATATCTGTGATGGTCTTGTAGTCAGTAGTTTGTAGTGGACTTTTTATTTGTAACATTCCATTGTGTCTACCTCCTTGTTCCTGTCATGCTCCTAGTCTGTCATGTGCTTGTGTTCTTTGTTTACTTCTAGTTTGCCATGTGCTTCTGTATACTTCCTGTGTTCCATGTGCCACTATGGCACTTCCTGTCTCCATTGATCATGTCACACATGTGTCTTATCTCTGCCCACCTGTGTGTCATCATCCTTGATTAGCCCCCTGTACTTAAACCTGTGATTCTGAGCAGTCCTTTTTCAGTCATTGTTTGTTTCCACTCTGCGTTACCTGTGTGAGGTCCTCGTTTGTTTAAGCAAGTAAAGCTCAGTTTATAGATTCCAGTCGTTGTGCATTGGATTCCTAATTCCTGTGGGAAACGTGACAATGTCATTGTAAACACAGCAAATTTGCTGATGTTGGATTGTATTGTTGTCCTGCTTCCCTTATTTCATTGACAAGAACATGGTCTATAATGGTGGTTCAAGCTTCATCAGAAATTAGGACTACTTGTCTTGCTTTTCCTCTGCCTCTTCTTCTTCATGTTTGCCCCTCTTTTAACCGACCTCAAATACACTTGTCCCTTGCCTGGTGGGTTCTGTCCATTATTTAATTGAAGTGGCTTATAGTTGTTGTCACATTGCCTGAAACAAATATCATCTATTAGTAAGTTGTTAAATTTATGACATCTGTAATTTGGATATAATGCATAAGGATACAAGTATATTACAGAGTGTGTTTAGAGCTCTGTAATTGATTTTAACTGACATTATCATCATGAACAATTCATCAAATGAGTTGAGACCACAGCACTTAGTATAGACATGCTGATCTACAGTATTAGCAACTATGGGGAAAAAACTCATCAAAACGCAATGACTCTCAATATCCACCAGGAGGAGCTTTGTCTGCTTGGTGCTGCCATTTCCAACACCACAAATGGGTTTATGTGTCAGGTCACAAGCTGATTTAGCTGCTGAGAAATGCATTAATTTGATGGTAGATAGTGATCGTAACGCAAGAGGAGTTTAATAGCTTATATTATTTTGGTGAAGTTAAATGGAGGGGGGCAGGGGGTGTAAAATAGAGATCTTTCAGGAGAGTGACACCGAGAGAGAATGCTTTATGGGCCTGGCATTGAGACTGGGGTTTGAATGAAGTCTAGAGACAAAAAAATCTATCAAGAGAAGAGGGGCATGTAGTCCGGTTGGAACTGCTTGTAACGGCACAATCTCAATGATTTGTTCTTCTGGTTAATCCAACTAGATCCTTTTTAGGCTATGCTTAATGCAACTTACCACTTTTCAGCCTACTCTTTGGAAGTATTCTCTCATACCTGTGTGGGACCAAAACGCATGCCCACATAAGCCGATCTTAAAAGATTCAACCATCTCAATTACTCAAAACTTGTAGACAATGAGTATGGCATACTAATGTGCTTCTGTTATCAAAGTCTATCAACCTCAGCTGGCATGACACAAACTTAAATATAGCTAGACCCACAATAATACTCATTCATTTTGAGGGAATGGCAAATGCCTTACAGGAACATGGAAAAACGTCTATGCTTATAGCAGAGTGTGCCAAAGAGGCCTGTGTGTACCCATTAGCTCTAACACAAATACGTAGGCCTACGTAGCCTACTCTCATTAACACGTAATCATTCTCTTTTAGCACATTATAAAATATTATGTATTGCTGCTGTGCTTTGGAGTCAGAACCCAAGAAAATCTGTTAGTTTAATAATGCGATAACATGAAGGAATCGTGAATAGATTACAGGGTTAAGGGGCGTCTTAACTTACATAATTGCTTATGGAGGTCTACATACTGTAGTTCTCTCACAACAACTCCGCCAAAACGACGCCAGTGAAAGCTGGGCATTGCCACCTCACTTTTCATTCAGCCTTTTCCTCCGCCTCCTGGTCGAATTCTCTTTCATCCCTCTCATTTCCCCTCTCTTCTACCGGGACAGTGTCTTTCATGTGCGCCTCAGTCTTTTTATTTCACTCGGGTGCTACACTGTCTTGTGGTGCCTGTTTTCACACATTTTACCACTGCAAGCTCAAGAAACTCTTACAATCAACTGTCACATGGCGCAAAAGTTAAATTATCAGCAAAAACAACCTACATCCTCATCAGTTAGCCATTATAAACGTAGAGTCCATGTTTCTCAAAAGGTTAAGAAACATTTACGCAGCTCACTCTTTGGCAAAGATAGATAGATATTTTTATTATCCTGGAAGAAATTCTGGAATGCACATTAAACTGGAATGCAAAGCACATTTTGCAAAACAATAATGCAACGCAAAGCACATAATGGGTTGACAGTGGGACATCGGTTTTGTTTTATGTAGGGTGTCATCAACTACATTCCAAGCGCAAGCTTTCCGTTAACTTATTATTTAAATAATAATAATAAATAAATAAATAAGCTAGGACTGTTCTTTACTTACAAATGTAGATCACTGTATTAAACAGACCTATAGGCAGCGATATTGTGTGTGTTAAACACCGTTTCCTAACTGCAAGCGAGCGTAAGGTTGTCGTATAGCATTGACTGTTCCCTGTCTACAGTGGGTCCGATAAATATGTCACTCTATTCGGAGAGATTCCTCATTCAATTAGCCGAACAACGCGACGTGAGCGACAGAAATAGAAACAGACAGAGCGACAAAAAGTCTGCTAAGAAGTTGCATAGCATTACGTCGCGCAGCACTGCGTTGCATCGCATTCAGTTAGTTGAAAATAATCAAACTGATTTTGCCACTAATATTCTATCGCGTCACTTGCAGTTAGGACACTGTGTAATATCCTACTCCATAACCCATTCTGTCAACACTCAGTTAAATTTAATCAAATACATCAAATTCATCAAATACACGATTAAATCTATTGTTTCCAGAATTCAGAGACAAAGGCAGGTGCAGACGGATAAAGTGGGTAAGGGCAGGGCCACAAAAGTAAGGCCCTTGAACGTCAGATCGAAGAACTTGTAGGAGTAACCAAATGTGAGACGCTCTAACTACATATTGGCCAAGGAGAGGAAGAGGCGTTATCATCTTATTCGCCTATAAGAACCTTTCTGGAGCTTCAAATGGTGACTCCTTAAGCCACCTGTCAGCTAGGACAGGCAGTATCCAACACTGATGCGTTACGCACGGGAAGATGGAATTATAAAATCGGAGGACGGGAGCAGGAAGTACTGCCAGATTTTGTACAGGAAAAAAAACGGAGTCTACCTCCTTTTTAACAGCAAATTGTGAATACTTTGTATCTTGAACTTGGGCTACTTATTTGGCTGTAGCCTCGATTCTGTACCTCGTGCGTGGTGGCAAATCAAATGCTTTTGCACCAGTTCGTTAAGGGGACATTGGAAACAATGCATCCTACAATCAAAAAAGACACTACTTTCACAAAGATATTTGTGGGTGGCTTACCTTATCATACGACGGATGCATCTCTGCGGAAATATTTCGAAACTTTCGGGGATATCGACGAAGCGGTTGTAATAACTGACAGACAAACGGGGAAATCGCGAGGCTACGGATTTGTAAGTATCACTGGAGACAAGTAAATTTGCTTAGCTGAGCTGACATCTTGTATAGTTATGTTAGAGTGTGTGAGTTCCACAAAGCAAGAAAATCAACTAGGTAACTGAACTACCAATGGGCGTACTTGTGCTGCGACACTCTGAATGTTCACACCAAGTGACTTAATTCACTGGAAGGCGGTTTGCCTTTCTGATTGTTGATTGTCTCATTTGCTACTGTGTGAAAAACCAGGATACGACTGGTAAATCATACTGTGGCAAGCCCAGTCTGGTAAATGGTCCCGTGGCGAGGGGAATCTCTCTCTGTCTCTCTATCTCACACACACACACACACACACACACACACACACACACACACACACTAGAGAAACAATGAAAGAGGGAAGAGGACTGATGAACACGTGTCTTTTGCCTACTTCAAGGTTAAAATGTGCTCGTCTGTTTCCCTCCGGAAGCGATGTTTCATTGTTCTACAGGCGCTCGTTATTGTTTCAGGTGTGGGCGCAAGCTAATGACCCTGGTCAGTGGGTAAAAATATCTGAAAGGAAATCGGTCTACAGTTCTCTTTGTTTGTCATTATTTTAGTTTAGTTCTGTGTACTCATGCATAGTCTGTAAGCATGGCTAGGTAATCACTGCCAATCGCGTACAGTAATTGGCTATTTGAACGGATTGCATGGATTTTGTGCTTAAGGCTGTGGTCTTCAAGCTGAAGTCTTGCGATTTAGTTTGCGAGTTAGATGGATATACATAACTTTGTGTGTTCATAGGCCAGCTTTAATGGTTGGTTGGTTGTTTTGTGTGTGTGGGGGGGGGGGGGGGGGGGGGTGGGGTAATATCTACTTGAGTCTATCTATTGAGTGAATTGTTGAGCATTGACAGTTACGTGCTTGGATAGTTCTGTTTCTGCTGTTATGTGTGAGAGGAAGCGGGAGGGTGTCATATAACACCATAAATAGATTCATTTTTTGAAAGTGCGCTAGTTATGTCTCAATCACGTTAACCAGAATTGTGGAGGCAGTTGTGAGGGTGGAAACCATGGAAACAAACACACTCTGAGAGAGGATTGCTGCTATTCCAAGATGACTGTCTTTGTTTACTTAACTTGAAGGTGCAAAGTAACTAGACAAAAAGCAGATGTACTCTGCCACTTTAAGGCCATGTTGTATTAATAAATTACTCTATGGTAATTTACTCACTGACTCTATAACAAAAACACTCACACACACACACACGTTTGACCCTCTCCTGGCTGCTCAGATGGAACCACAGAAGTGTGACACAGTCGGCTCCCGTCTGGCAGTTGGGGCTTTGAGATAAGGCCCTAGTTTCGTTTCTACTTCCCCTCACCATGCGCTGCCAAGGTGCAATCTTAAGTACACGTCAAAAGAGGAGTCCCAGAAAGAAGGGAGTGTAAAAACAACAGATGTTTCATTAACTTTCTTCACCCTGAAATATCCTGCTTCAGCCTCCCAACACAACTCACTCTCCAGTGACATTCAGCCCAAAGAAGAGGGGGCAGACTAGAGAGAGATGCCATGATGTTTTCCCTCTTGTGTTTTTCCCCATTTTTATTAACCAGACTTGTAAATACTGAGCTTATTAATGTGGTCACAACCGTGGGCCTGTGTGTATGTACAAGTGTTGATAGTAAATAAGACCGCTTGAGATCATGACTCTTCACCCAGAATGTTGCTGTGCTTTCTCCTTTGAAGCAAACCGAATCATTACTTTTTCTGATTGTGTGAGAGAGAGAGTAGAGGAAAGAGCAGGACCTTCCTTGTTATGTAACCTCCTGGTGAAGACTACAGTGTATCAGATAAGAGCATAACGCTGACCCTAAACTGTATGCATAAATAGGCTGTGGTGGCGTGGAAAGCCAAAACCACAAAACCTTTACCGTATCGTTTTCTTTTGGCCAAAACATAGATAAACTCGGAGAAACCTCACATCTGTGTGCACATTCACATTCTCACACACACACACACACACACACACACACAGTTCTAAGTTCTTCACATGGATCGTAATGAGTTGTGAAGAGTTGTGGTTGTACCTCTCTTACATACTCAATCCTACGTTCCTAAACTAATTTGCTCCCTTGACACAGCCATTTCATTGTGTAGTACTCTCCTATTATCTGTACTGCAAGTCTGCAATAGAATATGTTAGTAGTACACAACTTAAGTACACCCCTCCTCATTTTTTTCTAGTGTGCACTGTACCATATACCATTGTACTTTCCTATACTATGTCCATATGTACAGATTAAATAATAGCACATATGTCTATATATCAGATTATTATATATTGTATGTATGAAAGTTACTTAAAGATATACGTGTTATTCTGTACATGTATGTATCTGGTACTTGTATGAATATTTTAGGAAACATACATTAACATACACATTAATTTCCATATATTGACATATTATTTGTATGGGTTACTGCACTCAAAGCTGTTCTGTTGCCGTATTCATCCCTGTTACACTCTCTCAAGATCCCACTGTTTCATAGGCTAAGTTAGCACATGGGACATGCCTGCCAATCTACCCCACATCCCTTGACTCTCTAAAGCACTCTGGAACGACTACAAAGATTTCAGAGCCCAAATTGGAAAACATTTCTCCCAAGACTCCCAAGACTAAATAGGTTAGTTAGATTATGGTGGCAAAAGCGGAGGGGGAAGGGAATAAAAAAGTGGGAAAACGTAAGTGGGATTTCCCAATAGATCGTTCCGCCTTATGAAGTTCATTTCATCATGCACTTGCCTTTTATAAAAATATCCCTATGGTAACGATGAAAATAACAGAGACTGAATCCCAAAGCCCCCCTCTAACTCTAAGCCCTATACCCTAAAAGACTTAACTCACATGAATCAGCTGATCAAGAAGTCCATTCATGCCATTTACTCTAAGCCTTTGAGAGTGCAGAACTGACAGGTAACGGTGGACAGTGGGATACAACCGTTACTTTTTTCAGTGACACTCATCTCTCTTGTCTTCTAGTGCAGTAGTGTGGTGTCTACAAATGGTGTGTGTTTGACATTCTATTGACATGGCTTTCTTTTTCCTGTCAGGTTACAATGACGGACAGAGGAGCTGCTGAACGAGCCTGTAAGGATCCAAACCCCATCATTGACGGACGTAAAGCCAATGTTAACCTGGCCTACCTAGGAGCCAAACCTCGCAGTCCACAAACAGGCAAGTGATGTTTACACTTCAGCAGCCAGTCCGCAACATTGCTTGGGGATGTTTGGGCTGTTTTTCATTAGCAGTTCAGCAAAGTTTTGTTAATGCCAAGGACTGCACCTTACTTTTAAGAAGTTCAGACAAAAATGTCAGAGCTGAATGTCAAAGCGTTTTTTTATGTCTGCGTCTGCTGTCTGTCTGTGTGTGTGTGTGTGTGTGTGTGTGTGTGTGTGTGTGTGTGTGTGTGCGCGCGCGCATGCGTGTGTGTGTGTCACCCGTGCCTGGAGCTCAGTAAGGAGGTCACTGAGACAGGAGACATGCTGCTATACTATCACAGCAGCAGTAGTCTGTGTGTGTCTGTGGGAGCTTTAGGCTTGTGGTTATGTGTTGCTGCATGGCTCTTGTCTGCGATGCGTCACGTAATCACAGCTCTTGCCCTGCAGTCAGACGTCTCCTTGTTGCTTCACAAGAGGAGAGCTTTTCTCCTCTTTCATACACCTCGCACACAGACACAGCACCTGCCAGTCAGTAGGAACACACTCACATACTGACTCACCGCAGATTGACATTTCATCACACTTTCGTTCCCAAACATCTGTTTCTTTTGCTGCAGTGTGCCCGAGGGCCCCCAAACGCGTCAAGAACCAGTTAGCGCTAGCCTGAAAGTCCTGAAGATCCACTATCAGGGCTTTTTTCGTGTGTGTGTGTGTGTGTGTGTGTGTGTGTGTGTGTGTGTGTGTGTGTGTGTGTGTGTGTGTGTGTGTGTGTGTGTGTGTGTGTGTGTGTGTGTGTGTGTGTGTGTGTGTGTGTGTGTGTGTGTGTGTGTGTGTGTGTGTTGGGGCAAGGGAGTCTTTTTGCATGTTGTTGTTGATGCATGTCATGGTGTCAACCCTAGGGTCTCGTCCTTGAGGTGACGTGAGTGCAGCGCATTTCTCAGAAGGGGCGTCTCTCATAGTCTCCTTGAGGGTGGGGGGACTGGGTGTTGTCAGACACGGTGTAGAAGTGCAGTGTTTTTGTGCCTTGTTGGGGACACAGATAAGGATGATGTGGGGAGAGAAAGGATGTGAGATGGAGAGAGATAGATGGATAGATAGAGAGTTGGGGGGTGGGGCAGGACTGTGAAACGAGACAGAGATTAAGCTGAAGCAGAAGAGCATGTCTTCATGACAGTCCTGTTCAAACTCTAGTGATTCATCCTAAATCATACAGAGGAGAGGGGGAGGGTGGGGGTGGTGGTTGGGGTGCAGAGAGGAGAAGAGAGGATAGCTGAGAAGAAAGAGGGAGAGACAGAGAGCAGTGTGTCTGACCTGTGTGACTCAGCCTCAGCTGATGCATGTTGAGAGCTGGGTAGTTAGGATGTTCTCATCATATGTGTGTGTGTGTGGGGGGGGGGGGGAGAGAGGGAGAGAGAGAAAGACTTGGGCAGGGCTGCAGGAAGGGTTAGTCAAGCGAGAGATGGTTCTCATCAGTGTCGGTCCAGATTGGCTGTTGCGCTTTCAAATAAACAGGCTGGACGTTTTTCAGTTCAGTGAGTGAGCAGGGGAGGATACATGAGGCATGAGCAATGAGCGCACTCGATTGAAGGGTTGATGTTTTGGGAAAAAGGGTGGGGGAGAGAAAGAAAAGAATCTGAGGAAAGGAGAGAGAGAAAGAAACCTGGGAAGACGCAGATCAAGCGGATGTGATAGAAATTTAACTGCAAGATCAAACAGCCACTGCTTTTAATGTGACCATTCTACTCTTCTCTTCTACTCTACTCTACTCACTCTCTCTCTCTCTCTCTCTCTCTCTCTCATCTGTAATTTGTCCCTTCCTGTCCTAACTCCCTATGTTGTTGTGTGTTCCCTGCAGGTCTCTCTATTGGTGTTCAGCAGCTTCATCCCACTCTGCTGCAGAGGCAGTATGGGTAAGTCCAAAAACATCTTTTGTCAGCATGGCCATGATCTGTCCATCTCTTTCTCTTTTTCGTCTCGGGAACCCCTCCCTCTGTCTTACCAACTCTGACACAAACACACACACGCATACGCCTGTGCACACTTGCACTCGCTCACGCGCACACACACACACACAAACAAACACATAATCAGTCTCTTACTCATTTGCTTTTTTCACATGCACATATTCACACACACAGTCACATATACACACATGCACATACTCTCTCTCTTCTCTTTCTCACACATACAGTCACATGCACAGGCTCTCTCTCTCTCACTCACACACACACACAAACTCCTCCTCTCTGTCTGGGGCTGTGTGTTTACTATCCTGCCTCTGTTTACCGTGGGTTTATTTTGGGTGCAGGCCTGTTTTTCTTGCTGCTCTCCTCTCAGCCCGGCTCCTTTCACAGGCTATTAGTGCGCTTAGGAGTCCAGCCCCCCCCTTCCTCCTCGTCAGGCCTGGTCCTGCTTGTCAGCAGGGTCAACAGTCGTGTATATCTACACACACACACACACACAAAAGAACACACCAGCATGTATTGGTTTTCCAACACACCTCTCACTCTCACTCACTCACACATACTGAACACATTCCTATAACATGGATGCACATGTCTATAAACATGCATATATATATATATATATATATATATATATATAAAACTCCCACCAGTAGCATAGTCTGTTATAAAAGGTTAGCTTCTACCTCGTTCTCTGTCACACACTGGCTTGCACACGTCCTTGTCTCTGCTTCCACTCACTCACTCACACATAGTTGTATGTGCAGCTGAGACACTGTTGTATAAACAGGTAGTGTAGATCTGGAGTAGAGATGAAGCACATACATAGCACAGGGCGCTTGGCCCATGGGTGCTTTAGTGTGTCTTTCTGTCTGTCTGGCGTCAGAGCTGTGGAAGATATGATGGAGGTCCCTGTCCCCTCCCGCCCTCGTGCTCTGATTGGATGTCCTCCTTACACTCTCTCCTCTCATTGGGCGGCCCTTGTCAGTCTCAGAGGAGAACATTGTCCAATCCTCCATAGTGGCTTCCAAAATATTCCACTGTGGCTAAGAAACTGGTTCTGTCTCTGTGAACTCTGTGTTTGTGTGACAAGTCTGTATAAAAACACCAAAGGAGGAAAAAACAGTATGATGAACAGTGTTATTATTAGCCAGAAAAAAGTTTGCTATTTTTCCTCATGTTTACAAAGTGCAGGGACATTTTAAAGCCCCCCCCCCCCTTGCCGTCACCATGGAAACAATGACATTTGTTATGCAGTGAGGTCAGTCCCGTTCTCTCTGAGCAGGACAGGAGGTCCCTTCAGATAGCCCCAGTTTATACTTCACGGCTTAATGATTATTAAAGTTTCAGCTGCCACTCTTGAATTATTGAGGAGGATTGGTTCTAGGGGATTTGGGAGTAGCCCTCAGGGCTTATGAATTAGTGAATGTGGGTTGATTGCATTGACGATGAGACATGTCCGGAGCCCGGCTTACTCACCAAAGGTGTCTGGGTGTTGTTGCACACACCTCTTTTCCTCTCATCCTCTTAATCAGATAACAACCACCATTCACACGCTCATCTGTTTACACATAGTAGCATTACTCATTACTGTTGTGAGGATATGAAGATGTTTGAAAATCTGTTTTTCCTCATAGGGTTTAGAATGTGCTGCAAACTCTACCAACACCAAATTTTGAAAAATAAAAGACCTAGTAATTGTTGCCTGGCCTTCACAGTACTCGTATCAACTGGGTAAAAAAATAAAACTACCAGTGCATCCCAATTGAACCCTTTTTTTGTTTGCCTGAGGTAGAGTTCCATTATGTCTGATTTAAGCTAGTTAGCCTCCAAGCCTATTGTATGCTGCTGGCTGTGTTTAAGATGTCTTTGTTAGGACAGGTGCTCCGAGTGAAGTCCATTATGGGAGGCTTATGGTGTTTAAACTAGGGGCCATGGCTTTTAGGCTCTTAGGCAGTTCATTCAACAGAGACACTTCATTTGAATGCTAAAGAGACATGCTGACCAAAGCTTGAGCAACACATGACATGTCCTGAGTTGTGTCCAGATTTACTAAGAGGCTAGCTACTGAAGTTAACTTTAACATCAACTCTTTCCAGAGTAGCTTTTGTAACTCCTCCACATCATTACTTGGGGGGGAAAAAGCAGCAATTATTTTTGTTCCTGTTGCTAAATTGATTCTTTCCTCTGTGGATATTCAGTCAACGTGTCCTTGTTTGGTAAAAGGGGGGAGCCTGGGGCAGAGGGTTGGGGGTTGGGGGGGGGGGGGCTTTACTGGGGGAGAAGCTCTAGGCCCGTGGCCCTGGCTCTGTGTTGGCACGCCGGCCCAAACACCCATCTGCTCGCTGGCAGGGCACACGTCACACTCCTCTCTTGAGACGGGCACACAGAGTATAGCACCATTTTCTCACTCTCTCACCCTCACGCTATTTTCTTTTCACTCCTTTTTTTTCTTCAAACAAACTGTGAAAAGGAAGAGCACTGTGGTGGAGAACTAGTCTATTTCGCATTTCCTGTGCAAACATACGTTAGGCCTGATTATGCTAAGCTAGGCTAGGCTAGGTGCTAGGAGCTAGGAGACACTGGTAGCCCTAAAGCCCTAAGAGTGGGAGGTAGCAGAACAGGGATGGGGGAGGGCAGGGAGTAGGGGATTGGGAAACTGGAGCAGGGGATGAAGGGGGTGGGGGGTGGGGGGTGGGTGAGTGTCTGCGTGTTTGCAGAGCAAACTAAAGACCCTAACTTTGCTGAACTGGCAGTGTGCGGATCATTCATCCAGAGCATCTGTGCCACCTTCCAAACACTAGTCTCTCATCTTCTCTCTCTCTCTCTCTCCCTCTCCCTCTCCCTCTCTCAGTTTTAGTTTTCAGTCTGATCTCTTCTCAAGTAGTGTTTGCGTCCTCTGTGATTCTTCCCTTGTCTTTGTCTCTTGTCTTCCTTTTTTCCTCCCCTCTCTTCCACTCTCTTTCTCTTTCCTTCCTTTCTCTCGTGCTTCCCAAAGGGGAAGCTTTCTCAGATGCCCCCCTCCCTCCCCCCCTCCCCCTTCTCTCTCTCTCTCTCTCTCTCTCTCTCTCTCTCTCTCTCTTTCTCTCTCTCTCTCTCTCCCTTCACCCATGGGGGGCAATTATAAAGTCTCTTACTCAACCAGCCCACACACTAGAGAGCCTGAGCAAGACCCACCATCATATACAGTCATACAACCGGTGCCTCTAGGGCCAGTAGCTCTTCCCTCCCATCTCCTTCCCCATATGTTATTCTATAGGCTACCAGCAGGGTCAGGCCAATGCTGTGGGTGTCCTTAGCCAGAGGATTTCTCATTAAACACTTAAGGATGTTACTCCAGGTCCAGGAGAAAGTAAATGGAGCCACTCTGAAACTAGTGTTTCAGGTAAGCCGCGTGTGAACTTACTACTTAGCTTTACCCAGAGGTGGGAGAATGATGAGTGAAGCCAGCCTGGGGCTGGGTGAGTAAGTTGAGTAATGATGAGACACGACAGAACTCAGCCCTTGAGCCAGAGCCCCAAATTTGGCCCGTCGGTACCACTCAAGGGCAGTGAGTCTCATTATGTTTTTTGGCAATGTGTGCCACCCCAGCTTTTTGTGTGTTAAGTCTATGGAGTATCATTAGGGTAAAAACACTAATATATATCCCCACAAAACCTCCTCAGCTGATTATTTACATTAAGTAAACACTTTTTTTTGTATTGCGTTTTCTGAAATGTCATGTATAAATATGTAAATGAGGCATAATACACTTAAATATATGCCATTTTATCTAAATTTTTACCATAAGGATGTTAAACAGCCTAACCTATATATTTTCTAGAAGTCTAAAACCTTTAGATGCAATTTAATATGCACTGAGTCACACCTTCTTCCACACCATGGACAAGGCATGGTCCTCTACAGTATTTGCATTGTTTTTGAATACATTGAATCAAAATGTGACCCTATGGGGCTTTAATAGGTAGTGCATCCCAAAATTGTCCATGTTAACATTCAATTCATATTCAGTATAGCCAGGCTTTTCACAATAAATGTGTTTGGTTGGTAGAAATGTATGCAAATTATCACATATTTCAGTGGATGATGGCTCATCTATATGTATGTACAAAGTGTTTCAGAAAACATGCAGTAATAAAAAAGTATTGTTTTAATGTATTTTTAAGGGGATATCTATTAGTTAATATTTTTACCCTATTCACCCATAAGATATCCCTCCATAGGCTTATAATGGGCATAATGAGGTTGATAACACACAAATGCTACCACCAATGCAAAGCTATCATTTATATTCTACCTCTGATGTGGTATGCCATTCCAAAAATCACTATGTGCCTGAGTGCCTTCAGATGGTACCGATGGTAATGACCAACCCTCTGGCTCAAGGACAATCAGGGACAGTCTGATTCAGAATCCAGGGAGATCCTTTTTCTCCAAAAACTCAGCTATGTGCTACATTCATCAGTCTTTCAAGAGAAGTGGAAGTGAGCACTGCTTGTTTATTTCATTTCATTTGATTTTGCTGATGAGTGTTTGAACGTCTGGAGAACAGACAGAGCCCCTGGTGAAGAGTGTGCTGGGCGATGAGGTGTCCGCTGCAGTGCTCCTTACACGCCGTCAGGCCTCACCTGGGCCTCCTGAGATGAGGGAACCACAGCTGCCTGGCTTCCTGTCTATCGCCCACTGCATCTTCCTTTCATTTCTGTGCATCTCCATCTACTATACCGGTCTTTCTGTCTTTCTTTCTGTCTGTCTGTCCGTGTCTTTCTTTTTTCCCTTTCTTTTTTCTTTCTCTCTTCCTTTTGTTTTCTTTTTTCCTTTCTTGGCTTTCTTGCTTTTCTTTTCTTTTGTACTGCTGCTTTTTCCCTCTCTTTTCCCTCTCCATCCCCATCTTCCTCGGGGTCTGAAGTGATGCGGAGGCGTAGGGGGCTGCACAGGGCCACAGTGCTGTTCCCTGAGTCCCCATGGCAGGAGAAACGACCCCACGTGACCTTGGTGGGGAGGGCATTGAGCGGCAGGGCAGAATTTCACACTCACATGCCCGGGCGGCGGCGTGTTTTTTTTTTTTTTTTTTTTTTTTTTGAGGCTCAGCTCCGCAAGTTCCATTTGTCATTGCTCGGCCCGGCTGCCCTCCGCCAACGCCAGGACACACCCACTGCACATCTTTTCATCAGACACAATCTGCTCTCCCTCGCTCTGGCTCTCTGTCTCCCTTTCTCTTTACATTCTCTCTCTCTCTTTCTTCATCCTCCATTGCTCTCTACCCATCCTTTTCTGTTGCTGTCTTTCCATCCATACGTTTGTTTTCATTTTCACTGTCTCTGCCTATCCTTCATTCCTTTACTCTGTCTTTCTCTCTTTCAGCCTCCCTTTCTCCCTTTCTATCTCTCCCTCTCTCTCTCCTGTTCTGTATTATAGCGTAGCAACAAAGGATAGCCAGGACACAGGGCTCCCCTTCTGCTTCCCCTACAAAGCTACTGTCACTCTCGATACATCAGTCCACAGCAGAGGACAAAACATGAAGAATAAGAATGACACTGCAGTTCTGTGTGTCTGTCTGTGTGTGTGTGTGTGTGCGTGTGTGTCTATTTTAGTGTGTGTGCATGTGCGTTTGTGTGTTGACAGGATGCTGGAGTAAGAGGCCAGATAGGTTTCAGGCGATATGTTTTGAGATTATAAGTACACCCTTGTTTCTGCATGACTGGGTAAGGATGGAGGAGAGATGAGGACGTGTGTGTGTGTGTGTGTGTGTGTGTGTGTGTGTGTGTGTGTGTGTTGGGAGGCTTGGGTGTTTGGTGTAAGCACACATACACCTGGATCTTTCTGTGTTTTAAGGGTAAGCAACCCAGAGGCTCCCGAAATACTCACTGTGTGCAATGGTGTGTTTGTCCGTCACACCCGAGTGTGTGTGTGTGTTTGTGTGTCTGTGTGTGTATGTGCACAAGTGTGTGTCCCTGGATGTGTATGTGTGTGCATTAGGGTGAGTGAAAAGATTAGGAAGAACTGAGCCTGGTGTCTTGTGGTGCATAGTTTTGCCATTTAATTCATGTCCACGTGTTTCATATGGTTGTCAGTGGTCATTCTGACAGGAAATGACTGCAACCTCACCCAAAGTATGACTCTTTCTAAGATTAACCTAATAACTGTGTCTGTGTGTACATGTTTGTTTATGTGTCAGTGCTTATTCATTGTGACCTTGGTGGGACTGTGTGCCAGCACACAGATTTATGATATTTCTGTATTTTAGGATATACTTTGTGTGTGTGTCTGTGTCTGTCTGTATTATATATGGGTGTGTGTGTGTGTGTGTGTGTGTGTGTGCGTGTGAGAGACAAAAAGAGAACATGCATAGTTCCCAAATGGCTGTGATAATGAATCCTCCTCGAGAGGTTTTCTCCTCTATTTATAGTGGACCGTTGGTTTGCTGTGCTGGTGATAATTGCATACAGAGGTGACTGAGACACTCGGGGTGTGGCTTTGAGGGTTGGGGGTGGAGGGGGCATTATGGGTTGGAGCCAGTGTTCTAATGAGAGCAGTATATTCAGTCTTATCATCACATGCATGTGTGTGTCTGTGTGTGTGTGTGTGTGTGTGTGCGTGTGTGTGTGCATATGTGCACATGTGTGTATGTGCGTGTGTGTGTATGTTGTAAGAGGGGTGTAGGTCCATGAGTCTCGATGCGTGTACATTCATAAGTACATTTATTCTTGTGTATGTACATGTTCATTGTGTGCATGTGGATGAGTGTGAGGCGTGTTGTCATGCGAGTGTTTTTTCGTGCTGATGATTGCTAGCTCTTCTCCCTGGCAACCTCTTACGTCCCAGAGGCATGACCTCATCACACAGGAGAGCTGAGAGAGAGGCAACCCCACCCAACCTTAGCCCACCCCACTCCCCAGCCAACCCCGTGTCCCTGTCTTTATCTATCTTTCCATCACTCTCTCTTTCTCTTCTCTTTATCAATCTATCTATCTGTCTTTCATTCTCTTTCGTGTGTGTATGTGTTTGTGCTATTTTTCTGTGTGTGTGTTCCGTGTGTGTGTGTGTGTGTGTGTGTGTGTGTGTGTGTGTGTGTGTGTGTGTGTGTTGAGGGGGGGGTATTTTAATTTCCTGACTTCTTATACCAATTGGAGTTTTACATATAGTTCTGTTTAATTTGCTTACAAACAATGACAATGATGTCTTCAATTCATTCTTCTATGTGTGCATATTAGCCTCATGTGTTTTTTGAGTGTGCTTGTCAAAATTTTTGTCAAATGCTTTTGTGGCTGTGTGTGTGTGTGTGTGAGAGAGAGAGAAAAGGGGGGAGAGAGAGAGAAAGAGAAAGCTTGTCTTTTTGAGCGTGGGAGGTAGTGTCCTTTGCTATTTTGGGGTGTTGAGTCTTTAGATATCCTGGGGGCAAGTGTCTGAGTTTTCTCTCTCTCTCTCTCTGTGTGTGTGTGTGTGTGTGTGTGTGTGTGTGTGTGTGTGTGTGTGTGTATGTATGTGTGTGTGTGTGTGTGTGTGTTCATTGTTGGTTTTTGAAATGTCACTTCCTGATGAGCTAACCTCAGTAGAACTGACGGTATACAAAGGAGTTGAATAATCTTTTTCTCTTTCCCTTTGTTCCTTTGTTCTTTCACCCTCTCTCCCTCTGTCTCTCTCTGTTCCCCCTCTCTGTCTGTAGGTTGGCGCAGCAGTATGTGTACCCCCAAGCCTTTGTCCAGCCCAGTCTGGTGTTGCCGACCCAGGTCACGTCCACCATGGGTTCCCCCTATCTGGACTACAGCACGGCCTACTCCCAGTATGCGTCTGCTGCTTTCGATCAGTACCCGTACGCTGCCTCGCCAGGCTTCCTGAGCTACACCTACCCTACCACAACCACCCTTGCCCCCCCTGCCGCTGCCACCCCAACCCCTGTCCCAACCCCCCTCTCTGTGGGGACAAACCCAGCGGCGGCTGCCTTCCTCCAGTACCCTGCCCAGCCACTGCATCCAGACCGCTTGCAGTGAGGAGGGCCTGGCAGGCAGAGTAAATATTGCACTATGACATCATCAAGACGGGACGAAGGATGGTGACGTCATCAAAGCGGGGCTCACAATCATCAAGTGGAGAATCCCTGTCACACCCAAAGGGCTTCCTGTTAATGTACTCTCTTACAAACAAACAAACAAGCAAAACAAACAAACAAAATCCCATTAGTTACTTAAAACGAACATTAGTACTCCAATATTTTTTACCATTTATTAATATTAGAATTATTAATGTTATTTCTCTCCATGTATCTTTGTTGTCTGTGCTATTAGTAGAATTGTTTTATGAACTCTGGATTCAGGGCCTTGGCTGTGTATTAGGCTGTGGCTGAAATGGTGGTATAGAGGCCCCACGTACACTCTGAGAGGCCCGGGGGAGGGAGATGGGGGGGGGGGTTAGCCTAGGGCTCTGAGGCCTTGGTTAAGTTAAGCTCCACTGCTCAGGACAAATGGGGGAGGAGGTCGATGATCAACAAGCAAAGGGTTACTCTAAAACTAGATGCTGAAACCCTAACTTTTTTTAATGGGCGCCACATCACAGTCATGCACACACTCACACACATACATACACTCACACTGATGGTAAATTCACCAATGTCTAGAGGTACTGAATACTATTTGTACACTGTATCGCTTAAAAAATGTCCTTGATGAGGCCTTTTGTATATTTTCTCTTCACTGTCTTCACTGTTCAGCTCCTTGTGAAATGTAGAAATTATTAGAGTATAATAGTAGTCTGAATTTAGCCATTTAGCTATTTTGTTTTGTCAGATTCATGTCTGTCATCTGTCTCATAGTTCGCCATCCTTGCACCCCCCCCCCTTCTCTACTTCTCTTTAGTTTCTCTCTCTCTCTCTCTCTCTCTCTCTCTCTCTCTCTCTTGCCCTTCTTCTGTTTCTTCCTACACAACAAGCAATACACAATCAATCATACAGTGAAATATGCAGTTTGATAGTGGTGGGTGGTTGAAGATGTATAAGGTAGACAACACTGTAATGTGTCATGTAAATGTAATTGATGTAATTCCTAATCTAAAGCCGGCATAATTAGTAAAGACATTTATTTATGTTGACAGCCACGGGAGAGGTGGTGATGATACAGTATTTATGTTGAAGGTATTTATATTGCAGTAACAAAATATACACATTCCATCTGTGCTTCCCTGTCACTTTTGGAGAATCAGACGTGTCTCTTGGGAGGCTTCATCTGTGATAATTGCTCTCCACTGACAAGAGCCTGGTGCAGTCACTCCCGTGCCTGTTATATTGATGATTTTTTTTCCTGGACAAATGAAGCCTATACCAATATAAGACTTTTCAGAACAGGGGTTAGCAATGCCATAATTTAATAACAGCTGTACAAAAGCCTGACCCATACCACATAGGGACATATCTGACTTGGATGAAGTCTGTGAAAGAAGCAGGTGTAGATTTTGGGGGTGGGGGGGTATTTGGGGTACTGGCATTGCCACACTGTTGGCATCTCTCAGTGGCACAATATTTATGTATGACAGAAGCCATACAACAATGTTCACAATAAAAGACTTTGTAAATATGTGTTGTTATTGCACATTAATCTGGGCCAATGGGCTGGAAAGAATGCTCATACGTGAGTCAGTACACACGAAAAGTCGAAAAGACAGACATTCACCCAAGAGGGAATGATTTACAAGGTTATCCCCAATAGATCTGTGTTGAATGTCAGCTCATGAATAAAAAGGAACCTTAAATTAACTCCCGTTTTGAGCTCCACTGAACACAAACTGAATTCTGCCCTAGACTGAAAGATTTCACAAGTCAGGGACATCATCTTCCACTATTTAATGAGCAATGTCCCTTGGGACTCCTAATATCACTGAAGCAGTACTTGATGGAGCTCTTTTTACCTTTCACTTCTAAGTATTCTTGCAATGATTTACAGAGACCGCTCAACAAACACCTTCAGTGTATTGCAAGTTTGCAATACATTGTGCATACCCTTAGTAAAATAAATTATTGGTTTGCAACTAACGCATTCACCACACTTGACAACGTTCAATCCGTTTCCTACACACACATGCACACAGTGTTCTACATTCAGATGGTGTGTGTGTGTGTGTGGTATGTGACTGTGACGTCTATGTAGTTAGCATTGAGTCTGATGTAGTTAAAGTAAAGAAGAAAATGAGTTGAAGTAGAGGGGCTTTCCTAACTGGGTTTGACTGTTATCTTTCCACCACAAATACAGCCCCATGCCACCACCCACACCCACCCACACACACACACATCCACACGCACACACACACACCGGCCTCAACCTCACCCATCCAGCCCTCTTTCACCCTCCTCCAGGGCCTCATATCTCTCCGCAGCGATCTGCGCTGCCAAACACCACACCAGTGGTTGCTGCAAATCCACTTGCTTTTCCCCCCACCCCACCCCGCCACACCCTCCAACACAAGCTAATGTTGACACACACAACCTCCATTCACAGTCACCCATTCAACTAAGCTATACCAAAGTTTCTGAGTACACTGGATTATCGTAAATAATTAAATGTGTTAGTTTACTTGCTCAAAATCTCAAACATGTCGTTCTGATGCTTACAGCCATGCATACAAATGACACAAAAAACTGCTGTTTTGGAACCACAGCAACATACTTCCTGGATAGGTAAATCACTTCCTCTCCAGCCTGCTTTTAAAATAGATTTCTCTTCATCACATAGTACAGATCGAGTGAAAAACAATTATTTTGAGTGCATTGCAACCTCCCCTCAGGCAGATAGCTTTATAACAAGGGACTTTTAACTACTGATATTAACACTGAATATCGTAAAGACAACATGAATATAAACAATGAACTTTCAAAATACTCCCAATAAATTAAATTATGTTTATTGGGCTTATGTGTTTAAACATTTTTCCCCTTGTTTTGGCACATCCTGCCATCTAATGGTGAATGAAGCATTGTAATTCTCTCTAGAATGATGGTACTCATTTTCATTTGTATGTGTCTTTTCCATTATCCCAAGCATCTTGTTAAACATTAATTACCAAAGATCATAATTATATTGTCTTACATCATTGCTTTTTGTCTCTCTCCTTTTTCCTTTGTGAGTGTGTGTGTGTGTGTGTTAATAATCAACTTTAAAAAACACTTGTCTATTCTGAAAGTGTTTTTATTTTAAATGTAGATATGAAATCTCATCTAGGATTGCATCATTAATGTACAAACCAAAAGCCATACTGACATGCTTTACATGGTACAACTATTTGAACAAAAAAAAAAGAGTCTAAGTGTTCTGTGTCCTGTTATTGTGTTTATTTTGCATTCAGATATGAAGAATATTTCTTTTGAAACCCAGTCAGGGTCTGAACCACTGCAGACTATCTGTCAGACCCTACTGTCTTTTCTGACAGTGAAATGTCACGAAAAAGACCGGGAGGCAAGATGGGTCGTGTTTTTTTCTCTTTTTTTCAGACAGAAACGCAGATCGGATGATTTGTATACAAAGTGAAAGTCAGCTTAATAATAGCAAATAATACAGTTTGGGGGAGGTGAAACAAGTGTCATAAAAATAAATTAGAAATGAACATCTGCCTGATACTAACACATGCTTGTTTGTCATGATAAAAACCCAAAATAAAAAGCTGCAGTAACATTCACACACATACGTGCGCAAACATGTACGCACGCTCACACTCACAAACACACACACACACTACACATTAACATACATACTATACATACACTCTCTCACCCTCCCAAACACACTCACAAGAACACTCTTACACACACACCCGTGCTTTGCTCGCACCCTGTTACACACTCACAGTAACACTCACACCCACCCACCCAAACACACACACACACACACACACACACAAATAAAATGAAAAATGAATTGAAGAATGAAACCCTGGTTAACTCTAGTATCATACATGCACATCTTGTATTGTAGAAAACAAAAAATAAAATAAAATGAAAAAAAAAATTAGATCATAATCAGATGAAAAAATGAAAACGCATGCCCAAGTTAACTGTTCTAGCTCACCCATCATGAGTGTGTGGAATCTTGAGTGCTTACCCCCCACCCCACCCCATCCTACCCCTACCCCAGCCCCACCTTGCAGCCCCACACACACCCATGCTTTTGCCCTTCCCCACCCTACCCCTTCCCTTCTAATGGCCTGCCCAGCTCACACCAGCCTGCCCTCAGACCCCTGCCATTGCTAATGGAGGGCTGCTGGAATTAGGTGGTATGGTGCCCCCTTGTGGAATCTCAATGAGAGCACAGTCCTGAATGGAATCTAGGCTAGGCTAGCACCTGTGTGCTCACTTGCGTGTGCCTGTATTAGTTCGCGTATTAGTATGTCTACCCCTCCACTTCAAGGGGGGTGAAGGGCGTCTAGTAGAGTGTTAGTTGGTTGGTTCGGAGGTTTGGTGGCCTATATCTCAGTACATGCCTGGCCCAGTGGGAGCAGTGTTAGAATTAGTTCATTCGTTTAGAGTCTTACTGAATGAGCATCTACACTGTAGTGTATATATATAGAGAGAGAGTGTGTGTGTGTTTATGACAGGGGGTTGGAAGGCCAGGTGTTGGACTTTGGTGGGGGGAAGAATTCCGGCAGGTTGGAGGAGAGAGGGGACCAAGCCTGGCTCTGCTCCCCCAGCAGTGTGCAGGTTTATAGGGCTTGGGTCTTGAGCTCGATGGGCTCCCCGCGGGTGTCCTGTTGGTTCTCAGCCTCTGGGGGCCGGCTGCCCTTCAGTGTGGCTAGCCTCTCAGACAGGCCACGCATGCGGGGGAATAGCATGAAGTCATACATGATGGCACCCATGGCCCCACCAATCATGGGTCCAACCCAATACACCTGCACAGAAAACATGCAACAGTGTATAAAAGTGTATTGAGTGCAGGCCTAATAGAGAATTTGTCTAATTATTCATGTTAGCTATCTGTGAATAATGATGACTGTAAAATAAATAAATAAATAATAATTGCCTAAAATGATTGGTTAACAGCTTTTTTTACAATTTATTTATTAATTAGTTTATTTTTAATTGATTTTTATTTTATTTTATTTTAGTTGAAAGCAAGATTTACAATTTATTATGTTTAGTCTTACCCAGTGGTTGATGAAGTTCCTCATGAGGACAGCAGGGGCGAAAGACCTGGCGGGATTCATACCAGCTCCGGTGTAGTACATCTGATCCAAACAACACAACAGAAATGCAGTCAATGAGTGTGTGTGTGTGTGTGTGTTTGTGTGTGTGTCTGTGTGTGTGTGTCTGTGTGTGTTTGTGTGTGTGAGTGTGTGTGTGTGTGTGTGTGTGTTTGTGTGTGTGTGTGTGTGTTTGCGTGTGTGTTTGTGTGTGTGTTTGTGTGTGTTTGTGTGTGTTTGTGCATATGAGTACACATATGGAGGTGTACTGTATGTGTCTGTGAGAGAGTTTAAAACTCACCCCCATGAGGTGGCCCATGGTGACGGAGAAGCCGATGGCCAGTGCAGCAGAGCCCATGCGTCCGTTTCTCCTCTCATCAGTCACAGAGAAGATGCAGACCACCAGCTGCATGGTGAGGAACACCTCCACAGTAGTGGCCATGCCCAGGCTCATGCCAGGCTGAAGCTGTGCCAGGGGGAAATGGGTGGGGGGCATTGAGACCACACACACAGACACACATGCACACGTACACACATACACACACACACACACACACACACACACACACACACACACAAACAAGGACATGCACCACAATGCATTACACCAAAAACACATACCACACACATACAAGCACACAGACACACACATGTTCAATCAGTGTCTGCAATACCAAACTGACAATAAAAATAAGTACACCAAAACCACATCTCTTGTTGTGACTCCTCTTAGCAACAACTGATTTTTACACATCTTTGTGTTTGAAAAGTTAACCACATCCAAAACTTTAATGGGAGTAACTTTAATAAGTTAAGTCTATACTAGTGCACTGCAGAAAGCGTCAGTTCCCCACTAAATACTGAGACTGCAAGTGTTAAATGTATAGATGAAAATATATCATTTTATAAATAATAACAATAATATGTTGTAAATATAATAATAAAAATATATCTATTCTTCCTTACCGTGTTGAGTGCCATGTTGCCCCTCATGTTGTTGGGCGTGACTCCATAGAGTGCAGCAGCACCAGCCATGGCACCCAGGCACTGGGCACACCAGTAAAAGATGGCACGGAACAGGGACATCTGGGAGCCCACCAGGTAGGCAAAGGTGACGGCCGGGTTGATGTGGCCGCCGCTGATGTGGCCGATGGACTGGATGAGGGTGGCAGCAGCGAAACCGAAGCTGAGTGCAGTGTGGAAGACGTGGTAGGGCCCGCTGGTCCAGCGCAGAGCTGCGCCCATGCCGAAGAACACGAAGAACATGGTGCCGAAGAACTCGGCAAACACCGCCCGCCAGAACATCATGGACCGAAACTCCCACATGTTTGTAAGCTGAGGAAGGACGTCAGAGAATTACAGTTAAGGACAGAAACTGTCCATATACACACACACACACATATACACACACAGAGACGTACACACACACAGGCACGCACATTTTTTTTCCTTCAACAGGTTAGTAGTATTGCAGTGGAATTGTAAAGGTTCCGCAACTGCTATGTACTCATGAGCTCACTGGCTGTTGCTTACCTCACGGGGTTCCTCTCAAAGTTGAACAAAAACTGGGGACACTCGAGCAGGCACGAGAGAGAGCGAAGAGTGTCCGCTATGAGGAAAAAAATAGAGGAACGGAGGGAAAAAATAACAGAGATGTCTATATGGATGCTGTCGTAGGCCGGGGTTAACCCGTCACGCGTTCAGCTGCCCGATGGCCAGCTCACTTAATCCTGTTTGAGAAGGCACCGCACCAGACCACACAGCCAGTGTCATAGAGACATAGGTGTGCCTGTGCGCATGTGTGTGTGTGTGTGTGTGTGTGTGTGTGTGTATGTGTACGTATGCGTGGATACGTGGGTGGTAATGGTGGTGTGTGTGTCTATGTGTGTGTCTGTGCGTCTTAGCTGGGTGTCTAAAAGGGTCTCCTGTCAGGTGGACCCAAACATCGATGCTAAATGCTAGGCTAGGAGGGTGGGGGGCCTGCGCTAATGGAAAGACACGAATAAAGGGGTGTGAAGCATATCCTACCGACGTGGCATTCAGCCTCTCTGACAGAGCGCTCAGGGGCCTCGGGGGCATTTATAACACCCCCCAGGGGCCCCAACGTGACGCCCTAATCCCCCCCCTCACACACATACACACACACCACCCCCTCTGAAGGCAGGGGCTCGGGTAAGGGGACAGGCGGGGGGGTGTGGTGCCAGAAAGACCACCCAAACCAAACAAACGGTTTCCCCTTGTTGCCTCCTGAATGACACACACTACACAGAATTAAAAGTGAGAGAGCAGGTGAAAAGAAAGAGAAAGAGAGAGAGAGAGAGAGCAAAAGAGAAAAAGGGGTGGGGATGGGACCTCTAGATCATTTACATCAATGGAAAAATGTAACTGAGTGTGAAATGACGTTTACAGTCAATGTGATGAGCTTATTATGATTCTTTTTCTGGACGTTCTACACTATTGTGCATTGTTTGACTGGCTGATTGATTAAATGGTTGAAACCATAATGAAAATGCAGGGTTCAATGTTTACTAACTAACTTGTCAGCATTGGTTCTTACTGAACCTAGTTCTCACTCTGATATGTCCACATGTAATCAGTTACCAAGCATCAATATTGAACCTGTATTGACTGATTGATTGATTGATTAATTAGTTGATTGTGTGGGTTGAAGATTTTACTATGGCCATCAGTGTTTCAGACCAGTGCCATTAGCAACAGTAGGTCCAAAGAGGAAGCAAAACAATCCTAGGTGTCAAGGTAGACTGCTTCTTCCTCTGGCGGAGGTCAAAAAAAGAAGCGCTGACATGGTCATGCTAACACCAACATCCTCTCACACACCACACACACATCTGACACCTATCAGCAGACAGATCAAGTCTACATGCACATGCCCCCCTCACACAGACACACACATACAGACATACACACACACAGACACACACACACAGGCACACAGACACAATACCATGTTCCTCACACACAGCACGTCATGGGGAGGCCCTACGGAAGAACCTTGAACCAACAGGCAGAGGAAACTGGGGTCAAAATGCCTGACAGGGTCAAACTCATTGTTCTATGACAACATCTAGTTTCAACGCCATGTTCAAATCTACTGACCTGTATTTTTTGTGATTCAGTTTAAATTTATTAGTCATGGAAAACCTGCATGAATTATTTGCAAATGACGAAAATAAATTAATTAAGATAACTGACTTTGCAGGTCATTTAGATTTTTAAAATGTCATTTGTAATGGGAACATATGTAATGTGAATGTCAACATGATCACAATAAAAGCTCCAAGCTCTATGATGTGTAATATACCTAAAAAAGACTAAACAAACTTAACAGACCCAAGGTCATCTATTGAGATAAAAGCACAACATTTTTAGCTTGAGAAAGCACTTAGAACCCCCTCATAAAATCAACTGCCTCTCCTACGTTCTTCATACGTACACTGGTCAAGGTCAATAGACTCACTTAGACACTTAAACTCGCTCAGACTGATATTTTAGCTCTAAAATGAATCAATGACCAAATCAAGGTGTGCAAGGTGCCTTGATAAATCAATCAACTCTATCACATGACATTCTCCAGGACTCAAGACCAAGCTGTGACACGAGAACAGTGGTTTCACGCTTAAAAGTCTAGATAGTGATAGTGATTTTTTTCATGATGGAATTGATTAGCTAGAGGTTTGTATTGTGTTTGCCACTGACAGGGGTTGGGGGTGAAGCTGTGGGGTTTTGCTAAAGCCCTGGAAAGCCCTATGGTTGTGTGTGTGTGTGTGTGTGCGTGTGTGTGTGTGTGCAGGGGGAGCATCCATGGCCAGGGTAGTTGCTGGGGCCGCATGTTGAATAGAGAACGCTTAGCTCACTAGTTTTTGCCTCTGTTCCACACAACCAGTGGGTAAAAAAAAGACAGCATGCTCCATACAGAGAGAAACAGAGACAGACAGAATCACATACACACACACACACACACACAGAGAAACAGACACACACACACACACACACACACAGACAGACAAACAAAATAAAATGCCGGCAGCAAAAGGGGGGCTATCTGGCATTGTTTGTGCACATGATTGTGTTCATGTATGACTGTGTGTGTGTGTGTGTGTGTGTGTGTGACTAACTATGGGAGAGGCTTCAGTGTGTGCAGGTGGTAGGGGTATATCTATGTGAATGCACAGGCATGAGACGGAACATGATGAAATGTAGGACAGAGAGGGGATGTGTCTGTGTAGCTTGCATGTTTGTTTGTTTGTTTTGGCATATTAGTACATATTCAGAAGATGACAACCACAAACAAAGCTGGATTGTTTGTTTAAATGTGACTTTATTGTATTGAATTTTTTAGAATTCAAATAGACAGGTGCAACATTGTATTTTCCTTTCAGTATTTAAATCTGCAGTGTTCACAGTTTGCATACAATTTCTAAATGAAGACAATGACACACAAAGACATCAAAGACTTCATATTTTTAAATGATTAAAACCATAAAACAATAACAGATCAAACCACATTACTGTAATAAAAAAATATATAATCACCACTACCAAAACAACAGATATAGAAGTGACTTTTTTCTAATATTATAATGTTTAACAGAATGCAGGCTGGGTTTAAATAGAGCAAATAATTGTCTACCAAATTGTTTATTCATAAAGTATGTATCGGTTTCTGCAAAAGTCCAATTTTTAGTAATAATGAGCAAAAAAATAATGACAAACAACAACAAAGACTGCTCAAATGAAAATGAACACACATTTATGAGTGAACTTGAATAACACATAATATAAAAATGAGACGATGCATTTGCACTTGACCCATATAAATACAACTGATTAAGTAAGCTGCTTGTTAATTAGCTAAATTAGTCACTATACTAGGCTAATTAGCTCTCCATTAGGTCACAGCAGAGTCATTTTAATATTCCACTGCTACTGACACAATATGAAGATAAAGGGGTAGAGCATTTCTTCTTAACATTTTTTTCTTCAAACTCCCCATTAATTTGTTATTATCAATAACTATTTTAGCTTGTGTAATTGTGTATCAAAATTATGCCATTCCTTGGTTTGTACATATTTTGCACAATAGAATACTGAATTGTTGAAAGAGTTTGTAGACACACAAAACACATTGTGCAATATATGCATAAACAAATATTTTGGTCACACTTTACCTGAGGATGTCGACACAAGAGTGACATGAGCCTGTCATAAGCATGACAGGACATGTATCATGAACACTTTTCAGTTTTCAAGGCTGTTGTCGTTAAATATCATTTGGTTTTTGTAAAGTTGACATTTTGTGATGCTTTGTGATGACACTTAATGACAACAATCATGACATTAATGACATGAAGTGTCACTAATGTTCATTATACATGTCATATCATGTTTATAACTGGCTCATGTCACTCTTATGTTGACACACTCAAGTAAAGTGTTACTTTCACATTTTAATACAAGACAGGCACATCATTTGTACATACAGTGCTTGCTCTCTCTCTCTCTCTCTCTCTCTCTCGCTCTCTCTCTCTCCTAGCTGTGCTCAGACTTGTGGGCTTGCTTAGCCCTCATGGCAGTCTGAGTGACGGTGGAGAGCGAGGATCGGGACACACTGGCCGTCTCCACTATTTCGATGTCCTTGCAGGTCAGACACGCAACCAGTTTCTGTCTGGACGCACTGGGAGCAAAGAAGAACTCATGGGACACACCTGCTAAAACTGCACCCAACACTGGCCCAATCCAGTACACCTGTGAAGAGAAGAACGAGTGTTAATATAATAGACAGATCCATAGATAGATAGATAGATACTTTATTCATTATGAAGAAACTTTTATTATTATGAGAGAAGCAACCAAGAAAATTGGACATGTTGCAGTGGTAAAATTGTTTAAGTTATTAAAAGATGTTGACACCTGTATATATTAAATATTCCTGAATACAATCTGAATAATATATTTATTTTAGATACATATGTAACAACAATGACCACCAACAGTGTTGTATGGCAGTGGAATCTGTACAGTATCCCTCTATCTATACTGTCTCTGAGACAGGCACACTTGCCCAGTGGTGCTCCCACATCCCAGTGATGATGGCAGGGCCCAGAGTTCTGGCAGGATTCATACTGCCTCCTGAGAGACGACCCTTACACAGATGCACAGAGAGAGACAGAGAGACAGAGAAAGAAAGCTTCATCATATCATAACTATTATTATTATTATTTTTATTATTAGTAGTAGTAGTAGTAGTAGTAGTGGTAGTAGTAGTAGTACTACTAGTGGTGGTGGTGGTAGTTTAGTAGTAGTAGTGTTAGTAGTAGTAGTAGTAGTGGTAGTAGTAGTAGTAGTAGTTGTTGTTGTTGTCAGCATAGCTGAGTGGTACTCACTGCTGTAAAGATCCCTGCGCTTAACGAGAAGCCGATGGCCAGGTTGCCTGGTTCAGCCCCCTCTCTTCGCCGCTGGTCCTCTACAGAGAAGATGGTGAAGACCAGCTGGAAGGTGGCCAGAATCTCCATCCCCAGAGCCTGGCCTGCATTCACCTCGACGGGGACCTGAGCATAGGCAGAGTAGTAATGTTTTTGTTTGCTCTGTCTTCTTTTCTGAATCTCTGTCACTGTCCGTATCACTCATTTAGTCACTTTTATGTCACTCTCTTCACATGTCTCTCTCTTCACATCAATGCATAAGCAAAATTATCACCATTAAATACTTTTGTTCCTTTTTATCTGTGTATATTTTGGCTTTCTTCAGAAAGAATGATGAAGAGTGACAGGCACAGAGTGGGAGCGACATGTGGTATGGGATTATAACATTTTTTATTACACACAGCAAATATTTCTTAGTCTGTAGTCCAACCATTGATGGCTGACCTTGTTGGCAAAGAAGTCAGCTGTGGACTTCTGAGGGAGGGCCAGATAAAGGATCCCTGTGCCCAGCGTGGCTCCCAGGCACTGGGCCACCACATACACCAACGCCCTCACGGCATCCAGGCGCCGGGTGGCCAAGAAAGCAAAAGTCACCGCAGGGTTCACCTGAACAAGAACAAGGAGATACCTAAGTACGTAAGCGTATTTCCAGATAGAAAATGTATTTACATTTACGCATTTAGCATTTTATCCAAAGCGACTTACAACTTGTCAACTATCAATTGTTCAGGGCCAATCTCCCCTAGAGCAACTTAGGGTTCAGTGCCTTGCTCAAGGGCACAACGGTGGCAGCTGGGATTTTAACCCACAGGTTCCTTAACCACTACGCTACCACCGCCCCCCATTGTATTATTATCTACTTTGCACGTTTGTCTAATTTTGGATGTTGATACCATGACCTTTCAATGACTCCAAGCAGGGGTGTGCTAGAAATTTTGGGCCCTATGACAGAAAGTAATTTCTTAGGTGAGGTGTAAACCTTGTGAGTTGCTGTTTGACATCAGTTTTTAAATTTATAAGCTTGCATGTAGATTCTATTGCTTCCATATACAATAAGCTGGCACTGAAGCTGGCACTGTTTCTTTCACATACTAAAGGACTCAGGGCAGGCAGGCTCTACAGTACATCACTCAAATGGACACAGAATTCGTTGTACTTTCCATAAGCATTTGTTAACAATTAGCAAGTGTCTGGGCACACACACTTGTACATGATTGTACACACACACGCACACGCACATGCACACACACACACAGATTTACAAATACACAGGGGAAATGACAATTTTGCCTGTCAATATTTGGCCCTCAGCTCACCTGAGCTCCACTGATTTCTCCAAAGCAGTGTCCCAGGGCTATTGCCACCATGCCAGCTGCCAGTGCAGGGTACAGGGGCCCACCTCCGCTGCCCTCCGGCCCTGGCATAGAGGAGCCCAGCACTGCTGACACAAACACAAGAGTGCCTAGCACCTCGGCAGCCGTGGCCCGCCAGAACTGACGACTCCGCAGCTCCTGAGAGTGGAGAGACAAACAAGCTTAGGGTCTTAGTGGTCTCAGCCTCACTAGGTGCTACCCTGGGATGTAGGTGACTGAGTTTGCTTTCTAGATCTTGCATATCATATCCATTCAAAGGCAAAACTGAAGCATACATCATTACAAGTGACTAGTGTGTTCCTTTCCTCATGATTGTTGGTAGATTATTAAAAAAAAATGCTGATTAAAAAAAAGCATACAATGAGGTAGAGATGCCTATGATTTAGTCAAATGATTAGAACAAGTCAGTAAACTAAGAGAAAAACCAAACACAAAACTAACCAATAATCACATTTTACATAGTAGGTCAGCTTAATTACTAACTTAGTGAGAATTCCCTTTAGCATTTTTAATGACTGATTGGCATTAGTATCATTTATCCCTCAACATAAGAACGACAGAAAGGGAGCCCCTGCTGCTTTCTTGCACAGTACCATCTGAAAGTGCAATTTCAGCTAAATCTAGGTGGTCATTTTAACAACTAATACATTCCCCTTAAATTAAAAGAGACTCTCCCTCTCTCTATGTATCGATCAATCAAATACCAAATATCCTCAAACACAAAAAACCCATCTCTCCACTATCTCCATCCCTTCTATATATCCACAGGTGATGCATGGCGGATTCTCAGTAATTCTGTCCTTACCTCCTGAAGTGTCATGTTGAGTGTGTCTGGGAGCGGAGCGCGTGCGGTGTGGAGCTGGCCGTCGTGTCCGTCTGAGGGGCAGGGGGTTGGGGGCGCTGGGCGCGAATCACAAACACACTCATTAATTACTCTAAAGGAGCCTCCAGGAGGTCCTCCCAAATTAAAACAGCCTTCCTCCGCCTGCTCTCTGCACACAGATCCCTCTCTTCATTTTAGCCTGTTCTCAGACATGCTAACCTTCCTTTTATTGTCCTGGGATTATGCTGCATTTCCTATGAAGATATTGAAAAAAAATCTGCATGTACAGTATGGCAGGTAAAGATCTGATTGGTAAACGAAAGCAAATCAGTTGTCCCTTTCTTATAACCCTTGTATATAAGTGTAATACATCTGGCATTAAGTGTGGCATCACTGAACAAACAAACAAACAAACAAACAAACAAAAGCAGCACCACAAGACTTATGTTAATACAAGACCAGACCAGCAGGTCACAGGTTTTCTAAAACACAAAGATACTTTCTTTATTTCTTTTAAACGATGATCACAACTGCCCCAATCTAAGACAAATGAGATGACAGCACAGAGATCAGAGGAGGATGAAAAGTATGGACACAAGGCCGAGGCAATGAGCAGTATAAAACCCATCCTTTGCTCTGAGCGATGAAAAAAAAAGTATTTTTCTAAAAACGTTAAAAAATGGAGCAGTAATGTGCTGTGGCATTAAAAAGACAGGCAGTCCTGTGTGATGCCCCCGCTCCCCACCAGCGTCTCCATGGTTCTCATGTGCTCTCTTCCCTTTCATCAGCCCACTTGTGTGCCGCTGCTCACATCGCCATGGAGACTGCCTCTCTGGCGCAATGCTGTTGCCATGACACCTTTTGTGATGGTGCAGTTTGGATGGAATAAACATCATGTTCGGTGTAAACGCATTCTCTCAAGTCACCTTTACTCTGATTAGTGATGAACATCGAACTTCTCTGCATCTGTGACCTGTAAAATACTCTTCTGGTCTGATGACATATGACATATGGTTTTAATGCACATAATTAGTTAATAAGTAATAATAAAATAATAAAATTTTGGTCTGATTGGACTGAACTACTTTGATAAAGGTGACAGTTTACCTTCAGAAGGCCTATTACTACTATTTCATCAGTACTCAAGTTGACACAGCTGTCTGGGGAGGTGAATGGTGTTCAGTGGTGTTGCCAGGACCGCAATTATCCCCCTAATGAGATTGATAAAGGGAGATGAGAGGGGGGGAGGGGTCTCAGTTTAGAGGGAATGAGGGGGAATGTAAAGGAGTCTCAGATCAAACAAAATTATCGTAATGACACCCCCCCCCCCTTCATCAGAGAATGAAAATGCACTGAAGCCATCTGCAAGAGTGTGAAACAGGTGAGTTGTCTATACCACCAATCTATACACCATAGGGCTTAAACACAGCCTGGCCTGGTCCAGAATGAACTGGCTAGGGGGGTCCATAAGCATGCTCCATAATGGTCTGGATTACACTCCCTTCCAGGGCAGTGCTGGGCCTGTGATCCCCTCTTTTGTGAGAGTAATTCCCCTGGCGTGTGGAGTTTTACCGAGCGCTGCACCCCACCCCACAACAGAGTGCTGACGGTGGCAGAACGGGGCTCAACCCCTGCTCCTGATCCCCCCTGCCATCGGCAGCACAAATATACAGCAAAGTGCCAGCTCAGGGATATCGAGGTGAGAACCAGCCCCAGAGAGATAAAAGAGAGAGACTGAAGGTGAGGCGAGATGAGACAAAAGGAAATGAGAATCAGACCACAACAACAGCAACAACCAAACCCATAACTATACTCTAACAGGGAAAGAAAAATAACAACATTCTGATAAACACACTCCTATTCCCACACAGTAAACACTTGAAGATAACTTTGCTAGGGCACTACAAGTACACACAAGGCCAACTTAATTATATTACAACTAGACTACAACTAGCTTAACTTAACTAGGACACTTCAACTAGACACTACAATTAACTAGGGCACTACAGGGAACCCAAATAGGTACCTTTAAAGTGTTTCCATGCAGATAGAGAACAAGAGGGAGCCAATGAGGGAGAGGGAGAGGATGGTGCTCCCATCCACCCCAAGACTGAGCCCCAGCTGGGACAGACAGCAGGGCATCAGCCCTTGGCCATGTGCAGCAGACAGGGAGCCACAAGGAGACTGGGGGCACCACAAAACCCACTGCCACTTTACTGGTCCCCAGCAGAGAGGATGGTGGGGGGAGGGGCTGGACACAGCAGCTAAGCAACCAGAGCTCTGCCTCAGCTCTGAGCAAGAGTAGGTGAATTCAACATTAGGCCACTGGGCTTTATCAAGATGCAGCAACCACTGATGCATTCTGGGTTGAAAGGCCTTTTGTAATCACATCCCATTGGTTATGTTGGCGTTTTCAACCTAAAATGCATTGCTGGTTGATAAAGTCGGGTGATATAGAATTCATCGAGTGTCATGTTCTGAAGGAAGCCGCGACCAGTGAATACCGCCATGCGTGTTACACGGAGCGTTGGTGCCGGTGCGCAGGGTTCCATGTTCCATTCCACTCTCCCTCCCACTTGCTCCCAGTCTGTGTCCACTTCTCTATTGACGTAATAGCAATAACCTCGCAAAATAATTTAGATTTACTTGTACAGTAAGGTTAAGTAAGGTCATTTGGGACACTTTTTGGTTGATCACAAATAAAACCAATGCTAAACAGGGTTAAAGTGAATAATTCTATCACTTCGTATGAGTCTCTGCTACATGTATGATGCTTATGTACGAATATATTGCCAATTATAATATTTTAAAAGGTTTTAAACTTGAAAACTAATAACTCTAACTATAATGTTCGCTTTTATTTTTTAATCAGTTAAATGCATACATCAAATTGCTATAAAAATAGGCTATCATAAGCATGTGTACGTTTTTCTGTGGTGTACGTGTAAAGGGCATGTGCACGCGGCCTGCTTTCAGTGCGAGAAGGCTAACATGCTAACAGTTACACGCTATTGGCAAATGTGCTAGTGGCTACATTCTACTGAATACAATAAAAGTGTCCCATTTCAGCTGAATTTTTTGTCCCAATTTACCTGATGCACACTGTGTCACTTAAATTCATTTTCCTTGAAAAAGTAAAGAAGACTGCCAAAATGTTTTGATATTAAGTTAAACCTTTTATAAAGTATCTTACATTTCAATCAATCATGTTTTGATGTCAGCAACAATATTTTGATGATCATGAAGGCAGAATCAACATGCCACCGAGCTGACCTTGCAAGTATTGGGTCCACTGATTTTTGGAATTTTGGCTCCTCCAACTGATGATACTAATCAAATTGATTGTCTCTTGTAAGACATTTGCAGTAACAATATAATAACATGGTTTCTTTATGGCTACTAATATTCAGAGAGATGAAGGTCTAAAACCATATTGTTCCATTTTACTTTATGTAGAACATAGTTCCGAGGAACAAAGAAGAGAAATTCTATTTGGATGTGGCCTTTTCAGATGTTTGTTCTGTCATTGCTATATTTCTTTAAGTGATTTATCCCAGTCTAATCTACCCACCTGTTCTAAGGTGAGTGAAATCTACAAGTCTCTGAATAAAAGCAGAAGGAAGGCAAAGCATGCAACAGACAAGAGTTGTCTCTACTAGATGTGGTTTTAATTCAGCTTACAGTACATTCTACAGATGCACATATTACATCACAACATGATCATTTAATGCCTCCTCTTAAAAACGATATATTGGTCCTAAAAATATAGAAAGGAACAAATTTAAAGTCACAAAAACTGTACATTATTAAAAATTCACTAAACACCACATTTTGGTTGTTTTTTTATTAGCATTTTCTTTTTTCATTTTTGTAGAAAAAAAAAACAAACAATGTCCCTTTCAGTTTGCAAGGAACACGTACGGCATATATGCACTTTCCTATTGGTAAGATGGAGTTCAGTGTAAGAAACTACATTTAAATAAAAGCCAGTTGTGTTATTTGGAGTCCTGCTTATAGTGATCCCACGGGAAATTCAGTGACTTCAGTGCCAGGGTGTCAGGTGTTACCAGAGTTAAGAACCAACACAAAAAGCAAAAACCAGAAAAGAAAACGGTTGCACTCTCTCATAATATCACATTTACCTGTAGCTATGCTGTTTCAACAGTTATCAGCTCCCTACAGTCACACGGCGATAGTTAACCATTACATAGCCTTTGGCCAATTCAAGTCCCATTTAACTTCAAGTGGTCTACACGTCTTAGAACTTGTGAGGTTTGCGGCCTTTGCCAATGACTGGTAACACACACCAGGTCCAAACAGCTAGCTTTGTCAGAGCCCTATGGAAGAAATGTACAACCTATTTCATTGTTCCCCAGTGAGCTCATGTGGACAAGTGCTGTCCGAGTACAATTTAACATTCAAAGCCAATTTTCACCAGAGTTGTACGACTAATGAGGTTTATTTTTGAGGCTGTTTTCCGTCTGCGACGGCCCTGGAGAATTAAGGTGAGAGACAGAGAGACAGAGAGAGAGAGAGAGAAAGAGAAAGAGAAAGAGAAAGAGAAAGAGAGAGAGAGAGAGAGAAAATAGAGCACACTTTAAAACAGTTCTGAAGTTATGTACTGAGAACTAAGCAGCAGGGTTGCCGCAACGGTCATAATTAAAAACCAAACACTTCCAACAAAGGACAAATATCGCTAACACGTAATTATACTTTCTGTATTCCAAATGTATATACATAACCTTTCTTTTTTTAACCAATATTGAATCAGTCTATTTCTCTTTTTGACAGACTACTGAACAAACTGGCAAAGCTTGGGATGGGGGATGGGGGACGGGGAGGGGTGGGGTGGATGGGGTTGGGGTCAGGACATTCGGGTACAGTAGCTGCTACACAAGCTAGCAGTGTGAGCAAGCAGGGGGGGGGGGGGGGCGGGGTAAAAATTACAACCATTTTCTTTTGTCTTCAGTGCCGCTCGTCAAAATCCTCTTAGCACATGGCCACCTGCTTTTCAGCAGACATGATGCCACTGCCACATGACAAGACTGATTAGCTAAGAGAGTTGGAAAGATGGTTACGGAAGTAGGTCAACATGTCCAGTTGATAAAACAGCACGTTACACAAAGCAGGGGAACGGGAGACGGAAGGAGGGGCGGAGGTGGGGTACATTGCAGGTTTGCATGATCCAGGATATATAGTTTCAAAGGATAAATGCTCCTTTTAAAATCACTTTTACTGGCCATTTCATGAAATCACCTATATATCTCTACGGTGTGTCTGTACAGTCACTACGAGCTATTGCTATTAAATAATCCCAGCTATTTTTAATCTTTATATGTATATAGAATATATAATAATAAAAAATATACTGGGGGGAGGGGGGTTGGGGGATGAATGGCCTCTAGTCATAGAGACCATCACCACTTCATGTGACGGGATGTGGAGGGTGCTCTGCCCTGGCGTGACACTGCAGCAGGTGGTCCGTTTCTCTTCTGCTTGCGGGTCCAGGGGTGGGGATGAACCCCAAGGGTCCGGTCTACTATGGCGGAGAGGGTGGGGGGGGTAGGGAGGTGTGGATCGCATATTGAACACATGACCCAAATCTTGTGGAACAAAGAGCCAACTGGGGAGGCCAGAACCGAAACAGTCCTCTGGTACCGAGCCAGACCCAGTGAGTGAAGAGGTGCACAAGACTGAGTGCCTTTGAGTATGTGAGTGTGTGTTTGTGTGTTGACATGAGAGGAACGTGTAGCGAACAGGATTTTTCTGACTACAGGTGGATACAATAAAATAAAAGTTTTTCTCATGACAGATCTCTTCCTCTTTCGGGTTTGTCTTACCGGCCCTAAAATGTCCCAGAACAACAGTGACAGAGGAGGGAAACAAAGCAAAACAAAACAAAAAAAAGGACATATAACAGAATAATAATAATGATCAAACTCTAGATATATCTGTACATGTATGTATACAAGGGTCTGGGGAAGCTCCAGTAGCAGTCTTAGGGAGGTATGGGAAATGTAGGTGACATCAACATGATAGCAGGGGCAAAAACAAAGCCCTGCCCAGGATCCGGTCAATCCAGGCATCTCATTTGTCCTTGTCTTTGTCCTTAGTCTGGTAGAACTCTGCCCAGCGGCTCTCGAAGAAACGCCTCATGGAGTGGCCAGCTTTGCCAACCTCCGAAGTGTCCTCGTTGAAGAGCTCACAGTTGTTGAAGACCAGCTGGGCATCAGCAGCAAACTCCTCCACACTACAGTACCTGAGGGCAGAACAGAGAAGCATGAACTTGTCACTTGTCTTACATACAGTTATCTCTCACATCTCCTTGGGGATTAAGTAACATGACGGGCCACTGTGCAGACCAATATGTTCATGTACCAATATGGTCTAGACGCTGAAGATGGCTTAGGCCGAAACGTTTGTCTTGACATCCTTCCCAAAAAATCACAATCATAAGATTTATATTCCAGAGTACGGCTTTTACTACTCTATGTAACAACCCATTTTCACGCACCCCAAGTCTGCATTAACCTTTTTTGGAGTTGAGCGCACTTTCTTTTAAAAAACAGACCAATATCCTGAACACGTGTTCATGTCCATATGCACAAGCACAGTCCCTTACCCTCCCTGTAGCAGTCTCTCCCTCATGGTCAGGAAGTCCATGGGGTCCTTGATGATGCGGCGATATCCTGGCACCAGTCGTGGGTTCACCGGCTCCAGGAAGGGCCAGGCGTCGGCATGTGCCTCCATCTCCATCAGAATGATCCTAAAGGTTAAGAGGTCAAAGCTTAGTATCAGACTACGACAAATTGCAGCATTGCAGGGTTTACTTTGCTCATTTTATCACTGCCTAAGATTAACTGACATGAATCAGTCAATCATGAAGTTCATTCATATTAATTCGGTCTTTTTCCTTCTTTTTGATTTTTTGTTATAGGACAGTGAAGACAGACAGGAAGTGAGTGGGAGAGAGACATGGTGTAAAGACTGCAGTTCAGACTCAGACCCAAACCTGGTTTCCCGTGGGCACCAACCCGCTTATGGTACAGGTGTTCTAGCCACCTACGCCACAGCACCCCCACAAATTAAGCCTTTGAGGGTTCAGGAAGAACACTGGTATTCAGCCTCAGTTTACAAGGCTCGTAAAAGAATATAGTATAGTGCCTGAAGTGCTAATAATATTTATAACTGCAAGCTAAAAGTATATCAGGGCTTGCTGTCAATCATCTGGCTGGGTTTCTTTTCTACTTCCTATCTTCCTGTCTAATTTCTTGTATTCAATCTTCAATTTTGTTTATATCTGTTTGATCTGTTGCATAGCTACAGCTAGATTGAGCCCCGATTGGCTAATGGGTCGACAGGACTCAACCCATTATTGTCTGGGCTACAGGAGTCCTTATCTTGGACCTGGACTCACTCGCAATATGTGAGGTCAGGCTGGTTGCGTGTGGTCATGCGTCTGCGTTTGCTGGGCGAGATGCCCGAGGTGCCGTTTGTGCTGGACGACGAGGAGGGCCCGTCCTTCTGTCGCGTGCTCATGCCCGCTGCCCGCCGCGGGCTCTCCTCCTCCTCTGAGCTATCGGCTCCGTAGATGCCCAGGCGACGCTTACGCCTGCGAGCCCGCTGTCTCGCCGAGCGATGTGGTCGCATCTCGCCGTCATCCATCTATAGGTTTGGCAAAAAAAAAAAGACGTGAAAGAATGAGACAGATGCTGAATAACCAAATAGCTGGAGTCATGCATCAACCACTTAGCCTTTACCATCCTATATTTTACCCTCGCAACCACAATGAACCAATTCAAACCCTATTCATACACAAAGAAGGAACACCAGAGTGCTGTGCACCTTTAGTTACAATAAATTATCCCATTTAAGTTGACATCTGTGTTGTACTGGTGGACCTCGTCTATTTTAGACAGTCCCTCCCGTTAATGCACCAGATGGCTGCAGCGGCGTGAAGGATTTACTATTTCTTGAGCTCAATCACAATAATATAATATGCTACATCTAATACATGGAACTGAAGGGGGAGTGCAAGAACAATGGCTGTGCTTTATTTGGCTGGGCTATTGTGTGTGTGTGTGTGTGTGTGTGTGTGTAGTGGGGTTTACCTTGGCAACGCAGATGGGGCAGTACCAGTCTCCATCGGGCACCTTCGTCATCTTGGGTCTGAGGCAGAACATGTGACAGCCACGGTCGCAACCATCGCACAGCAGCAAGTACTCATCGTTGTCCCCTTTACGACACACCAGGCAGGTCTGAGATGGAACACAGACACAACAGACAGTGAGAAACCACACACTGGCAATCACTAAATCTTTGTTTTTGACATTAGGCATCTCTTTAATCCCCCTACCACTTTGACGACAGATTTCTCCCAGGCAATGGCCCTCTCCAGCTGAATAATACACAGGGAGACCTGCGCAGCACTTCGGCAGCGATCAAGGGCCTGTCGCCACGTCCTCAGCCTTGGGGTGATCTCTGATTCCAAACTGAAGCAGGGAAGAAACCAATAGAGTTTACCACCCGTCACCATCATCACTCTGCACAATCTCCTAAATATCCTAATAAGTTTGATAATAATTGTAATAATAATTTATTCATTTTATGGACTACAAGTATATAAGCAATACGGAACCACACTAACTAATCAGAAAGATTTTCTGAAGCCCATCCCATCCATCTATACTATCATGCATCCCACTCACCTGACGACGTCCATGGGGACTTCCTCCCCTGGAGGAGGGGTGAGGGGGGCCAACTTCACCACCTCAGAGAGGTTCCACAGGGGCTCCTTCAGGTAGCGGCGCTCAATGTTGCGCTCCAGGTTGGACAGCCTCAACACAGCCAGGTCCAGTGGGTTGTTGGGCACGCGCAGCAGGTCGGACCACTCTCGCTTCGTCCGAACTATCCAGTCATCCTGTGGGTCAACCTCGTGCTCGTAAAACTCCAGGTCTTCACGGGTGGAGTCTGGCTCAGGGACTGTGTATGCCTGAGGGATGCAGTGAAGAGGGTAAAAAGATTATTCAACAATTAATCTGTCTGATCTCAGGAAGAAAACAGCTGATGGTATTATTAGATTAGTTGATTGTTTTATTACAGATAACACAACTGCATGCCCATCAGAACACATAGGACAGACTGTAACACAGTCACAGTAATCAGTAATATTCTGTGTGCAGTCTCTGCTACCAAAGGAGAGAACAGATGGAGAGATGACTAAGATTTTATATATGAGACCTACCATTAGAGGTTACAGATCCACACTTGGCCTGGATAAGAGTTAAGTGTTGTCCATGGTTAAAATTAATTTGAGCTCAATGACCATCCTCAGCTTACTAGATCAGTTAAAATATTACATTATGATGATGTATGTCCAAAGAAATACTTTAACCCTGTTGTACATTGACCTTTGCCATGGACATCACAAAAGCCTTGTCCAGTTGAACATGCCTTGAACTGCTTTTAGCCTGGGAAAGTGTTTAGCCACTAGACAAGACAACTAGGAGGAGAGGAAGTGGAAATGCAGAGAGGAAAAGGAGGGGTTTGGCTTCCAACAAGGCAGTATGAATTCATTACACTAGTTCAAGCTACTTTAAATGGTGAGAAGCACAATTAGAAAGGCGTGGTGCTTGCAGTCAGGCTCTGTTAGTGACTGGTGAAATCAGCCATGTTGGCTCAAAGCCTTTCCTCCCTGGTTTCCAGTTTCCTGCATACTGTACCTGAAATCCTGGCACGGGCTCCTCCATGTTACCCTCTGTGTCAGTCTTTCCACTCTGGGGAGCCATCTTTGGGATATAAATGGTGGAAATGTGATGTGGTTGTGTGGGTGCTGCAGCTGCACCAACAAGCTACACAGCACCCCCCTTTGGTCATGCACCAGAAGTGCAGTCATGAATTACACAAGACAGGGAACATTATGTGCCCAAAGACTTGCTCTTTTTTGGTACTTACTCACCAGTGTGGCAGACACAAATTATTAAAAAATTCTGATAACCAAACTATTAACAAATCATGTATTTATTTGATTTGTTATAAATAATTCAGTCATCAATATAAACTTTACCTGATTTATGAACTGTCAGACCAAGAGATGTCCTGACTTTTATGGATAACACTTGTATAAATTTATGAAAGCTATTATATAAACAAAACCAGTTTTTCAAACTGCACTCTAAAGATGTGGTCAGTGATGTTGGTGTGCCGTCACTGAAAGTGTGTACGCACAATCTTGACACACTTTGTGAATGCCTGTAGTAGAGAGCCCTCTCCTGTCGCTGGAGAGGCCCGTCTCACCTTGAGGTGGAGGTCTGCTGCCAGCACACGCTGCTCTAGGTCCTCGACCCACTGGAGGGCGCTGATGTCGGTCTGCAGGGCCTTGTGCACCTCAGGCCAGGGCTGACTCAGAACCTCCAGCACTGAACTGCCCTCTTCCTGTGCGTGCTTGAACACAGGGTCTGAGAGAGGGAAGAAGGAGGGTATTAGTCACCATTTCCTTAAGCATCATTAACCCATTTATGTGTCTGTCTGTCTCTCTCTCACTCTGGCTCTTCACCTTGAGTTTGAGAAATATAAAAGCGGAGCTAGAAATCTGTATACTTATTTGTAAGTAACGAACTGCAGAGTATCCAACAAAACATGAAAGACTAGTAAGGAAAAGCTCACCACTAGTGGGCCTTGAGCAGATCTCAGACAGGAAGTCCATGTGTTTGGTGAGGTACTTGTGCAGGACCTTCTCTCTGACACCACGAGGATGAAGAGCCTGCAGGATGGCAGTGAGCTCTTGTGGTTCCTTCACCCACCACCAGCCTTGAACCATTTCTACACACACACACACACACACACACACACACACACACACACACACACACCCTTAAGATCAGCATTACCATTACGTTCAAACAAGCAGAATCCTTTGGAGAACTGCAGTTACAGATAGTATACTTTATGCTAAACATGTTCCCTGTAATTCTTGTTTTTTTCCATCTTTACTTTTTATCTTTATTCAGAGAGAGAAATGCGGAGTTGAACCCCTGAGTCCCCACTGGCTTGTTTATGAGCATGTACTGTAGCCAGGTGCGTCACAACATCACCCACATCACCAATGAGTCTTAATTACATAAACCGGTTCATAGTAGCATACCAGCAGACAAAAAGATGCTGGATTGCCTCTGGAGTTTGGATGAAATTAGGCGTAAACTGACCTTTAGGAATTGGCTTGGCCACCAACTGTGTGAGGTACTTCTGCTCAATCTCCTGGAAGAGGGTGGAGGGGGGTCTGCCACGACGCTTCCCCGTGCCAGGGCGGGAGTAGGGCCTACGGGCTGGGCTGCTGCCTCTCCTCCTCCGCCTGGTTGGCTTCTGCACCGGCGTGGAGCACGCTGGGGGAACGGGGACGGCCCCCGTCAACAGCGGGAGGAGTGGAGTCACAGCAGGAGTCTGGGCTCCAGGCTCTACAGGAACCTGCACAGGGATTTGCAACGGAGTCTGCGAGAAAATGCAAACTGTGAGAATATGACAACCCAATCGTTCTATATTTATCTACAGGTGGATTAAGCCTTATCCACATATACAGTGCCAAGCCACAAGAAAACATGTCATGTAAAAACCCACTGGAAACGCATTATTTTTTACCACCAAACAGCTGTATCTGTGAACAGAGCTCTCTACCATGACTGTGATGTGTGGTAAGGTGTAAGTAGCAGAAAGATAACAAGGATTGACCTGTGTGAGGGGGGAGGCAGCAACCTGAAGAGAGGGGGTGCTGGGGGTAGCGTCCTTCAGTGGGGAGGTGGGGGAGTCTTTGGAGGGAGAAGTGGCGTTGGGGGAGGGAAGGCAGGGCTCGGACGGTGCGGTGGCATCGCTGGGCGACTTGGGCAGCAGCGGGAACCACTGCGCCTTCTTCTCGGCCAGCTCTTTCCTGGCCTCCTCTGACAGGCCGCCGTCCTCTGGGGAGGTGCGCCCTGCCGCTACAGCCGCCAGGACCGCTGCCGCCGCGGCTGGATCCTGGGCGCCGGTGACCTGAGCCTGGCTAAGCCAAGCGGTGACCGCCGCCTGGGTGAGGTCGGTCTGAATGCCCGCCTTGGCCGCCGCGTCGGCCGAACACTCGTCGCCACCAGATTTGCTGCTGCGGCGCCGACGGCGGTTTTTGGCCGTCCGCAGATGCAGTTCCACCTCGGGTTTGATCTTGCGGGGGCGTCCTCGGCCACGGGGGCTGCTGCTCATCAGAGACGCCTCGCCGGGGAGGGGGTCCACTTCCATCGGGGAGCTGACACTGGCGGAGGCGCGGGGCGAGGAGGAGCGTGGGGTGGTCGCCCGGGCAACAGGAGTGATGGGGGTGACCGGAGAAAGAGGCTCCTCAGATTTGACTTCTACCTTCACCTCCTTCTTCACATAGACCATGGGCTCATCTGTGAGGAGGACATCACCGGACTCTACATAGAGGCAGAAACACATGGCTTTCAGGGACATGTTCACATCACTCAATTCACACCAAAGAATCAGTTAAAAAAAAAAAAAAAAAAAACACACACACACGCAAATAAGTCATCTTAATTAAATAAACAATGCAGTGGAGTGTAGTAGTTTACAAGACACTACCCAATCAATACAAAAAGTCTTGCTTTTGAGTGACCTACCCAATATCTCCTCTGGTCCTTCCACCAGTATGGCTCCAATCTGAGGCATTAACCAGTACCGGCGCCGGTAACGGTCCTGGCCCAGTGACATCGCCCGCAGGGAGTGAGATGCCTGCTGCAGCTTCTTACGGAAAAACACTTGCCGCTGAAAAGTTGGACAATCCATTTAGTGTTTAGTTAAAAATTTTTCAATTGGCAAGTGTCTCTGTGTGTGTGTGTGTGTGTGTGTGTGTGTGTGTGTGTGTGTGTGTGTGTGTGTGTGTGTGTTACCTTCGTAAGCTTATCGATCTGTCTCTCCAGTTCTGGGATGCTAGCGTTGCTTGGGCTTTCAGCCTGTGGAAAAAACAACAAAACAAAAGGACTGTCAACTTCTCCATCCTGCAGTATGATGCGTCATGGAAGAACAACTGCCAAACTCACATAGGCCTCCTGGTCAAGCTCTACCTGGCCCTGAGACTGTAAGGCTGTAGGTCCCTTCTCTTAGCTCTGGTTCTAGATCATGTTCTCCCGTGTTCCTGTCGTACCTCAGTGAGTTTGGGTTCCTCTCGCACTCCTCTTGCGCGCCTGCTGCTTCTCTCTAGTAAGGTGCTCTCCTCCAGGCTCTCCTCCTCGGCTGTCACTGCCCGTGTGCTCCTCCTGCGCTCCTCCACGCACAGCTCCTCCTCAGAGCGACCCGTCCGACGCACCAGTGCTGACTTTAATCTAACCACACACACACACACACACACACACACACACACAAATAAGATGGTTACTCACAACATCCTGATCACATCTAGGCTACACAAGCACAAGTTGACATGCATGAGTTCACCAATAGCATATAAATGTGCTCTATTTTGCATTCTCAATGCAACAAGAGATTGTACAATTAAGTGTCTTACATTTTACCATTAGCCACCATCATTCAGTTATACAATTTACATGTGCAAAACCATTTATATTGCACATACACTACAAACAGACAAACTTGCACACAAAGAGCCCAGAGGGAGCCATTCATCTTACAGATGAATATTTAAAGTCCTCAGAGAAAACAAAGATGGATGAGGAGGGACACACACACACACACACACACACACAAAGACAGTCTCTCTCCGACAAGGCAAGTCAGCTGCTCATGTTGTGAAACTTACTTGCGCAATTTACCCTCAATGATCCATTTGTTTTTCCTGTAGGTAGTCATATTCTCCAGTGTGTTGTCAATGTCCCTGTTAAAATAAGACAGAATAAGTAGGGCTTCTGTAAGTCATGAGAAACCATGTGAAGCTTACTGTGTGAGGCAAACTCTAATCGGCCACCATCCCCTTCAAATCAAACTCTGAGAGACAATTTGAAGACTCTAAGCTAACTGACAACATGTCGGCTAGGAGAGGCGTGAATCCAGACCTGGTTACGCTGTTGCTGGCGTTCAGCTCCTCCACGAGGAAAGCTAGGATGGAGGCCTTCACTTCTGGTTTGAGAGCCTGGAAGGTTTTGGTGCGGAGGCTGTTGCACACGTCCAGCTCGAAACCGTGGGATTCCAGAAAGATCCGCAGGCACTCTGAGACGGTGCTGTAGCTTAGCTCAAGATCCACCAGCTTCTCACCAAGGATCTTTACAGACTACAGAGGCAGAGAGAAGAGACAGACAAAAACACAATATTAGCATTTACATGTGCCAGTCAGGAAGGAATTAAAACTGATTCAGAGGTGATGCTAGAAAGGTATTGAGGTGATCCAAGAAGCAGAATAATATCACAGCACATACTTTTCACCTTTTAACAAGTTAAGAATCAATACAAATACAGAGAGCAACAAACATAATATTTCTTGGAACAGTGCTCATTATGAACAATATTTGTTGGATATTTCTTTGCAATATGACTAAAGTTTTGTTGGCTAGCATTCCACACAAGATCATACCTGATAATAGGAGGGCAGGCCTGGGTCATGTAGTGCAGCCTCCACCAGTCGGATGAGCAGATCCATGACCTCGCTCTGGCTCTCCCCGATGCCCAGGAGGCCTTCTTGCAGGGTGCAGAGGCTGGGCACATCCTTGGGGATCTGCAGGCCCAGTACCGTCCCATAGCTGTGCAGGAACTCCACCACCGTCAGGCAGTGGGCAAAGGCCCGGCCCGACAGCACCACCCCTGGGATACGAGACAGCTCCGGGAAAGGCTGCTCACAGGGACAAGGGGAAGGAGGGAGGGAACGGGAGGTAAGAATTAGGACATCTTGCACATTCATCTCCAGTTAGTCAGAGGGAAAGCTCTGCCCTAAAACTGTCCATCAGAGAAAACTCTCTAGTGTTCCCGTTTAAGAAAAACTAGAAGCACCATTGTGTCAGTAAGAGGCATGGATGTACGGTCAAATGCATGTGCTGTGTCTGGTCCAATAGAACTAAGCTTCTGTGTGTGTGTGTGTGTGTGTGTGTGTGTGTCATAGGAGTGATCTGCTTCAAGCATTGTTCTGTCTCTGCACTAAACAACAAACTACCAAAGGTGGTGCAACTGTGAAACATTCATCATATCTTATCCATGAAACCCAGTAACACACTTCCTTGTACCAAGCCTGCATTATTGTGTAGTCAGAAACACTACATAGTGTTTCCTGTTGGTGATTTATGACAGATAAACTGCGTTCCAGTACCTCTACTCTAGGTCAACTCTGACAGCCATAGACCTCAGGCAAGACATCAGGCAAGAGCACCCTCACCTGGTGGTCCATGAGACACATGTCCTCAGTGGGTTTCTTTAGCTCCTCCAGGATCTGCTGCTGCCTCTTCCTCTCCTCCAGCCGCCTCTGGGCCTGCGCCCGTCGCTCAGCCTGCCTCTTGGCCGCCAGCGCCGCCTGAGCCTGGGCTTCCGCCTCCGCCTGGGCTTTGGCCAGCGCCTTGGCCTGGCTCCGTGCCCCTGCCACCCTCTTCACCTGCCCGGCCTTCTCCAGCTCCTCGGGGGTTTGCACGCGCCGCTTACGGCCGGGCTTCTTGGGTTCAGCAGTGGTGGCGGCGTTGGGCTGGGGGGCCTGCTGGTCTGAAGGAGGCTGGGATTGGGTCTGGTTGGGCTGCCCAGACTGGGCTGGTCTCTCCTCGTCTTGGGACTGGTCCTTTGTCTCTTTGGCTTTCTCCAGCTGGGGTGAATGGCATGAGCATTACTCAGTGAGGAGACAAATCTGTTTCAAGTTTTATGGTTTAGAAGGTCTGACTATGGAAATCAAATATAGGACCACAAATGGAGGTTTCATACATCAGCCGATAGGCATACATACAAAAATACTTAGAAGTGAAATATTTCTAGAAGCTCTCAAATCAAAGAAAGAAAATTCTTCCTGTTATGCTTTATTTGTTTCTGGTCCATACCTTAGCCTTTCGCTTCTCCTGTCTGATGATCTTGTTCTGGGCATCTTCTTTACGCTTGAGTCTCGCCTAGAACAAACAGATGGACAGGTGAAAAGTTATTTCTGTGGAAATAACAAAATGTGACAGAACATAGGGTATATATTAGCACTGTCAATAGATTAAAAAAAAAATCTCATCACGTAAAACAATATAAGTTAATCACGTACGACAATACAAGTTAAATCATGTAAGACCATATAAGTTAATCACGTAAAACAATATAAGTTAATCACGTAAGACAATAAGTTAAAGTAAGGTGGGTAACTGTACCTTTCTCTTCATTTTTTTCTTGATTTTGACCAGTTTCTCCTTCTCCTCATCAGTAAGTACTTCTACAATTTTGAAAAAAAAAAAAAGATTTTTAACAGTTTTTTTAAAAACTTTAGCATTGTGGATATTCACCTAAAATCAAAATTGATCAATGAACTTGAATAACTGACTTTTGAGTTATGTACTTCCTGGCTTAATAGAAGGCTAAGCACCCTCAATTAGCAACAACATTCCCATGTCTGGTCATACTGTGAGTTCACCAATTGATGATCATTGGCAACTATTCATGTCAGCATAAGTATCTGGCTGCCATTTGGATTTTATCAAAATCAACAAATTTGTCAAAGCAGCCATCACAGCCAATCAAATTTGATGGCAAAGCCACCAAACAGGAAGTGTTTATATATATATATATCGATCAACCTTTGGTGCATTGTGGGTTATTGTAGCCATCTCTCTGACCAAACAATATTCTGCTGCCATGGCAACTTCAGTGCGATTCACTGTTTGGGCTCCTCATTGGTACTTGCAGTTATATTTTATTTTAAAGCTTTTCCTATTCCCATTTTTTTTTAACTTGAGCTTCCACATGCAATGCACGGGCCAGTGTTTCATTCAAAACTGAATTGGCACCTTTTCATGACTCTGCCCCATGGCACCATTAAGAAAAAGAAACATCAGTGCATCATCAGTTCTCTGATGCCCTACAGACTCAAACTCTCAAATCTCTCACCCTTTGCCTGCAGTCTCTTTAATGTCCTGGCGTCCACCTTACTCAGCAGGTCCACCGCGTTGGTCTTGGGTGGTCTGCCAGGCCGGCGGCCGGGGGTGCCTTTGGGTCGTCTGACCCGGGCACGGGGCTTCTCCTTGTCTGGGTTGGGTGGGCGACCACGCCTGCCAGTGATTGCCATGATCATGGAGGGCACTTCCTCATTGGCAAGCAGGAACCACTGCATCCCCTGCAGAGTGACAGAGAGAATCAATCAAACAGGTCACAATCTTAACTGTGAAAGGGCCCTTAACTGATACAAATTCAGGTAGTTTTACACATGATGCCAAAATATTAATTGTCATTAAAAAATAAATAAATAAATAAAATAAAAAACACAATTGTTGGAACCTATGCATCCCCTACACTGTGCACTGTTGATGTGATATCATCAGGGACACACCCTCATCTTGACCTCTTGATAGCCAAGACAGACTTTTCAGTAAAACTCAATGAAACACACTCCCCAGTACGGCCTCACTGACCTCGGGCGTTTCACGCTCCTCGTAGAAGTCTCCCACAGGCATGCGTGGGCTGAAGCTGAAGTGCTCCCTGGTCACAGCCCCACATTCATGCCTCCGCAGGTACTGCAGAGGAGAGAGAGACAGACAGACAGACAGACAGAGAAAAAGAGAGAGAGAGAGAGACAAAAAAATGTCAGATGGGAAGACAACCTTGCTACTGTCACTACTACAAAACCTACTTTCTTTATTTATTCGTCTTAAACTGACCAATCCTGAAGTCACGTCCACTGATTATTTTATTATTATTTGTTCTGGGATTAGTGGGGAGCGCAATGCACTATTAGGTGTAGGAGACACAAAAGAAGCAATGCATGTAGTCCTAGTGTCTTCACCTTGATGATTTCAGGGAATTGTTTCATCCTCCTCCCACAGGGACTGTAGTACCAGGTCTCTCCCTTCAGACGGTCCTCATGCTTCTTGACACGGACCTCCCTCCTCCATCTAGGACACACACACACACACACAAAGGGGAAGATCAGTCAGCATCTCGCAGATCACAGTGCCATCCGCAGTGGAGCTCCACTGCACTTAATTCAGCAAAGTGACGGACGAAGCCTCAGACACAAAGTGCTGAGATCAGCACAGCGGCAAGCTCAGGAGTGTGAGGTAGAGCAGAAACACCAGTGTTTGAGGAGAGATAAATATTTATATATTTATATTTAAGCATTTAGCAGGCGCTGCTATCCAAAGCGACTTACATTTTTTGTCAATTACTTTCAGGGACAGTCCTCTCTAGAACAACTTAGGGTTAAGTGCCTTGCTCAAGGGCACAACAGCGGCAGCCAGGATTCAAACCCACAATTTCCAGGCTACTAGCTTGCTGCTACACTACCACCACCAACAGAGATGGGGGAGATGTGTGCCTGTGTGTGTGTGTGTGTGTGTGTGTGTGTGGGGCGGGGGGGGGGGTTACAGGGTCTCCCTCAAAGTGCAAATAAATCAAAAACTCAAGGCACTTACCCATGCAGAAGAGGGAAGTGAACCTGTTCCTCGGTGGCAATCCTCCTCTTTGGAGTTTCTCCTGCAGGCCAAAAACAAGCACTAATGAACACATTTTTTTCTGATTTATGCACTGAGTATGTTTATTCTTTCTGTCTGTGTGTCGGGTCTATATTTGTGCGTGCATGTTTTGCGTGTGTGTGGGGTGGGGGTCTGGGTGTCATCTCATCTCACACTGTACCTTTCTCCAACAAACAATAAATAAATGCTGTTGAATGACAGTGTCTAAACAGACTCAAGAGTACATGGACATACAGTTTGTCTGTGTGTGTGTGAGAGAGAGAATGTGTGTTTGGAGGGACCTCTTCACTCTATTCATCAGTCTGTACCTGTAGTAGAGCCCTCTTCCTCATCTTCGTTGTCCTGCTCAACTTTGTCAGCTTTAGGTTCCTTGGGCTCAGCCTTGGCTGTTTTGGGGATTTTGGGTGTTTTGGGTGTTTTGGGGGCCCCGTCCTTCACCTTCGGTTCCCTGGGCTTCCTGGGCTTCTTGGGTTTGGCTGCTGGCGTCTGACCGCTGGTGTCCAGGCTGGGCTCTCCGTCCACCTTTGGAGAGGTGGTTGCCGTGGCGCCTGAAGGCTGTTTGGGTTTTCTGGCCTTCTTGGGCTTGGCAGGTGAGGCCTGTCCGGCCGCCAGGCTCTGGTCAGCACCTGTTTTCGAGGAGTCCGGAGAGCTTAGGAGTGAGGCAGCCTCGATAGTGTCGGTGCCAGATATGTCGTCTTTGGACAACTTGCGTTTCTTCCTTGTTCCGGAAGGTTCCTTGTCCTCATTCTTCTTCCTCTTCCGTTTCTCCTTCCCCTCTTTCGGGACCTTTGCTGGGGTCTTTTTCTGAGATGCCGGGGAAGCTTGAGAATCTGGGAAACCACAGCAGACAAGAATGATCATGATGGGACACATCAAAGAGTTACACTATGACACCTTAAAGGAGTCTAGTAAGTCTAGTAAGAAAGTCCTGGTGAGATCACAAAGTGCCGTCTGTTGGTTGGAAACAGAAGAGAAGATTTTATAAAACATAGACCGAATAATAAACTGGCAGCTAGCACTAACTGAATGGGACACAGAAACTGACTTTCAGTTTAATTTTCCAATGAAACTACATTCTACCCAATTTCCTTGCTCCATTTCCTACGGACAGCACTCGGTGAACACCAGCAACAGGGCTCCAAGAGCACACAAAGGACGTGCAAAGTTACGAATATCAGAATACCAACAAATCCAAGAAAAACTAGTGACAGAAAGTGATTATGAATATGCACATATTTATGTGTCAAGCTGAGCAGTCTGGATAGCCCGCTGAGCCATCATGAAATTCTAGAGCCAAAACAAATATTATTCCCCCAACACGATGCTGACAACTTGAGCAGGATAAAATAAAAAAAAAGGGAAAGACAGAGAAAGAATGAGAAAGACAGAGTTGCAAAACACTGTACTAAGGAAGACAAAACCCAAAGCAGGCAATAGAGGCCCAGTGTGAGAGGACAGTGCAGTTACCCTGCTTTGCTTTGGATCTCTTTGCAGCAGGCTTCTGTGGAGGGGGTGTTGCTGTTGCCACGGTGACAGCTGAGGTGGACAGGGGCAGCGATTTGGCTGCTAGTTCCGCAGGGCTGGGGTCAGCTGTCTCCGCCGCCGCCACCATCTCCTGCCAACCCTCATCAGCGCTCACTGGGGTGCCAGCTGTGCCAGGCATGACCGCAGCGGCAGTGGCAACAGTGGAGGCACCAGCACCGTCTGGAGCGTCACGCCCATCACCGCTAGCCTCCAAAGCTTTCTCCTCAATCGCTTTGCACTCCTTGGGGCCTGCAAGAGGACAGTGTGACATTGAGCATGTGTGAAGACAGCCTCCCCCCATCTTTATATTTTATAAGGCTGAAAGCAATCATGTTCCAGAATGCTACAGTATGATGCTAATGGAATGACACAATGAACGAGCAAACAAAGAATTCTCAAACAGGTCCTCTTCAACCAGCTGATCCATAATTTAAGTCATATGTCTTTTGGCCACTTACAGAGAGGGTTGAGCGTGACATATGCAATGAAACATGAAATACCTCAATCAACAGTAATACATTTGTCTGCCCGAGGCCAGTCATTAAACAAATAAACACCTCAACATCAACCATCTGGCACCAAAATCTACACACCAGATGCACAACCAACCCTCCCAATTTTTTTCTGCGCTCACCTTTAGCAGGGATTCTCGAGAGGTGGTGGTCATCCACGGACATCTGAGAGGCATCATTCTGAGACTCATCACTCACTGGGTCCTTCAGGCGAGAACTGCTGTAATCCTCTGTGTCAGACACCCTGGGGCTCAGACAGCTGTCCATGGTCTCGTCAACCTGAGACGAGTAGTCACCATCCTCCTGGGTGTCGTCAGCCGTCGTCATGCATCTCGAGTCCTCTGTGGCAGACTCCTCTGTAAACATGGAGGGTTCGTCTGTACAAGAAGTGTCAGCCATGGAGTCGTCGTAGGTGTCCTCCATGGCGCTGGTGTCGTCTGCCTGAGAGCTTTCGAGGCGGGTCGACTCGGCCACGGAGGTGTAGTCCAGAGAGTCATTCTCGTAAGTGTTATCAAATGAAGCAAACTTCCTTGGGGTGTCATGGTCTTTTGCTGCCACAGGGGTTGTTCCTGCCCCAGGGAAAATGTTTTTGGCTGCGCTATCGGCTTTGTGGGCCGACGTCTCAGTACCGAAGTTGCTGAGGCCTTTGTGTAACTTTGTGGAGTGTGGAGCCGGGGTAGAGTCCGACTTTGGCAAGCTGCTGACAGTGGCGACATCTTCTTCAGGCTGAGGGGCGCACATGTCCTTTGCACTGGCATCTTTGTGCAGGGAGTCCTTGTCAGCCTCGCAGGAGTCCTGCGGGGCCAAGCCTTGCGAGGCTTGCCCAGAAGGCTGAGAAAAAGAGGAGGCAGCTGCGGCAGCCTCAGAGGCTGGAGGAGGCGGCACCGATCCGCCGGGAGCAGACCCTGCCTGAGGGGGGGTGGGGGCAGCAGGCAGTCCAGAGACAGGCGGAGGAGGTGGAGGAGGTGGGGGCATGGAGCCCCCAGAAGGAGCGGTGGCGGCCTGAGTTGGCGCGGAAACGGCGGGGAGCGCCGAGACCGTCTTGGGAGGGGCAGCAGCTCCCGGAGGAGGAGCGGCGGTAGCAGGAAGTGACACGGAGGCGGCTTGAGGGGTGGCAGCAGCACTCACCACAGGGGGAGAGGAGGCCACAGCAACGGGAGGCACAGAAGCGGCACGAAGGGGAGCAGCGGCCGCTGGAGGAGGCGGAGGCGTGGAAACGGGGACTGTGGCAAGAGGCGCCAAGGTGGACGTGCCGGCAGCAGCAGGACCAGGAGAGTGCCCGGAAACAGCGTCAGGAAGAGACTTGGCCGCCGGAGATGATGACGACAACAATGACTTCAAGGGCGAAGGAGTACAGGCCTTCTGAGGTGATGCGGATAACGGAGATGAAACGGGCGCCTCCGGAGGAGAAGAGGAGGAGGCAGACGCCCCCGAGGGAAGAGCAGGTGGCGGTGCCCCTACCATGGAAGAAGGCGACATGGCGCCAGGCATGGGCCTCAACCCTTGGACCATCAGGGGTGGTGAGGAGAGCATGGGGGCGGGACCGGACACAGGGCTCCCGTGAGGTGTCTTTGCCCCAACCTGAGGAGGTGCAGACGTGGAGGTGGCCGAGGAGGAGGAAGAGGAAGGTTGGGGATCCGTGGCGGTCATGTGATGCACAGACACCACCGGAGGAGGAGGATGTGGAGCAGGAGGCCCAGACGGAGCCTGACGCGGCGGCGTCGACAGGAGCGGAGGAGGCGCAGACACCGCTGAGTGCATGGCCTCTCTCATGGGTCCTCCCATGTCATGCCGTGGCTTGTGAATCGGCTCCACATCCATTCCCCCATGTGGTACGTGCTGGCAGTATTCACTGGTGGGCACAAGAAGGTGGCCTGAGGGCCTGGTGGGGTACCCCTCAGCTTTGGGCAGCCGCTGAGAGATAGATGCTCGCTCCACCCCGTTGTAGCCTTTGTCCACCTCTTTATAAGCTTCTCCGAGACGCCCTTGGGAGGGGACAGGAGAACAAGAGAATTAATCATAGATGACCCCATACACAGGGAAGACAGATGATAATGTCATCCTGTCACATTAAGACTGCAATTTACTTCAACAGTGACAGAAAAAGAAAAAGACAGCGGTCTGCACACACACAGACTTCATAAGTTCTCACTTCTGTGCAATTCAAGAGGTAAATATAATAATTTGGGGAGGACACAACACTATGATTTACTACAATCTAGCACTAGAATCTTCATCTTCACATTCTGCTAGCATGTCATTTTGGATTAGCAGACTGGACCATCAAGCATGTATTGAACTGGATAACAAACACACACACAAACACACCACTGTCAGAGGATATGCATTACAACAATTACTGATGACCATAATAAAAGTCAACATACAACACAATGCAACCCATGGCATGAGGATCTGGTTCGTACCTTGCATGACTGAAGGCAGTGACACACTGCTTCCCAGAGGGCTGTCTCTGCTCTGTGGGGAGCCGCTATCTGGTACTGCTGAGGGAGACATCATGGGTACTTGCATGGGCAGGGGGCTGCCTGTGGCCCCACGGCCCATGTGGTGGTGTTGGGGACTCCCCCTGGGCGGAGTGAAGTTCTGGGCCGTGGGGGGCATCATCTGAGACTGTGACTGAGGGGCGTGCTGGGGCTGGGAGGGCGATGGGAGCGGCTGGTGCTGCGGAGGCGGGTGCTGTGGAGACGGAAGGGTCTGGTATTGGGGAGCGTGCTGTGGCGAGGGCATCGTCTGATGCTGCGGTGGGTGCTGAGGAGAGGGGAGAGTCTGGTGCTGAGGTGGATGTTGTGGTGATGGTAAGGTCTGGTGCTGGGGTAGGTGCTGCGGGGAGGGAAGGGTCTGATGTTGCGGCGGGTGCTGTGGCTGGGGGGAGGCCAGCTGTTGGTGTGTAGGTGGGTGCTGGGGCTGGGGCGAGGGCAAGGGCTGGTGCTGAGGCGGGTGCTGGGGCTGCGGAGAAGGCAGAGGCGGGTGCTGGTTCGGATGCTGTTGTTGGTGCTGGTAGTAGGGCATCCCATTGGGCACCATGCCATAGTGCTGCTGCTGCTGTTGCTGCTGCTGCTGCTGTTGCTGTTGCTGTTGCTGCGGGTGGTGATGGGCATGGGGGTGGTGAGGGTGTGGGTGGTGGGGGTGGTGGTGTGTGGGAGGCCCCTGGTGTGTCATGGGCGACTGCTGGTGGTGCTGTGCAGGTGACATACCTGGATGTATCTGGCTCTGGTAGGTTCCATAAACGCTGTGAGAGTTGTAGCCCATGGCCATGGATGCACCTCCCTGTTGCTGTGTTGGGTTTGGCCTGTTCCAGTACTGTCCAGCCCCGAGGCTAACGTTGGGCGCGCCACCCACAGGAGTCTGATGGGAGGCCCCCATGGCCCCATTGACCTGATACTGTCCGTGGCTCTGGAAATGGTGCTGGTTCTGCGGCAAGACCCCCGGGGAGCCCTGCTTCTGGTGTATGCCGTGAGGGGGTCCAGACGACATGGCTGGGCTGTACTGGGACTGCCCCCACAGGTAGTCATAGGCCATGCTGCCCTGGTGGTGGTGGTTGCTCATGTGTGGGTAGGATGACGAGGGAGGGTGTGGGCCAGGTTGGCTGGTCCCAATTGCAGTAGTGATGCCATTCACATTCATGTCGCCGTTTATATCTACATTGACATTTACAAAGGGATAAACAGAGAGAGAGAGATTAGATTAGACAGTTTTCAGATCATTGAGTTCTTTACAAAAACACAACTAAACAAAATCAGCAACAAATATGCTAAGACACAACTTCAAGATCAAGACAACACATCACAAGGTTCCCACTGTAAGTCAAATCTAAAATTCCCTGATATTTGCTAGACTTTCCCTGACTAAAAAGAAGAATTTCCATTACCTTTTCTATAAATAGTTGTACAATACACTGCTTGGATTCAGAGGCAAAAAACAAGCTGTTTTTTATCTCCATTTTAAGATTCACGTGACTTCAGTGCAAAACTTTGTTGACAGGTTAACCACAACAACTCAAGCAAAGCATGACAGAAGTCAATACCAGATAAAGACCAAGAAGGAAGCATGGAAATAAACAACATTTTGGGGACAATTACATGCTCTTCCCTGATATCCCCCCATCGACTTTGTCCACAAAAATATAAAATTCCCTGACTTTCCATGCCTGGAACAGGCTGTATCGAAATGACATGATTTTCCAAAAACTCCATGGCCAGTGGGAACCCAACAATCAGTATAATCTGATGATGGGGATTGCTGCTACTCACTTTTCCCTTGCTGGGGGAAGCTCATGGAGGACCCATTAGTATAGAGAGAATCCCCTGAGGAAAGCTTCAGTCCTGAGTTTGCAGACACTGACGAGTGTGGGCCATAGTTAAAATGATGATTTGCTTCCATCTGCATGACAAGTGAAAGAAACATAAGAACATATTCGTGCACCATTCATATTCATCAAGACAAGTGGAATTCCAAACAGGAGAGCATTTCGGAGATGATGCAGGTTTTATTTGACGCTAATAATCAAAGAAAATACGGTCATAATTTCTGCCTATCTATTAGCAGTTTTCCATTTCATTTTCATCTTCACTACTGACACCATCGCGCAGTAGGAATGACACCAAAATCTCAACACCTTCAAGGGGAATTTAAAATGTAGTGATGAGAAGTCTAAGTAACTTCACTAAAACACAAACAATATCATTCCCTCAATAAATCAAAGATCGCGGTAATCCAACTCTCGTATATCACAAATACCATCACCATATAAATGGCAAACACTTAACATAAAAGTAAATCTAAACATAATATAGCAAGAGTGCGCAACCGAATGCAGGATTATGATGACACGCTGTGGCCGACATCACAAACATTTCACTCCCACAACTCTTCCCTAAAATGTCGCAGATAACGCGGATGGGATGCCCTACCGTGTTTATAATGGACACAAGATCTTCTGCAGCTGACCACACAGCAAAGCACTCGATGTTTTTATTTAGGAGAAACACTGTTGTGTTATGGACCGTTGGGAACACGAGAGTAATTTATAACGATTGTACATGATGTTCAGATAAACGAAGAATAATACATCAACATTACCTTGGTTGATTTCCGTTCGTGCTATGGCTTGATACATCATTAGCACTTCAGCTAACCCAACCGCAAAAATAACACATCCCGCTAGCAGGCAAGAGAGCAGGTTTCAAGCGTAAACACTTGCTCAAATATATTATCCTCCAGTTAAGCAACCGATAGCATCTACAAATAAAAAGCATAGTGGTTTCAGCGTATACACGGTGTAATATCAATACCACAATATCATTAACGTTGGCGAGTTTCTAACCAAAATGAAAGAGAAAAATGGTTAGCAAACATGCTAACCAATACATGTGACCATGCGCTCAGCTTTACCCCAGTTCCCTGCCTAACCATCTTATAATACGGGATAGCCGACATTCAGTGAAGGGAATAGTCAATATACACCTCAACCATCCTGTCTACCTTTGGCAGAACACATCTCCCTGCCCCAACGAATAACAGGAATAACAGTAATAAACATATCACTGGACAATACACCAACACGCCTTAATCTATCCGTCTAAGACAACTTGCTCACCAACTTCTTCCATTGAAAAAGATTAGCTAGCTACGAGGCTAGTCAGCACTACAGCCATTTATCGCCGCTAACGTTAGCTACAAACGCTTGACAAAAAGAAAACAAAAAAGCCTCAGTTAGCCATCGAGCTCTATACAAATGGGAGTCCTACGGAAAACTGGGTCTTGACAAATGAGAGGGGTTTGTGTAGTTGTATGGGAGACATTAGCACGCCATCACAACTCTTGAAATAAATATTTCAATATGTAACGTTACTTCCAATTCGACAGATTAGCGAGCTAACGTTAATGCTCATTTAATAACGTCATTTCCAACTGGGCCTATTTAGCCACACCGCGGTTAGCATTACTGGTTTGTTATCTTAAAATGCTCTCGGAAACAGCATAGTTATACTAGAAATTTCCAACACATGAAATACAATAATTAAAGAAATATTTAGATAATGAACAAAATCAAACATACACACACGAAGCGAGTAACTATATGAGCCCTCATTAGATAACGTCAAATCCAAGGTTATTTAAATAATTAAAGAAGTTAAACGTTCATATAATCAAGCTAGCTAATGTGTAGCACTCGCGTATCTACCCTTAACACTACGCGTTCCATCTAAAACAAGACTGTCAGAAAGTTATATTTTCATTGACGACAGGATATAGCAGCCTTTAAGTTACATCGAATTGATATTCGTGTTTATTTTATGGGATGCTCTTCTTTTGTTGATAAATTCACATTGTTTTCCCGTTATACTGTGAAGGGAATTTCTGAAGCAGCATCCTTCACACGCATACACACGCACATACTCAAAACTTCTCCAGCAAAAAAAAATGAAATTTAACCTGCCTAACCTTGTTATCCTTGGATATCAAAGGCACTGAAGCCTCTGACACTCCGACTGAAGAATTGTATAGTTGAAGATGGTGCAGGCGATGTAAATAGTAAACAGGTATTCGCTAACCTTTGGGTCTCAAATTAGCAAACATGGCTGGTGTGTTTGAGCGCAGCCATGATCACAGAAGAGAAAGAAACCGAGCTGAAAGAGGAAGTGAATGGTGCCCGTGCCCTACACACTGCAGGGTGTCTAGTGAATACTGGGTCTTAACGCCGACTTTTACATGCTACTTTAAGTGGAAGGTGGACACCTGTCAAAGACGGCCGAGCAGATTTATTTATCTATTTTAAAGTATTAATTTTACAGTGTTCATGGCCTGTAAGAAAAAACTACCCGTTTGCTAGACCATGTTGATTTTCCTGTCTACGCATGACTCCGAAACAGTAATATGCATTTTTATTATTGCCCCATCACTACATCTTTGTCAATTAATCAAATCCTGTCCCAGTTCCTCAGATGCTTTTCAAACGTTGTTTTCTTCTCTTGTGGTTTCCTTCTTTTGGCTATGCATTGATTAGGGTGGTAACCGCTTACTTACGATTTATTCGCTGGAGAAAAAAGTAGCGTACTTGATGACGCGAATATCTAGAATGCGGACCTCTAACCTAACAATTTAACATCACCTTGATCCACAGAGCAGTTTATTAACTCTTGAGTTCCGAATACGTTTGGTTACTGTATTGCTTTGAAGTATTTCCTAAAGAATATTTTACTTGATAGTGTCAAAAGCGACTCTGAGATCACTGTGGTTATTCCCAACAATCGTCTCCGTAGATCTAGTACTAGAATACTCCTCTGACTGAGAGAAGTTTTTGATCATTGTAAATGTTTGTCAGTGAAGCAGTAAAGTTTTAGACCATGGCCCAGATAAGCTTACACGGGCTTAAACTTATACCAGGGGTTCTCAAACTTTATTGGGCCGGGGACCCCTCACGGAGCAGGACGTTTTCCAAGAAACCCCTAATAATCACATCACAGATTTAACCATAGGTTTGTGACCATTTGTTTTGTTAGATTCTTTTGGACCTTTAATTTTTACCCACATAAGACAAGTTTATTTGTAGCAAACTGTTTCACGGAGCCCCAGGCTATGCGCTGCGGACCCCAGTTTGAGAACCAGCGCATTAAAGCATATACCCTCCAGATATGATATAACATGAATTGATACCAATCTCATCCTCTTCTGTGTCACACACAAGAGTGGACAGGTGATGTCCAGTTTTGTACCATAATGAACAGATTAAGCAACATAAGCTATATGTTTGCTATGTTAAGTCTACTTTTGTGATAGTGATGTGATTTAACATAGACATCTCAACTTCCTCCATGTGGATTGTGCGTCCTGTAAAGTATTTGCAATGCACTGATATTCATTGATTGACAGGTATTCATGGAGCATCCGGAATTTTATTTAACAATTAGATTAATATTCATATATTCAGCATAGACAGATCTTTCAAAAGTAGAGACGTGAGGGGGGTTCACTGGAAGCCTATTTAGTCTTTCCAGAGTCAATAATATTATGTTAATTCGCCCTCTGAAACAGTTAGCCTCATTGCTGACTTCAGGCCAGTCCGCCTACAAATGTTACTCCTTGATTGACCTCCTCCTGATATAGGGGGAAATCTGACCAAGCTCAGAACTTTTAACACACTTTAGGACCTTTAGGATCTTACAAAAGTACCCTCTTAACCTACAGACAACTGTTACAGTCTACTCTGGACTTTAACCTCATAAAGTTGATTGTTTATGTTAAAGTTGGTTCATACCTGATCCACATGAACACTGGCCACTTAAACTGACTGCATTTTCAGCAGGAAAGATGTTTGAGACAGCAAGGACAAACATGTCTGATGACACTGGAATGGGTCCAGATCAAATCAGCATCAGCAATTAAATTTACGTGAACACGTTGATAAAGCGGGACATTTTATCTTCTGTGCCATTTTAACAGCAACTCTCATGTCATAAAACCACATAATATACTCTTAGAAAGCAGCCTGACTGTAAAAAGTTAAGGAAAAATATCAAATCTATGCAAAATAAATTCACTATAGTTGCTATAATATGATTAGCACAGCTTCACCACGACAATACAGTATTCATCAAGAACGGACTCACAAACTCAACTTCTATAGTTGGGTGAAGATTCCGAATTGATTTTCAAACCTGAGATTACTATTAAACATGTTCTTTTTCTGTTAAGTCACAATCTTGTGAATGGTCTGCCATTTTATCTTTAATTCATACTTTACAATGTTCTTTAAATAAGTCACACATGCACGTCTTTAACAGTTTATTAGAAAGATGTTGACAGTTCTTTAAAAAAAAAATCAGCTTTCCCCCCAATATTTAGCCAGTGACACTGATAGGTTGACACACATACTCAGAACTCACCTATTGTTATCCCAGTTCCACACTTGCATTGAACGAACAGTGCAAATATAATTTGGTCAATACAATGTTACCAGTTTTGCTTCATCTGAGTCCTTGAGCTTGACTCCACAACATTTACATTTACAAGGGGGAAAACTTTGTGTGTGAAATGATATACATCGTGTGCGACTCTGAGGGGATTAACAGCAATCACATCATCCAAGTAATGCAAGGAGGAACATCACATTAGTGGGGTTAAAGTTCCAAACAGCATGACAATCTGCAATATTTATATACTATATTCATATAGGGGAGCCTTCCAGCTTGTTTTAAGAGGGTGCGTATGTGATACATTACGTTGTTGTGTTTAACAGATGTGGTGATAAATTTAAATTTCAAGGCAGCATTTCCAATAGCACTAATGTTGGATGGATGCCTTTCACTGCACTCTGACCGTCACTTGAGGATCATCATATTGACAACTGAATCAAACAATGAGGGTGTGGATTAAAAAAAAAAATCATTTTCTTGCAACTCATACTGTATTGCTTACAAGATGAAAAACTGTACAATGTACAGTGCCATACTTCAGAACAGCTCAAGAGTATCAAGCTCATAGTTCAAAGTACAACCGAAGAAGTTAAAACAGATGAAAAGTGAACAAGTACTGTATCATTGTAAAGAGCTCTGTACAACAGTATGCATATCAACCTTCAGTGGAACCATGGGTGAGTTGAGAGAGGGACCTGCAAGCAGAGGTCATGGTGGTAAAGATTTCTTCACCTGATCTGGTCCTCCCCTCGTAACCAGATTGTGAACTGTTCAGTCATGACTCTCCCATTGTTGTCATTAAAGGTCCCTGAGCAGCTTTATTCCAAGTCTGGCATTTCTGGAGAAAAGATAACATGACATGTTATAAATATCCACATATGCACATGTAGAAAAAAAAAACAAATACATCATCACATCACAAGAGAATCCAAATGAATAGATACTTACTTTCATCATCACTGTCTGCACTGTCCTCCTAGATTGGAAAATAACAAAACAAATGTAAATGTGATGGGAAGTTCTGACTACCAATGGCAGGTATTTATGTCCAAAAATCACAGAAGTGTTGCCTTTTATAATGTATAAAACTGCTGAGGTAAAGCAAACAGATCAAAATCATTCAGCAAGTGTTGAAACTTACTTCATCTACTCCGTCAAGGTCTGGCATTCCATCCTCACCTCCCATACTATTCATCATCTGCAAACCATAATGAAGACTATTGAAGCAATTCAAGTTCTTTGAATATGACTGATTCTGGCACCCCCTAGTGTCAAATGCTCCATATTGCAAGTAAGCATTACAGGTATAATGACAATATTATCCAGAGTGAATCAACCCACAGCCCTGTTGTTTCACATTGCCAAGTGTTGTCGGTAGGTATGAGAATGACAGAGTTTGGTGCAACATAAACCAAATAGCGAAACAGCAGCCAACGGCAACTGATGAGGGCAAGGACGTTTTGCTAATTATGCCTCCATCTATTAGTGCTAACAGCCAGGTTGCAAATTCAGTCTACACTGTACCAAATGCTGTTGTTCTTATACCTACCAACAGCACTGAGCAGCCTCAAAGAACAAGGCCATGGGCTGACTGACTCCAGGTTTTTCCTTCAATTTGCTGATATGATATGGAAGATCTAATTTTCTTCAAACATAGTATATAACTAATTATACTTAAGCCTCTGATATATTACACACATAATGTTAACTTTATGTGCCATCAATCTAATTAATGTGATAAGCAAACTTTAGACCATACATTGAAAACTAAGAATCTGTATGCTCACCTCTGAGAAACGGTCAAAATTGTCAAGTTCCTCATCTGAGTCATCCTCCCAGTCTTTCCAGTTATTGAAATCCACACTGAGCCAATTCAGCTGGAACACATAAAACACAGCCATCCTGCATTTTTCTCGTTTAAAGGAATAGTCTGGCACATTTCAACACATAGACCTATTCTTCAAAGTCACAGAGTGCTGTTGGTAGCAAAAAGAACAAGAAAATTTGGTTCAATAGTCACCGAATAGTGGAGCGGCTGCACACAAATGGAGCAAAGGCTATTTGGTCTAAGCTGTACATTTTTTTTCCTTCTGATAGCACTCGGTCCCCTTGAACAACAGGACTTTGTGTTAAAATGCGACCAAATATATTTTTGTAAGTGTTGTAAGGTAACAATATTATACATGCTCATACATACTATACACACACACCCACACCTACCTTGGCTTTTTCTTTTGTTAGTCTTGGCCATTTCTTTCCAGCTTCAGCTTTTTTTAAACAGCACAACACTGATCGATCTGTTCGTTTATGTTTGGATTCCTGTGAACAATAAATATGAATTAATCCATTGAAAAATTAAGATAAAATATGCTATAAGCTGTTTTTATTTTGATTCAACTGGAAAAACTTGCTTTTTGATCGATAGCTTCAAACAGGTCGATTTCATTTGCATGCTTGATATTGTCGGTCCCACCTAGACAACTATGACACAAAGTGAGTAAGTTACTTGCAATTGAGACAGATCACAGACTAAGGACATAACACAAATGTAATGTAAACATAATATTTAAATTTCAATTTACCTAAAACCACACTTTGACTTATCAAAATTGACTTCGACATTCTTGCTGTCAGCAACATAGAACTCAATGAAGACACAATCCCGTCTGTCATACCACTTGGCAGTTGCTGGATGCCTGATGAGGGCCAAAACAAAACATCAATGACTAGAAAGAGCAGAATGTCAGCTGGAAATGATTTACAATAGAAAAGGGTGGTCAAATTAAAGGCATCACTGATCTTAGTGGGCAATGAGAAAGCAAGTCATTGACCATCTGTACTTGACAGGTGGCTGAGCCAAGTGAAACAAAGGTCCTGCATCAATTTAGCACTACAATGGCTATCATATTGCCTTCAAAGTAATCCACAGTCTTCTTGTTCCTCAGAAATCTCCAACATATGTCCAATGTATATCATTACACAGGCTACAAACTGTTCCTCACTTTATAATGAAAAAGAACAAGATAACCTTCAAACAACTATGACCTAGAACCCATTCCAGTTTACATTAACGTTACAGAACTCACGGCACTAACCTCAGTCACTAATCATGGCTATGGATTTACATTCTTCAGGGATAACACATACGTATAATGTTGCCCAACATACAATACCATGTTCTCTCATAACAGTAATTAAAGCTCCCTTACGTTAGTGTGACACCAATAAAAAGGCTATTTCTTATGACATAAACAATTAAGCAAAACGTCGATATCAGAAGTCCGTCGCAAAGGCATTTGCTCAAGCGTAGCTGATGACATTTCTTGCAGGTGCAACTACCCACTAGCCATTTAAGAAGCGTCCGTCAGCTAGCAAGTTAACCCGTGTAGCATGGTTAACTAGCAAGCTAATCCTTGACAACGGTATCCAACAATGACTGATTTAGCGCTGATGCTCCTTCAACACCACTAGTTTCATGGCATGACAACGTTCAGATCTTGCGGTAACGTTAGCGTATCAAGTGCAATTTCTCTGAATCCAATCCAAAGAGCAATCTCATTCGTAAGCCAATGTGCAACCACTAACATGATCTCATTCATTTACCACCAGGCTGACAACATGCTCTACTTGCCAAATATGCTAGCATGCTAAGGTATTGGCAAAATGTTAAAAGTAAAGCTAACGTTATGTCAGTAGTAGTTCAATCTGACTTGAGATAGTGTCCACATACATCTCGAATACACCTGTTGGCCACTCTCAGGTAACATTAGGCCTACGACTCTGCAAGGCTAGCTAGCTACTTACATTATGGCTTACTACCAAACCCATGCATCCACGAAGCCGAACACTTGCTAGCATACACATGATTGAAATACTATTAGCTAACATTAGCCGATCGGTCGGCGCTAGCTAGGATGTGCTACGCCGACAGTGTGCTACTCAGTGAGCACACGTGTAACGTTACATTTTCGCTCCAAATTACAGCGTTATGTCATTCATCGTAGCAATCATAAAGCTTATTAACGTGCGAACCAAGTATATGCCAGGGCCTGACTAGCGATGCCTAAATTCCGATGCCTTGCCGTAGCTCACGCTACCCTCCCGCCTTTCATTTCACCCGTTCGCTAACAAGTGTGCAGAACTAGCTAGCCTGCTTGCACAGCAACCAACAATTTGTCCACTCCTCATATCACATTACCCTGCTTTTGAGCACAGTTATCCGTAACTGATTCGTCTATGAAACACACTTCAAGTGGTGATACTTACATATCTTTGTAATAAATAGATAGGTCGGGTCTTTGGAATGACAAATTTCTTCGGAGATAGCCACTCGGGGATTCCGATTGAATGGACTGAAGGAAAAGTGGGTGGGAACTAAACAGATACACACGATCCACCCGCTTGCTGGACGTTTCTGGAACTTCTCGAAGGTCTAACGATAATCTTGTTGGGCTACTGTTGTGAATGATGAAGAGATCCCATATCCCCCATATAGACTCACAATCAATATGCAGTCTACTTGCCTAAATAATACCAAATAAACAAATTGCCGTAGACCACAATGGATACTTTTGTTTCCTATTATTATCTCCACTGTCAGATTTCTCCTGTCAGCAGGTGTTTTTGAGGGGGGATTTTATACACCTTGCAGATAAAACTCATGCATACAGATCGTAGGGCACAGGCATCACCTTCTAATTAATACTGGCAAACATTAAACAAGTAATCTATCATCTAATCATAACGAGAAATCACATAGACTATTAGGAGGAGTGGATCTAACAAAAACACCCAAATTATGAAAAAGAATGAGATTATAAATTAGCTGTAAATTGCAATAATTATTCAACCTTCACAAGAAGAAATTGTCATTTGTCTTTATAATTTAAAGGAGAGAGTGCAGTAACAAGTGCAGGCTATCATATTATATTAATGATATGAGTAGACTATGACTGCAATAATTCTTCCTTCCTTCCACCACTTTGATTGTTGCTAGCAGACATGCACCTCTGCAGGATGTGTAAGGATGCTGTTTGCAGACTACAGCTCTGCATACAACACCATTATCCCCAGTATACTTGACAGCAAGCTCAGGTGTCTTGGTCTACACACCAGTCTATGCAGCTGGATCTTGGACTTCTTGTCAAGGCGATGTCAGATATGGTCAGAATATAGGCTCCATCACTTAAACCGCCTTGACCATCAGCACAGGTGCTCCTCAGGGTTGTGTCCTGAACCCTCTCCTTTACTCCCTGTACACTCACGACTGGTATGTATAGCTCTAATATGGTCATTAAGTTTGCTGATGACACCACTGTAATTGGCCTGATTACCAATAATGATGAGACAGCCTACAGGAGCGAACTGCCACCAAACGAAAGGCACTGCAAAGAGTTGTGCGCTCTGCACAAAGCATCTATGGATGTGATCTGGATGTGATTATGCTTCATCCAGGACTTGTATAAGAGGAGATGTATCAGGAAGGCCAAAAGAATCAGTAAGGACCCCAGCCATATCGTAGCCTTAAGGCTCGGACCACCAGATTCCAGAACATTTAGATTTTTTCCACCAAGCAACAAGGCTTATGAACACTGAAACAATGACAGTCTAGGCCTGTGCCTGACACTTTCACTACAACACTTTCATTTCTACCCTCACACACACACACAAACACTATGGTACAATCAATTAGTACAGATTAGGTTACCTAACACATAGAAATGGACGTGCAAAATAACCACAAATGAGATACGAAATATTCAATTCATTCGTCGAACACAATTCATGACACATTTATGCATTTAGCAGATGCTTTTATCACTTACAATTTGTCAATTGTTCAGGGCCAGTCTCCCCTGGAGCAACTCAGGGTTAAGTGTCTTGCTCAAGGACACAATGGTGGCAGCTGGGATTCAAACCCACAACTTTTCAGGCTACTTGCATGCTAGCCAGGTTCCTTAACCACTACACTACCACCGCCTAGATAATTTGCACCATACTGTACCATGGCATCTGCCATCAGGGGCCAATCAACAGCCAATCCAAATGTACTCACATGTGTGAAATTAATGCAGGTCCAACATGCAGCATTGTTAACTTTTTAGAATCCTCATATTTTGCAAATAATTCCAAATATCAAAATCCAAATTAATGAAAAGGATGTAGCTTGCTTAAAAACACAATAACTCAACAAAATGAAGCCATCCAAATCCACATTACAATTACAAGACCAACCTGGGAGCACTGAGAAACACATTTAAAGCAATGGACCCATTTCGCTGCAGCCCATCTTCCAGAAAGTAGCAAGGTAACCACAGCTGTTACTAATGACATCCAAAAGGAATTTGATTCCGCTGATTCTGGCTGTCACTAATAACACCTGTGCTTACCTTGCCACTTCTTAGCTTGGCTGCTGTGAAATGGGCCCATTCTAACATCTCCTGTCTCCCTTTCCCTCTCTGTGATGAATCTCTTTTCCTCTACATATGACTAGAGTACATGAACATTCAAACTCGTGATCACCTTTTTCTAAGATGCCCAGGTTGACAAGGTGAGATGTGACAAAGGGCTTATCCTTAGCCTAGTAAAGGCACCACCAAACATAGTACAAGACAAGGTATCAGTTGATTCATGATAAATCCATGTTTTACATGTCAGAACTCAATCAAGTCTGTTAACAAGTTAAATAGCGTAACTGAACCCCATTCGCTCTTATTTTGCACACCTATAACACATGCGTTACATAAACGTAAAGGAGAAATCCGTTGTGAATTAGTCAATAGCCCTGTTGTTCAAGGTCACTGAATGCTGTCTGTAGGAAAAAGAACCAAAAAAACTGATGAGTCATAGGCCGAATAACGGACCAATAAGTAGTGTTAACTGAATGGGGCATAGCAAAATAAAAAGTAAGTTACTGTGCCCCATTCACTTAGTGTTAGTAGCTGGTTCACTATTCAGTTTTTGTTGTATAAGATTTCCCCTTTAACTGGCTGCCGAACAGGATTACAGGATCACTTGATTGTACACCAAGCATCATGATTTCCAAACCAGGGGGAACTCACAACAATTTAAAGGTGGCATTACTACAGGTAGCTCTGCCACCTTACTGGAGTCAGCTTTATGAAACCTGAGAAGTTAAATGTGAAGCTGTCAGTATTTTTAAAGATCTTTGGTGAAACCACTGATCTACCCAATGGCTTAGGGTTGACCTCAAAAACATCAAGTCAGTAAATATTACAATACAGATATTGTACGTGATCAAACAATTTAAAATGTTTTTTTGCTGTAATCAATAATTCTCAGTTACAATCAATACTCAATAACTGAAAAGATGATTCTAGGTAATTCACTATGACATGGAGGGATCCAAAACCCTCATTGTCACTGTATATGCTTGGGAATTTTTTTGACTCGCCACCTCGTTGCAAGGGATGAGTGTGACCAAAGAACATTTAGTGATGGGTAGAATTGGTGGGGGGTCCTCAAATATAGTTGCACAGGTAAAAGGATATTCCAATGTTTTTTTTGGAAATTTACTTGATATTGAAATTTGGAATTTGACACTGGAAAAGGGAATATTGGAAAGAAAGAGTACCAACCAGAGGTTGTCCATTAATTAAGTAAAAAAGAACTCGTCACTCCACCATAATCTGGCTTGTATGATGTCCTGTGCCATTACTTCTTCTGGCAGCGGCCCCTTGCTCTCCCACCACAGGGGAGTGAGAAACGCAATTTTGATTTCCTTTGTATGTCTTGTACATGTGAAGAAATTGACAATAAATTCATACCATACCATTACTCAATGCTTTGTGATGCATAAATTGTTCAGTAATTTATCAAAGTGATGAAATTCAGAATGGAAATGGAATGAATGGGGCTGCTAATGTTAAATGATTTGCATTGACAGGAGATGTTACATCAGCAACCTGTGCGAGGACAATTTCCTGTTAGTAAAATTAATAGCCTAGATTTCTGAATGTCATGTTCTTCCTAAAGTGAATGTTCTGTTTACCTACGTAAACTCAAATGTCTAGTGCCTCTAATATCCTACCACTTGAACTCACAGAGACTCGCATGCATGCAAGCTCAGCACTGACAAAACACAAGACAGCCCTCTGTCACCATATAGGACACTACTAGTTAGGCTCAGAAGTTACACATGAGGCAAAAAAGCCTAATACCAGTAAATGAGATTTTCTAAATCAACAGTAGACATAATGTGTGCAGTTGGAAATGAGAGAATCACATGCAGAGGTGTAGTGGGGATTTTTTAAGTGTGGGCATGTGATTTTAGCAATGCAGGTCTAATTGCAAAAAAGGTCACACACACCTCCAAAACCTACTTTGATAGTATCACTGCATTTGATTATGGTCATCCTATAATGTTAAGTTGTATTTATTTATGACAATAGCGAGGCTTGCTTGACCTGTGTGCACTTATAATGTTATAAATAAATGCCTAAATATAAATATAATATATAAATGAATGCCTAATATTAAAAAAGTGAGAAATACATAAACAATCTGTAACAAGAAGTGGGGGGACTCTGTATGTGACTACATCTAAAGCCCACTACACCCCTGATTATGGGACTTGGGGGGGGGGGGTCAGTAGACACGTTGCTCACACTGCTCTAGAGCAATATCTAGTGGGGAAAAATGCTTGCAGTTCCTTTAATATGTCTGCCTATGGAATGAGGAAGAGAAAAGTAAAACCAGTCTAACAAAGGGAAAAGTAATCATGAGACACAATGATTAATGTGTCACCGTGGGACCACAGTGTGTTGGTGTTCATTTCATGTGTTCATGTCTATTTTTTCAATTTAAAACAATTATTTGCTAAAAGGTAAGTTAATAACATATATTTTATTTGCCCAGGTACATGGAAGGATAGTGGATAGTGAACTGAAATATGTTGATTTGTTGTTAACCCCTTATGTTAAGTAAGCCTAATGTTGTACACTGTTAGATTTTTATGTAATTTCTACAGTACTTTACTACGTATCAAAGAGTAAAATACTTTCAATTATTTTTGAAGTAAATAACTGCAGTTAGCATTGCATTCTGGGAATTACAGTAAGGAACCACTTTTTAATGTTTTTTGGCACTCCTGTCTCTCCGTAGCTGGCAGGAACAAGTAACTGCTGCAGCAACTCAGACAGCAGGATGGCCACAGAAGCTACAGAAAGAGTAGGGAGTAGGGAGGAAGAATTTCACAAAAAAAATGACAAGAAACTAAACCAAAAAGAATTATAGTACTGTACTGCTCACTGAATTGTGCAGTACTGTTAATGTATAATGAAATGCAGTAGTAGTACTGTATATCTGATTTACAGTAACTTACTGGCCACTGTATTACTGTATACTGAAACAGCCTTGAGTCATGTGATAGACCTATACAATATGTGTGATTTCCTGGCCTAAATCTACTTTTCTATTGCATTCGGATCACTATGGCAGAGAGGTATCCTCATGGTCAAAGGTTAGACTAGTAACAGATATGCACAACAAAACATGAAAAACCTTATTGACTGTTGTTTATTGCATGCTGCAACAGAGCACAATACATGAATCTACATACATCAGAATCTCATTGAAAATATTAGATATTTATTGCAATGCCTCTGCTGACATACATCTCTGCAACATTTCTGTATTCTCAAAAAACCCCATCTGTCTCTGTCTCCTAACTGCATTGTTAGCCTATTGATATGATAGCATAATCATGTTGTAGCTGCTCCCAAAGCTTTTCTTCTGGTCAGATAAAACCACGCTTCAACTGATGTTTGAGTTTTTATTATCTTCAAACGCGCTGAAATGGACTTCAAACACATCCAAACACCACAAAAAACTGAAATCAAGGAAATTATACAATTTATCATTGTTATATCATCCTTTCAAATGAGTATTTTTGGCCAATTTCCAATTCACAGTCCATAAATGTCCAGGTAGGCCTCATGAAAAATATATAAGAAACACAAAGAATAACACATTCTAATACCGTGTGTCACGGACTGAGCCATGACGCTCACGCAGACAAGTATTCACGTAAGCACACAGTACATAGGCAGCCAATTGCCGGCAATGTTAAACATCAAAGCTGACCTGTTGCTGTGAGTTTCAACTTTGTTCGCATTACCGTTTTGTACTGTTCGTAATTCTGGTTTCAAAACATGTCATACCCCACCATTTGCAATAACCTGTCTTCAGCCTTACATTGTTATGAGGGTGCAGGGAAAGGCCTACCAGCATTTCAAGTAGCAATTGTTTGGTCCTAAACTTACGTCTACCATCCACACTTCATGTTCATAATCATCATCGTCTCATCTGTTTTAAGCATGTCTGGTTGCAGAGAATCACAATTATACACACTGGCTGTTTAAAACGATGAAGTTTATTAGTATTTAGCATTTACAAAAACAACTGTCTTCTGTTACTCACCGCGCTATCCGAACTTCCCGGTTATCGTGGAGAAACCGAGGGAATGTTCCATTGGCTAGTTATGGTAGAGTTCCCGGGTGTTTCGTGGACTGCGCCATTGTGACGGGTGTTTTAATGGTGATGGGGAAACAGGTATTTTATTATGCACCTAAGGCTTCTTGTTTACTGAAAATAATTTTGAGTTATTATTGGGCTATCACAATGTTGTTATTTAGTTAATTAATTTATGTTTGCATTTGGGCTACCCTGTGGGAGGGGCTGCAGCTAGCACTGCTCTGTATTAGGCCCAGAGCCTCAGTTGGGAAAAGGAGTCTTGAGTGGAAGGTACATTACTTGGCTATTGAGAAATGTTGTACAGGGTCTTTTGACGTAGCCTGGTGAACCAATGCCTATTTAGTTTTGTGTACTTCACAAGGTTTCTTTTGCATTTTGGGAAGTTTATTCTTCACTGTAAATATTTGCACAATTTTTAAGAAAAATTTGAAAAGGGAAAAAAATAATAAATATTCCTTCTGAGGATCACCGTTTTGGCCTCCCTCTGTCTGCTCCGCCGACTATCCTGCAACATTTGGTGTCAGAAGTGGGATAGAGGAGTTAGACAGAGAGGAAAAAGTGAACAGCCAACCACAAAAATGACGACCAGGCGGAGGGCCAATGAAGAGGTTGGAGCAGTAGGGGCGACACAGAGTCCACAGCGCCCACTCCAGCGAGTCATCCCTCGACCGTCTGGCAAGGATGATTGAGTCCTTTATGGATGTACAGCGTGCCAGAGATGAAAAGCTGGTGAGAGAGTCTGCCCGGCAAGCACAGCAGTTTTCCGTCCTCACCCACCAAGTGACACAGCTGCAGCTGGATGTGGAGACGGTGCGGGAGAAGGGAGCACGCCAGTTCCTTCCCGAGTCGCAACACCTGAACCGACTGCATCCACCACCAGATGGGGTAAAGGATACAAGCTGAAGATGGCAAAGCTGGAAGACTCGGACAACATCGACCACTACCTGGCAACATATGAGAAACTGGCAGCAGCTTGTGGCTGGCCAAAGGAGGACTGGGCCATTCACCTAATACCTCTGCTAACAGGAAAAGCCAGAAGTGCCTTCATTGCCATGGACCCTGAAAGCAACCTGGACTATGACCAGCTGAAAGAGGCCATACTGGAAAAGTATGAAATCAATGCAGAGGCTTACCGTTCCCAGTTCCGTGTCCTGGAGACCCACCTGGATGAGGCGCGAAAGAACTGTACGTCCGGCTGAAAGACTTGTTCTGCAAGTGGGTTAAAATGCGACCAGTGCAGCAAGGAAGTCCTGATGGAGACCATGGTGCTGGAACAATATCTACGAGTTCTCTACCCTGAGGTGAGGACCTGGGTCAAAGAGCATAACCCATCAACAGCAGCAGAGGCCGCCACACTGGTGGAGAACTTCGTTGCAGCACACAAGGGCCCCAGGGGATATCGCTACGCTGGAGTGCTGGACCGTCAACCCAGGGGTAAGTCTGATGGTGCTGGTAGAGGAGCTGGTTCTGATGCCTCCCCTAGCTACAGTAGAAACACACCACCCCTCCCCCCAGGTAATGCCAAGCCCCGAGGCATTTCGTGTTTTAACTGTGGTAGGGAAGGTCATAAGAGCCCTGCTTGCCCCCTCAGAAAGCCCAAGCACTTTCATCTGTGTTATGTTCCAAACCCCACCACACCCTTTAAGTCTCAGGAGAACAGGGATCCTGTTATTAAAGTAGAGCTTAATGGCAAACCCACCACAGCTCTAGTGGACACAGGTTGCACACAGACACTGGTACAGGCTGACTTTGTCCCCCTTGAGTTCAGAAATGTTAATGACAAGCTGACTATCTGTTGTGTTCATGGTGACCAAAGTGAACATAGTACAGCAGATGTTTATGTCAGGGTGTGTGGTCAGACATATTTACTCAGGGTGGGGCTGGTCCCCAAGCTCCCCTATCCAGTGTTGTTGGGCCAAGATCTCCCTGTGCTACCAGAGTTAGTGGGCAAGACTGCATTGAGTTGTGTGGTGACACGAGCAATGGCAAAAGCAAAACCTGTTGATATGTCTGAGTTCCCTTTTTATGGTGAGGAGGTGCCAGCAGACCCAACATGTACCAGAGAGGATAGATGTAATAAGCGCAGACAGACTGTAGGAGAGATTATAGGACATGCAGACTTGCAAAATGAGTCAGATGTTGATCCCCCTAGTTTGTCTGAGGCTGATTTATATTTTGCTGGTGATTTTGCTGAGGTGCAACGTGCAGACCCCACACTAGCCCCATTATTGAAGAAAGTGGAGGAGGGTGCTTGCTTTGTCCCTGCTCTTGGAAAGGAAGTTTTATTCTGCAGAACAACCTCCTGTATAGGCAGAGCGATGAGGGTTTGCAGCTTGTGGTGCCAGAAAAATACAGGAAGCAGGTTTTGGAGCTGGCCATGATGCTTCAGCTGGGGGTCATTGAGCCGTCATTCAGTGAGTGGAGCAGCCCAATCATCCTGGTCCCCAAGAAGGATGGTGGCCTGAGATTCTGTTTAGACTTTCGGAAGGTCAACATGCAGGCAAAGTTTGACCCCTATCCCATGCCTAGGGTCGATGACCTGGTGGAGCGCCTGGGCAAGGCCAAGTACCTCAGCACTCTTGATCTGTGCAAGGGTATTGGCAGGTGCCACTGGCAGAGGGCAGCAAGGAGCTGACTGCCTTTAGAACACCATTTGGGCACTTCAAGTTCACAGTGATTCATTTTGGCCTGCATTGTGCGACAGCGAGTTTACAGCGGCTGTTGGAAAGAGTCATCAGTGGTACGGTGGGCTTTGATGCGGCTAACCTGGACGACATCATCATATACCGCGCCACCTGGGAGGAGCATCTCCATCACTTGCAGCAGGTTCTCTCCTTGGTGAAGGAGGCGGGCCTCACCATCCACGTGTGCCTTGGCCAGGGAGGAAACATCTTACCTTGGCTATGTCCTGGGCCGAGGTGTCATCCGTCCTCAGGTGGGGAAGGTGGAAGCCATCATGGCAGCAGAGCGACCAACCACCAAGAAGCAGGTGCGGTCCTTCTTAGGGCTTGTGGGTTGGTACAGGCGCTTCATACCGAACTTTTCGGAAAAAGCGTCTGTGCTGACTGAGCTGACCATAAGTGCCAACCAAACAAGGTGGAATGGACTGAGCAGTGCGAGCGCTTTTAAGGACTTAAAGGACTCTTTGTGTCAAGAGCCTGTGCTCCTCAGTCCAGACTTTGATAAACCTTTACGGTGCAGACCGATGCCTCTGAGAGGGGCTTGGAGTGCGGTCCTTTGCAAGGGGACCAGGGTCAGCTACAGCCAGTGGCTTACATTAGCCGTAAGCTACTGCCAAGGGAGCAGAACTACTCCACAGTAGAAAAAGAATGTCTGGCCATTAAGTGGGCATTGGACTCTTTTAAATATTACTTGTTGGGGCGTAAATTTGTTCTTGAGACAGATCACCAAGCTCTGTCTTGGCTGGGCCGAATGCGTGACACAAATGCCAGGATCACTAGGTGGTTCTTGGCCATACAGCCCTTTGACTTTGAGGTGTTGTACAGGGCAGGAAAATGAACTGTACAGCTGACTTCCTGTCTATAATGCCACAAGGGGCATTTCCAGAAGGGGGAAATGTCACGGACTGAGCCATGACGCTCACGCAGACAAGTATTCACGTAAGCACACAGTACATAGGCAGCCGGCAATGTTAAACATCAAAGCTGACCTGTTGCTGTGAGTTTCAACTTTGTTCGCATTACCGTTTTGTACTGTTCGTAATTCTGGTTTCAAAACATGTCATACCCCACCATTTGCAATAACCTGTCTTCAGCCTTACATTGTTATGAGGGTGCAGGGAAAGGCCTACCAGCATTTCAAGTAGCAATTGTTTGGTCCTAAACTTACGTCTACCATCCACACTTCATGTTCATAATCATCATCGTCTCATCTGTTTTAAGCATGTCTGGTTGCAGAGAATCACAATTATACACACTGGCTGTTTAAAACGATGAAGTTTATTAGTATTTAGCATTTACAAAAACAACTGTCTTCTGTTACTCACGCGCTATCCGAACTTCCCGGTTATCGTGGAGAAACCGAGGAATGTTTCATTGGCTAGTTATGGTAGAGTTCCCGGTGTTTCGTGGACTGCGCCATTGTGACGGGTGTTTTAATGGTGATGGGGAAACAGGTATTTTATTATGCACCTAAGGCTTCTTGTTTACTGAAAATAATTTTGAGTTATTGTGTATTTTGTTTTTGTTTCTTTCAGTTATTATTGGGCTATCACAATGTTGTTATTTAGTTAATTAATTTATGTTTGCATTTGGGCTACCCTGTGGGAGGGGCTGCAGCTAGCACTGCTCTGTATTAGGCCCAGAGCCTCAGTTGGGAAAAGGGAGTCTTGAGTGGAAGGTACATTACTTGGCTATTGAGAAATGTTGTACAGGGTCTTTTGACGTAGCCTGGTGAACCAATGCCTATTTAGTTTTGTGTACTTCACAAGGTTTCTTTTGCATTTTGGGAAGTTTATTCTTCACTGTAAATATTTGCACAATTTTTAAGAAAAATTTGAAAAGGGAAAAAAATAATAAATATTCCTTCTGAGGATCACCGTTTTGGCCTCCCTCTGTCTGCTCCGCCGCCGACTATCCTGCAACACCGTGTCCGTCTTGTGGCCGGAAAAACAGGAGCTGCTAAGGCTTTACGTTCAAACTCTTGCACACATCTTGCTCCACGACAAAACACACATTTTCTCAGCTATTCATTGCGTTAATCACATGACTACATCATTCTATTAAGGGCAGCTCAATATGACTAGTAGGGGTCATTATAACCACAACTCAAAATCCACAGAAAGACATTGCAATTTACATTTTTAATCTAATTAGGCCTACAGAAATATCTTAATATGAAATTTAATGCAATATTAATGCAAGAAAGAATCTGACACATTTCAGCAACAGCTACATGTGTTAAAAGATGCTTTGTTGATTAATAATTTCTAAATGTATTTCAAGGCAGCATTTCATCAGAAAGCTTCAGTGATCCAGTTGCAGCAACTACATTTGGACTTCTGGAGGTGTCTGAAGCAGAACCGGGATCACCAAGCATGTAAGTCCTACCAAAGTTCTGTGTTCTGAGAGGCCATGATCCCCAGTTTAGTTCTCTCTTTACACACATTAACCATCCTATTAAATTGGGATCAAGACACATTCTAAGTTAGTTTATTTCATTAATATTATCCAGGCTTTGTTTTTGAACAAGTTTGCAAAAGAGCTATACAAAACATAAACAATCACTGTCTTTGATGGTCTTTTAAAAAGTGATGTTTGGAGACAGCATACGCATATGTGCATGTGTGCAGCATCATGGGACTGCATGCATGCCAAGTTTCACGTGAGCTGGATTTCCAGGAAATTTCTTTAAAAACAACAACACAAAAAAAGAAAGAAAAATTGTCTGTGGGGTACAATGCTAAGGGACATGGGGCAGGGACAGGGTTTCCATGGTAGGGAACACATCTCTAAGGCCTTGATTATCATCTCCCCACAGTGCTAGTCTGGATTTGATCCCATTGAGCTTGTTGTCTCTGGAGGCATTTTAACAGAGGGAGGGGTTGTGAATGCAGAACTAGAATGCTATCAGTCAAGGCAAGCTATCAATCAAGGGCTTATCCAATCTTTTTAAACACCTCAAGCATGCAATTTAATCTCACTACCAAATGTCCAGAGCAAGTGTAGAACAGGGGTCTGGTTTTATTGTCATGATCTTGCTCTCGACTATCCGGCCTCCTACTGGACTAATTGAGTGCCGCAAGTTCTGTGTTTTGTTTACCTTGTCCATGTGCTTTTGTTTTGCTGTCTGCCCTGCCCCTTTCCCCCTTCCCGCTCTGCACCCGGCCCTCACGTCCTTAATTGTTGTAATGAGTTTCGCCTGTCCCTTGTTAGTTTCATTGCTCTGTTCCCTATATATTCCCCAGTTCTTCCCTTGCTCCTTGTCTGATTGTCTGACTGTGTTCCTAGATGTAAGCTTTTTTTGTCTACTTGTTATCTTGGATTTACTTTCTACGATCGAGAGGATTGCTACTTTTGTTTTTGCCATCTGTGTTTAATATTTACAGACCGGATCTTCTGTGTGTTTTTCCCCCAAAGACTTATATGATTTTTGTGTTGGATTATCTTTTTGTTTTTGGATCTGATCTTTTCTGAGCTTTGTCCCCTTTTTGGAATTTCCCCTGATCACTGTAAAATAAATCTTTTTGCTCCGATCTGCTTTTGGGTCCCAGTTCAGTCTGTCACATTTATTACCAGACCAGGTCTTAGGTGTGACACCAATGAATTGTAAGTTTGTGTGAGCAAACTCAGTTGTGACATGTCTTAATATGAAGCATCCATCAATACATTTAAATCCACATCTTGTCACCAGAGTTGGTTCAGATTGGTTCAAACCACAAGCACCTGACAGCATTCCTCCATCAGATGAACTGTTAGAATCCCTTCTGTCTTAAGGTAAATATTTTAAATTGTAAAAATTGTTTATACAGTTGGAACAAACATGAAGTTAAGAAGGGCACATATATTATGTATTCTAGCTTAGATAGTGACAGTGCTGAAACTGGAGGTGTCCATTGTGCTGTTTGCCTAATGAGGGCTTTCAAATCCTGCCTGACCTGCACTGCCTCCTTCTGTGAAGACCATGTTAAACATCATTACTCAGCTCCAGCACTACAAAGACATAGGCAGGTGGATGCCACTGAAGACCTGCAGCAGAGGCTGTGCCCTCGACACCACAGAGAACTTGAGCTGTACTGCAGGACTGACCAGACTTCAATATGTGCGCTATGTGTGTCAAAGGAACATGGAGCTTGGAGGAAGGTATTGTTTCCACATTTGGATAAAAAGCAGCATTTGCATTACATTTATTTGTTTGAGTTTGAGAAAGTGAAAACAAGCAAATAAATGTAATTCATTTGCTGTGCACTTGTAATGTATTATAGACAGCAAATGGATGATTCAGACATGAAAAACAAGACAGGTGAGCCTACTTTGAAAAATGACAAATCAACAAAAAAGCTCTAACTCCAACACTGGAATTTAAGTTGTCCCTCCTCCTGGGCCCATTGAGTTCACCTCCTTGAAATAAGACTGTGTGTCTGTGCTGGGGACCATGGACTGGTGATGGCAGCAAAGGGCATCTAGAGGTGCGAGAGCTGAAACTACATGTTCAGAAAATCACTCCAGGAGAACAGTACAAGTTTACAGTGGCCACCCTCAGTGATGATGACAGAGAAAGTCAGTGTGCTTCTGCAACAGTGTGCACAGGTATGGTCCCTGGTCTTTCAAAGTTACTACAGATCACTACTACAGAAACACATTTTGGCTAAAGATAGATCAAAATTAATATACATTTTTGTTAATTGTCAAATATCAAATATCGAAACATTTTTTGATTTTTTTTTCATATCAGAGATTCCAACACCAGAGTGTGTTAATGTGAACATGGATCTATCATTGACATGGAACAAACCAGAGGGAGTTACTCAGGCTTCATACTCAGTGATCCTTCACAATGATGGGGAATGTCTACAGACCATTTCCACCTGATCTCATCAACACAGATTTTCAAAGTTAGAAATTGGAAGACCATATGTTACTGTTTGCACAAGACTAAAAAAGTTAATCTCAAAAACCATCAGAACAGGTAACTATCATTAGACCTATTCTCTCTTACATTCAAGATGTAAATACACAATAGTAACATTTGATGATATTTTACTGATTTATTGATATACTGATCAATAAATGAGTAAATGAATTCAGTTTAAAATGCTATTGATAAAATGTCAGCATGTTGTTTAACTGATTAGCTGTTGCAATGACAAAACTATGTCAATTGCATGATTTCTTACAGTGAGTTGGAGCTTGGTGCCCACAGCTAAGGAATCACGGGAGAAGGAGCACCATTAGCACAATCACAAATTAGCACCATCAATGTCACCAACTAAATTAATGTTTAATCTTGAACATGGTTTGTGCTCAAATGTTTATTTTGACTGCACAAATGTGCACAAACGATACACAAACAAACACAAATGACACAAATAAATATCTTTAACATAAGGGGTGCCAACTTTAGTTTGTAATTAGTAACAGACACTCAAACAAGAATGGCAAGCTTTTCAGGAATTGTCACAACATGGAAATTCATGCTTCTTTTCTTGGTTTATGTGAAAACAATCAGCACCTCTCTCATCAACCTTTCAGACTTTCATCTATTTATTGGTATTAAATAACCACAAAACTAACCTTTCTATACCTTTTATCTGATTTTGCCTAGTTTCAGCGGAACGACTCACCTTCACTTCATGAAAATAACCTGGCTTCTCTTCCATGGGGCTTTTTTCCAACCCTAACATCATAATACATATCAACTTTACACTGACTTTTAACTCATGGGTCCAGCCTAACCATATGGAAGCATACATGAAGTGAAATTCAAACGAGAATGCAATCTGCAACCTGCAAGGTGGGTAGAGGGACATATGCATCTGCATGATTAACTTGTTAAAATATTTACATTAATCACATGCATTATATATATAGCATTATTAAGTATTAAGTTATATAAACAAGTATTGTTTTATTATCATACATTTAAAATAAGCCTTAGATGTTTCTCTCATATCCATTTGTTTCTGCCATGCTTTTTCTCTCAAGAGATTTTTGGATGACTGGGACACTGGTACACATTATTGTTTTTAGTAACCCCACTTGACTGAAGCGCAATATAAAAGACAGTGCCAGAAATTATTTTACTTGACTGAATAGGCTACTGACCCTGTTTCTCTTTGCGTTGGGTTCCTAGATCCTCCATACATCAGAAGGAACAGTAGAGACGTCCCACCAAACAGTAAGTGAACATGTCATTTGAGTAATCACACATGAAGTTATTCAGTAGTAACTTTGTCCAATCAGTGTATTACTTTGAAGACAGTAGAAAGCCCTTTTGGTGTATATTTTAATAATAAGCTTAATGAATTACTGTATGCGGTAATCAGTTAATTATCATATCTCTATATGTATACTTTTACTTGTTCTAAAAAGTACATGAATAGAGAGTGAGACTGGAACAGATGTCAGTTTTATGTATCAAGGCATGAGGTAATCAACTACTACGATTTGAGTTCCTTTTTAGGAGATAAAGGATATCAGAATGTAGATCTCCATTCATCCCAAAAAATACTAATTTCAAATTGAACACGATTTGTTGGTAAAACAACCAATTAGTGCCAGGCTGCTGTCCTATAAAATCACATTCTACTATGTGTGGTTACTGCATATGATGCAAGTGAATGCAAAGCTGTCAATTCGAGACTAATTGTAGTCCCTGAAAATGTCACATAGTAGCTTTAAATGTCAACCACAGTCACTCACAGCCATGCTGCATTGTTTGTTCATTTACACCCCATCCCTTTATATTAACCTAAATTAGAGAGATCAATCATCCATCCCACACCTAAATTCTTTATATCAGATAATGATATTGTTGTCCATGTCAAAATTAATTATTTTAGTTTATGATGATACACTAAAATGAACCGCTGCACTACTTCAGTATCTAAACATTTTTGCTATCTCTCTCTCTCTCTCTCTCTCTCTCTGTATGTGTGTGTGTGTGTGTGCGCGCATTGCGTGCGAGCATGAGCATGTAGTAGCTTTGTGTCTGTCTGTCTGTCTGCCCCAGGACCTCAGGCCTCATCCTGCTAGTGATTTCAACAAAGCCAGCTGAAGAGGAGGAGAGGACTATGCTGGAGAAAATAGAGGATATTTTTGGTGAAAGCTGCTGGGGACATACACTGCTCCTCTTCAACCATGCTGAGAGGCTGAGAGCGGGGAATGTGAAGAAGTTGCTCCAGGGAGCCAGCAGCTAACAGAGAAATGTGGGAATAGATGTCACCTTCTCAACTTTATGGACAAGCCTGATAGCAGGTCACACCGCTGCTAGAAAAGATAGAAGTGATGGTGTCAGGAAACCAAGACAAATTCTACAGCAGTGACACCTACCAGGAGGCAGCTCAGAGGGATAAAGAGAATGATTCAGGAAGAACAGAGATGGTACAGAGGACACTGAGGCAGGAGAGAGGGAGTAGAGAGGACCTTGAAAAAGTTCCAAAAAAATGCAAGGAGAGATTCATCAGCATGAAGAACTTTAAAAAATATCAGAGAAAACAACAACGCTGAAAAGAAAGAGAGAAAGAGACATGCAAGAGATGGAAGAGAGACACAGAGAAGAGATGGAGGAGATGAAAGAGAGAAAGAGACATGCAAGAGATGGAAGAGAGGCACAGAGAAGAGATGGAGGAGATGAAAGAGAGAAAGAGACATGCAAGAGATGGAAGAGAGGCACAGAGAAGAGTTGGAGGAGATGAAAGAGAGCTACAAGAGAAGCCAAGATCAGAGCAGAGAAAAACCTCATGAAGATCATCTTACCTGAACTACAGAGAAACATCACCATCACCAAGCAAAAGATGGACGGGGAATTCCAGAGACAGACGGAGGAGAGGAACAGAAAGATTGAGGAGAAGGAAAAACAGGTGGAGGGACTGTTGGAGACTGTAAAGACACTGAGTCATTTGGTAGAGGAGACTGACAAGAGAAATTCAGAGCTGATGAAGAGGACAGAGGAAGATGAGAGGTTGAAATTCTGGGACATCACCTTTTTAATAATTCTCTACATGGTGTGGCATTCAGTTCTATCTGAAAAGGGGCAACATACTTTCTGTAAATTATATTATCAGCCTATGTGGGACTTCAGGCGACGTATCGCTCTGTAGCGAAGACGTAATAGTGAAGGTGGAGTGGTACTCTGAGCAGCTCAGAGTGTTGCCGGCACAGCAGCTGGCATAGGAATTTGAACAGAAAAAAGTTGCTATGGTGCTCGCCCTCCGCTGTGCCGCCAAATGAGGGACACTTTCTTCCAGGTGCTAACAAGTGCAATCAGACTACAGAAGATGTTATTACTCACAGGCGTCCGGGAGCAACTATCTAAATACTCAAAACTTAATCTGTCCATGGCCATTTCTTACTATTACTAACCCTAGCTACTGCCCTCAACCAGGCTACTAATTTCAGTGTATAAGGACAAACCATGACTGTAGTTGTTTGAATGTATGGGTCATAGTAATAGTCAAAACAATTATTACAAGTTGGCGCGTTTACAGTAGCCTATTATTGGCTGAGGCTGTGATTGGAATATGGGACTGGAGCTGTCCCTGACGGGACAAATCAAAATCGCCCGTAATACCGGGACGGCTGGCAACCCTAGCCGGAACGCCCCGGAACCTTAGATAAATTATAGTCATTCATATCAACGATCATGCGATGCTGTTAAAAAAGTTTATACAATATACAATTCATGGTGTGCAGTGAAACTTAAACCTTTCACTCCTACCCTTTCTTCACTGCGTTGTTCATCAAAGCCTACTATTATTTCCTAGCCCTGTCTTCACAAATATGCGGCTGTCTGCCCATTTTCAGCAAGTCACTTGTTGACGTTATGTTTTCAGTGCTGGTTCTCAGTTGATGCCAGTGATTCATGCATGCAGATAGCCTTCAGTCGTTGCATTTTGCAGTTCTACCCAAAGACATTGGATGTTGGAGTGGATTCTGAATTCTCAATTCTGAAACGTAAATATTACACGTTTTGTTCAGGTTTTAAACTGCAAAGGCAGAAAGAAATGTCCACGAATACTAGTTTCCTAACTGGAAAAAAGGTTGGTTTAGGCTAATGTTATTGTCTTCAGAACTAAGATGGAGGAAGGAGAAAAAAGAGAGGTTGCAAAGGAAGGGTCACAGCTTTTCCAATTAGCTTGATCTTGAAATGCTGACTACAGAATTGGAAGAAAATAGCCCTGAAGGACTAGCTGATATCCTATTTAAATCAGGAAAAAGCCTAATGGATGTATTGTTATCGATAACCATAGCATCTGAGCTGAATACATTTACGTGCTACTTAGGTCTCACGGAGCCGCATCAAACAAGCCCTCAAATACCCATCTGTGGTGCCACCTATTGACAAGGAAAAAATTGTTTTTCTTGAGAGCAAATATCTGTCAGCGATTCCCAAGACTGAAACACTGAAACATTGAGCCCTTGAAACTCAATGACCATGTAGGCCCATAGCACATAGTAACTTTTTGTCCCCAGAGATCCCCCCCCCCATGACAAATTTCCCTCACCAATTCCGGAGGCACTGAAACACTGGGTTTGGTTGCCCAGAAACACAAAATAGCTTTTGCTGATGTGTGGTGTGGCACCACCTGTTAACTTGTTAACCTGTTAAATTGGCACAAATCCTGAACTGTAGTGCTCAAGCATATCATTTTTTGTTCTACCTGGGTCTCACGAAGCTGCATATGACAAGCCCTCAACCACCCATGTGAGAAAAAACACCAAACCACATGAAACTCACTGGGCATGGAGATCCACCTGAGATTTAAAACAGTCAATTTTGGTGGGGGCATCCAGGCAAACACAATTTTACACATTACGCAGTACTATTTAAATGAAACAAAAAAATGTCAGTGCTATGTATCAGTTTCTCTCATTTCCTGTGGTACAGCCTAATAGAGTCACCACCATGGCCCACATGCAAAGTATCACGCCTTTTATGTTATTATCTCTCCATACACTACAAAAATAGCTCTGAGCCTTCTTGCGAAAGTTAAGTTTGAGCCAGTCAAACTGTCACCACCTCATTTCACGGATTCTGGTTTGAGTGAGCCTTTTATCTCCTCAGAGCTTGCTATATCTCCTCTCTCTCGTCATGATGAGCACAATTAAACTGGTCTACACAATGCTGGAGGTGCTGAGCATTTTGGTGTGTTGCCTTGGTAACCTGCTGGTGATCTGGGCAGTGTGGAAGTGTGGTGCCTTGCGGCGGCAGCCCACCTTCTTCTTCATTGTCTCTCTGGCAATAGCCGACTCCCTGGTGGGGGTTGCAGTAGGGCCAATGCGCATTCTGACCGATGACCGTGTCCAGATGTCCTTCTACGGATGCCTTGTGTTATCCTGTGGGGTGATCTTCTTTCCTCAAGTGTCTGTGTTTCTCCAGTTGGCACTGACAGGTGATCGCTTCCTGCGTGTCATCATCCCCCTCAGGTAAAGTTGACATATTTTTGGGGGGGCAAATCAGTGCACCCTCAGTCGGTCCTAATTTATATAGAGGGCAAAAGCGCAAAGTGTAAAGTCTAACTAATGCTACCATAGTTTTTTTATTGGCTTAAAGTTGTTTTTATACTGAATATTGGCAATTCAAAAAAAAATCTACAGACAGGACATATGATTCGGGTAACTAAGGTCTAAAACCAGGGGCAAATTGCCACTATATTTTTCAGAAGATATTTATCAGTTATATTCTTACATGATAGCGAAATGGATTTGCAGCTTTGTGATTTTACAGCCTGTTAGGTAGATCTCCTATTGAAATTAATGGGAAAACTGTTTTTTTGTCATGTTTGTCTGTTTGTGTGATATTTCTAGAACACTTTGAAGGATATCCTTAAAACTTGACACAGTTAATCACCATGAAAGTCAGATTTGATTTGATATGAATTATGTTATATATCACCTTCCTCCATAATTTGTTACACCATAATCTGTGCACAGTCCAGTGTCAGATTTGGTGGATGGCTGATACGTTTTTGTCTGTAACTTTAAAGGAAAGGCAATCCACCCACCTAAAAATACATTTTCTTATAGCATGTCCCTTTGTTACACCATAACCTGTGCTCTGTCTGGTATTGAAATTAGGTTACATGTGGTGTATGACTGATACATTTGGTTTGTAGCTTTCAAGAAAAAAATATTCAGCCAAAACCAAAGTATATTTCTTAAATCATGTACCTTCTATGTGTTACGTAACATGAGTTGTGACATGTCGCACACTTGTCCACAGTTTGCTGTACAATGCAGAATACTGCAACTTTAAAGGATAAACCAAACCAACCACCAAATCTTTCTCTCTACAGTCTCTTAAAGCATACCTTCTAGATGTGATGTAACATGAGTTCTGCATGTCCCATCCCCTCCATACTTACATACAATGCACAATGGTTATAGGTGAACCAGTTTAGAACTAGGCTAGAACATTTTTACCTGTACCTGTAAAACCTGACTAATAGTCTGAATGATATATTTTCTAAAAGCATTGTCTTTAGATGTGATATAACAGGCGTGTTGACATGTCTACCTTCCTGTTTTGTTGCACTACGATCTCTCTGTAGTCCCTCATTGGACATAAAACAGGTTATAGGCTAGACAAATGTCCTGTCAGTTTTCATTTCAGACTGCCTGTTAAGAAAGTATGTTGGAACATTGGAACAGATTAAACCTTAAATATTAAAACATTAAATGGCTGAAATTGTCCATTTGATCCAATTTTGAACATTCAGAATTCCTTTAAGGTGGCATTAACAGCTTTGAAATGTGTTTTTTCATTTTTCATTTTTAAGTGAAGTGGAATTTCAACCATATACACTGTATATAGTGAGATGAAACAATGTTTAAACATAAATTCAAGTGGTGTTGCATTTAAGATATAAAGAAAGACATTTGAGACAGGTTACATTTAGTGCACTTAAGCTACATTTAGTGGAATTACGTTATATTTAGTGCACATACGTTATAAATATACATAAAGTCCATCATACAACAGATAAGAAGACAGGGCAAAAGCAGACTTGTAACAGAGCACTGATTGTTGTAAGATTCAAGGTGGGGTGTTGTAAGGTTCACAGTGGGGTGGTCTCACGACTTTTCGTGAAGCCGTCACGAAAAACAAATCTATTCAAACGTGCTGTGATCACGATTTAGGCCTTTTTTCGTACTAGGACAACGAATTCCTACCCTATGTATTTTAATGCGCAGTGCGTAACACTGCCACAGGCAGCGCTAACTGGTGACTGAGGGACAGTAGGAGAGAAATTTGCGCACGTCGGCTTAAAACAATTTTTTACGTCTCGGCCTCCAGTTCATGCGAAATTGTGCTATAAAAAAATAAAAGTTGTGCTGTAAAAAAATAGGATTTGTAAACTCTGCAACAATTTTGGGCTACTTGCACACTAAACAGGTTCCTTAACCACTACACTCCCACCACCTATAGCCAAGGAATGGACGCTTTTATGTAATATTGTGAAAATACAGGCCTACAAGGCTGCGCATTTCTGCAGGTGGTGCTAGTGTAGTGGTTAAGGAACCTGGCTAGTGTGCAAGTAGCCCAAAGTAGCCTAAGTAGCCGTTGTCTGCTCAATGCATAAATGTAAATGTGCAACTAAAGGTGCATTACAGTTTTTCTCAAATGCTAAAACACATTTCACAAACTTTTCCTCCCCCCAATGTCTTAACACAACACCCTTTTCTAAAGCTACATAAACACAACCACACCTTCTCACTTCAAAACTCAAACTTTCACACCAAAAGAGCAGCTCGAAGCTTTCAAAAATGTAAACACTATACACATCATTACACACTACAGCAAAACAATTGAAAACACAATGCTCAATTTGTGAGAAGGTTCTTTGTTTCATAACTGCCAATGCATATTTTTAGAAACTTTACAGTAACGGATCTTCTTAGATCTCTGCAGAGGATTAGGCATTTAGATTTGTGAGTTTCATATGAAGAGTATAAATCTATAGAAAATACTGCATGTACACTACTGTAACACAACTCAATGCAAAAACAGAATCTATTGCACACAACAGTACTCTTGATGATGATCATGATCAGGGTGTGAAGTTTTTTTATTTACTTTATTCACACCACACACACACCACAATCACTGTGCGGCATCATGTCGCTGAGCTGCATCGGGCCACATCACCTCATCCACATCACAGGCTATATTGTCTCTTGCCAGGCACTGCGGGAAAAACGCCCTGGAATGGCAAATCCATCCTTGGAAGGCCTCCACTAGGATGTCAACACAGGCCAGCTTCATTGCCCATTGCCTCTAGTGTATGCTTGTCTGTCATAAACCTTCCATCTCCATGATGAGAAGAACTCCTCTTTAGGGTTCAGGAAAGGGGAGTAGGGTGGCAGACAGACGTTTAAAAACTGGTTACTGTTGGTGGTGAACCACTCTCTGATTTGGTTTGTTCTGTGGAAACGGACATTGTCCCAAATGATCACATAAATGTGATGTGTGGGCCCAGGATGGTGGGTCCAGGAGGATGTCTCTTAGCTCCTCTAGGAAGGTGAGGAGACGTTGGGTGTTGTAAGATCCAAGGACAGCATGCCGGTGGACAAGCCCCTCCGAACCCATGGCCTCACAAAGAGTAATATTACCCCCCCGTTGGGCAGGAACCTCAGTGTTGGCTCTTTGGCCAATGATGTTACGGCCTCTTTGCCTTCGTTTCTGGAGGTTGAAGCCAGCCTCATCCAGGAAGAGGTACTCATGAGGTCTGGCCATCGCGTCCAACTGTAATATCCTCTGTGAAAATGTGAAAGTGCACAGGTGTTCAGAACAACAGTCAATCAGGTAGCACAGTATTGTCCAGAAGTAATGTAGGCCACTGAGCAACACAGTATGTCCACTAACTGTACTGTGAACATGGATGTATACTTACTTGCACATACTCATAATGTAGGTCTTGTAGTGTCTTGTAATGTAGTGTCTTGTAATGTAGTGTCGTGCAGAGTTGCGCTCAAAGGGAACCCTATAGACCTGTTTCATCCGCATCTTTTGGCGCCAGAGAACTCTGTCTATTGTGGCCAAGCTGACATCATCAATGCTCTCAAAGTTGACATTATCGACAATGACTTTGTCTCTGATCTCCCAGAGTCTGATGAGGTTGTTCTCATGAACCATATCCACAATGAGGGTTTCTTGTGCCGCTGTAAATATGGCAACCCTCCCACCTCTATGTGGCATTCTTTCAACTCTAAAGAAAGAAACGTGTTGTCAATTGACGTGTTTTACAATAACAACTGATTTGAAACCAATAGACTACTTTCACAGGCTTGTAAAACTGTATTGTGACAAAGAAATCAATAGAGTACAATACCTGTTGTGTTGTCTGAATGCCCTGATAATGGTGGCCACGGTGAACCTACTCAGGTTTGGACAGACTCTTCAGCCATGGACAATGCCATGGTCAATGACTGTTGCCCGCATCTCGTCTGTAATAATGGTGCAAGGTTGTCTTGCTCTCCCTCCTGGACCTTCTCCTCTCCCTCCTGGACCTTCTCCTGGACTTTCCTTTCTCTGTATTTCTTTGTGTTTCAAGAAATCTTAGTAAAAGCAATTTTCAGATAATTTTACTTGACATGAGTACATAAGTGACATAAGTTTTTTTTCCTGAAAAGGCATTTTTTCAGCTCTGCATCGATGCCATACCCATTCTTCTCTGTGTAATATCTTATGATTTCTTAACTTCCATATTCGCGTATCAAAATAAACTGGAGATCCTACCGATTTCAACGGTTCATTCCTTTGTATGATTAGTGGTTCCTGAGTTATCTGGTCTGTAAATTGTAAATTTCTGCATTGTCTTTTGATATTCTCCAAATTATAAGACTGAAAATATTTTTTTCTTACTAAGGCTGATGTAAGTCATATGTAAGTAACATCACATATTTTGACTGTCCTAAGTTACAAGATATAAGATAGCTAGCATGTGTAGATGGCCCTTATAATGACTGACTTAAAAGTAAAGGTGGTGAAATAGCCTAGGGCTCATATGGCTAAACACTGAATAAAATGCACTAAGGACTATGTTATGGTGCACTAAAATAAATATAGACCTACTGTAATAACCTTCAATCGATTTTCACTTTATGGACACCTTTTGAATTATTTTCTGGGGTCCATTGTCTGCAAAACCTCTTTTAAAAAAAACATCCTTGATTTTGTATTAAATTAACAGGTTAGACTTACTTTGCATCTGTGCTCTTGTGTGTCTAACAGGTACAAATCCACAATGACCCTTAAGCACTGTTGGTGGCAGGTGGCTGTATGTTGGCTAATGGCTGCTATAGTTTCATTCCACTAATGGGCTGGAACAACTACAATGCCATGTCCCAGAACAGGACAGAGTGTCAGTTTCTGGATGTTGTATCCTTGTCTGGTCTACGTCTACTACTTCACTGGCCTCCTCATTCCCATATTGGTCATGACCATACTCTACAGTTGTATTTTCACCATCATCCACCGCCAGCTGAGAAGAACCAGCATTGGAGTGTCCCACTCTTATTTCCAGAAAGAGCGTAACCTGACCTGCTCCCTTGTGTTGGTCTTAGTGTTGTTTGCTATATGCTGGCTGCCAATCCATTTAATGAATGTGGCAATTTTTTATAGCACACAGCCGACAGTTCCCACTTGGCTGTTTTATGCAGGAGTGGTCTTCTCTCAGGCAAACTCAGCCATTAATCCATTCATTTATGCTTTCAAGATACAGTATATACAAGCTCCCTTGAAGACGAGATGGAGGAGTTTCTTTCAAGGTGAAGAGCAAGGGGAGGTACCAAGGAACAAACAGGCAACAGGAATTTATAACTGCAGAAATCCACAGGGTGCTGCATATGACATGGAGGTGAAAAGAATTAAACACTCTGGGATCCATTTCCCAAAACCATAGTTTCTAACTAAGTGAGCAACTTTGTCGGTTGCAATGCAATTACCCACTGCAAACCAACACACCTGGGGCCATATACACAAAAAACCTTAAGGCTAAAAGCAGCTCCTAACAGGTGAATTTAGGAGAAACTCCTAAAAGTAATGGGGGTGTCAGTCGTAACTTTAGGACTCCTAGGAATTTTTTGGACTATAAGAGTAATTTACAAAGAAGTATATCGTTAAAAGTAGCACCTAAGTCCGGGACAGCTTAAAAGTAGTCCAGAGGACTTCTAACTCACTAAATTCAAAAATCATCTAAAGGCAGCAGTTTGTATACAGATCATCTGTAATCTTTCAAAATGCACATGTGGAATCACGTATTCGGTCCATCTATCATCTGGGGATAAATATGCAGCTTGTAAGGAATGCAGTAACCAAAACCCTCGACAAAAAACACTTATGTGTTATAGATATTTAAATAAGGTCTCTGTATGTGAACAGCATTTGTTTTGGATTGGTTGATTGTTGCACAACTGATTTCACGTTCATGTTAGGTATTGTTGTTCACCAGTCAATATGGGAAAATAAGTCCTGACATGACCGTCAAAAGTTTTAAGTTCAGTTTACAGTTTGTAGAAAAATGATCTTGTTTAATGAACACATGTTTAACACAGTATGTCTTTTAAATTTTATTTAATTAGGGAGCAGCCATGGCCCACTGGTTAGGGCTTCAGGGATTGTAACTGCAAGGGTTGTAGGTTCAATCCCTGACCAGTGGACCATGGCTGAAGTGCCCTTGAGCACCTAACCCGTCACTGCTCCCCAGGCGCCACTATAGAAGGCAGTCAACTGTTCCGAGTTAGAGTGTACTTCACTTCACTGTGTGTTTCACAAATTCACAGTTAGGTTAAATGCAGAGAACAAATTTCCCTCATGGGATCAAAGGTGTATAAATTATTATTATTTCATTTGTTACTGGGACAATCTAAACTGGTATATATGACTCCCATCCATGGCAAACAAAAAAAACAATAAAGGGATTTCAATAAAGTTTAAAATAAAAACAATAAAGTTTTTTTCTCCCTACTCCCTTCTCCCTCTCTGCTGCTTTTTTATGTGAAACAATAAACTTGCAATGTAGAAGGTTACATGTAGGGATGTTTATTAAACTATTCCATCTCATATGGGGGGTCCTGGCCTATGACCAATAGTTTCGTGAAACTGTCAGATGTTGAAAATACGCACATGACTAAATTTAGGTGTAGGCCTATATTAAAAGGGAGACAGTCCAACTAATTGTTGGCAACAACATGTTAACATACTGGTTTTAACCATGAAAGCATGTCTTATCCTCAAACTGTTGTTTAAAAAATGAGCATATTCATATTTGTGGTGACATGGGAGCTCAATATTGACCATATTGATTCAGCTGCAGAGCGAAGAACACTCGCTCTGATGGTACAGATGTCGCAGGAACACTGAAGTAAACTATGTGCTTGCTAGGCAGGGGAGGTAATGTCTTCATTCCTGTTCCCTGATCATTTTTTCATAGTTCCTTAATTAAGGTAGGTAAAACGATAGTCAAATTAACTATTTGAATATCTATGGTACATGTTCAACTATTCAAAAATCGTGTCTCATCCCTAGCTACGTGTTTACAACAAAAGACAATTGGAAAAAGGAAGAATCATGTTTGTCGACATTCAAATAACAATACCTGTACTCCATTTAGAAGGAGCTCTTCCTCTTACATAGCTCTTCAGCTGTTAAGTGGTAGATTCCCACCATTGTCTAAAGTGTGTTCAATTGCTGACCCCATTCTCAGCGCAGAGGGAATTCAACAGACAAATAGAGAAGAAGAACAGAAAGATTGAGAAGGAAACAGTTGGAGGGACTGTAAAGACAGACTTTAAAGAGACACAGTCATTTGGTAGAGGAGGCTGACTAGAGATATTCAGTGTTGATTAAGAGGTTAGAGGAAGAAGAGAGGTGGAAAGAGTTACTGTCAAACCAATGTCCTGGGCGTGAACATCTCTGGTGACTTCATCAACACCATCTCTTTTGCACATCTGCGGAGACTGAAGTGAACAAGCCTCCCACCACTTATCCTCACACACTCTCTACAGAGGCACACAACACAATGCATCAAAATTAGGTAAATATTTTCAACCATAAAACCATGTGCCATAATTATTGCCCCCCCTACAAAATATAAAACATTAATGTAACTGAATAATGTTTCAATCCATATTCATCCTCTTAAAGTTAACCAAAGTGTCTGTGGACATTACTAGTCGTAATCTATGATTTCATGGTTATATGAAGTTACATAACTAATATGAAACAAAGTCAAATGCCCAAGTCATTTTTTTAATTTTATGGCTTACCTGGCTTACTTGTTGACCCTTTCCACAGTAGCACTGTTGATGGTAATGGGGTCAAACTGGTATCCTTTCCTCCTGAAGTTTACAATTAGCTCTTTGGTCTTTGCTTTGCTGCTACTACACTGTCCAGCCATAACTTTTCACAACCACCTTTGGCTTCACTACCATATAATGCAGATCAAACAATGTGCTTGCATTTCTTGCTCTAACACACTCTAGTCAAATCTCTCCAGCAGGGAAACCACTCCCCATGGAACTATAATACAGTAACACATAACACATATTAACATAATACTCCTTCAGGCAGACCTGACTAAATAAACTGGCATGGCCCAAAAATAACTAAACTAACTAAAGTAACTAAATCATTGTTTACAACATGGGTGTAGGGCTAACTGAACTGAACTGTTTTATCAAACACAATCACCACAGTCATTGTCTAGTAAATTCTATTTATTCAGCACCTTTTAGAATAGTATTCTCATGCATACAGCAAGGAACACCCAAGAGCAACAGGGGCAAGAGGAAAAAAAAAAAAAAAAAAAAAAACACTCCCTTGTAGTTGTGTAGTCTAGGAAAAAACCTTGGGAAGATCCACGGCTCAAAGGGCCAACCCAACTGCCAAAGGTCATGCAGGAAAAAAAAAAAAATCTGTAGTTCCCATGATAAACTACAATTTGTCCATGATTTTAGTTGAGCATCATTAATTCCAAAATATTGTCCCACAACATTATCCTGCCGTCTCTTCTTGAAGACTGGTTAACAGAGTTAACTTAGGGGAACATTATATGTTGTGTGGCTGGTGTAAAAGATGCTTAAATATTCAATGGCCTAAATAATTCTCAAAAGGGAATTTAAGAAGGTTACTTAAATATCTCTATTTTCTGTATTTGTCATCCACATGAAGAACCTGAAGAATACAGAGTACAATCTCATCCCCGTCACACAATTTGCCCAAAGTGTTCAATAAAAGAAAACTTTTGGCCATATGCAACCATTTCCACAGATATTACTGGAGACAAAGCAAATGCACTTCAACTGAAAACAACCAATTTGAAATAAACATACAGTTCCTTGGCAAGGCAATCTTGTAAACTGTAGGATCCTAGAGGAGCATGACATTTCACAGTTTGATCACTTTCCAACAACCCAGAGTCCATTCAAAGTGACAATATAGTCACTGTCTGTAAGATTCAGACGGAGACCCAAATGCAGATCGGTGCAGATAGTTTTAGTCACAATTATAAGATATGGTACAAAGGGGAAAACGCTCAGAGGATCTTAATTATCAAAAAGCATAAGTAATCCAATAAGAGAATCCAAAATCAGAGTTAGTGGAAAAACACAAAAAGTCTGCAGGACAAAACGTCAGTCAGGGATCAATCAGGCAGGGAGAATTCACAGAAGAACTAAACGCTCAGATTGTAATGTAGGCAGTCCAAATCCAAAAACATCCAAAAGATTCAAAATACAAAAACTCAAAAGGCTTCAATGATGCAAACTCAAGAACGAGAACTAAGGCAAGCAAGGGGTAACAGAAATCGCAGGCAATCAGAACAAGGTGACAGACTTACAACATGAGGTACATTGTCAGACGATCAGACAAGGAACAGGTAACAGACTGGGGTTTATATAGGGGACAGGAACACTAGGACAAACAGGAGGCAGCTGATACTCGTTATGGGGAAACAGGATCATGGGGCACAGGTGTGGAGCAGGGGAGGAGAAAGGGGCAGGGCAGGCAAACAGAACAAAAGCACATGGGTAATATAAACAAACAAAGAAGCTGCAATGCAGCATCAGTCCAGTGGGTGGCCAAGGTCCCAGGGAGCAAGATCTTGACATTGTCACTACATAGCCTACATGCAAGCATCACACCATTTATATAGTCCCCTTCACACACCACAAAAAATATAGCTCTCAACACTGCTGCAGAAGAGATCATTATCAAACTATCAAACTTTTACCCCAATGAATTCCTACTTGAGAGAAGCTTTTTATTATCTCTTCAGAGCTCATTGTATTGCTGTCTTGTCATGGTGAGCACAATTAAACTGGTCTACACAATGCTGGAGGTGCTGAGCATTTTGGTGTGTTGCCTTGGTAACCTGCTGGTGATCTGGGCAGTGTGGAAGTGTGGTGCCATGCGGCGGCAGCCCACCTTCTTCTTCATTGTCTCTCTGGCAATAGCCGACTCCCTGGTGGGGGTTGTGGTAGTGCCAATTCGGATTCTGACCGATGACCGTGTCCAGATGTCCTTCTACGGATGCCTTGTGTTATCCTGTGGGGTGATCTTCTTCCCCCAAGTGTCTGTGTTTCTCCAGGTTGGCACTGATGGGTGATCGCTTCCTGTGTGTCATCATCCCCCTCAGGTAACACTGGCAGATAAGATGTGTACTTAAGTTGCTCTAGTGGAGACTGGCCCTGAACAACTGATAGCTGACAAAAAATGTAAGTTGCTTTGGATAAATGCATAAATGTAAATGTAAGATGGAAGCTGCCTACATCTGGAACATTCCTGAAGTATAAAAATGTTTTAGTGACTGACTGTTATAAAGAAGAAGAAGAGAGAGAGAGAGCAGAAACAATAGGAAGAAGATAGAAGGAAGGATAGAAGGATGGGGTGAAGAAGACCCATAGACCCTTGGGTAGAAGTGCCTTTTTAAACTTAGGTAGCCTTTTTAAATGTATGTAGCTGCTGATTTTTCAACTGCCTTTAATATTTTGCTTTGCTTTGCTGAAAGCCTTTTAGATTAAATTATTTTTTTATCTTTTACTTTTATTCTAAGTCTCTCATGTTTTTTGGGATTACTGAGAAAACTCTGGCACAGTTCGGGGGGGGACCTGGTCTATCCAAGTTGGTGAGTGCTGTTTTCTCTACCAAGCCAAATACACCACATTAAAGAAACACTATAGATGCGCTCAGTGTAATTATGGCCAAGCACCAAGGTGCACGGGGTCGGATCGGCCTTGCACACTGGGAGGTGTGAAGCTGTATTGTTTTTCAAAGGATTATTCTTATTCTTTATTCCTTTCCTTGAATTCCTTGAAATTTCAAAGTGGAAGAACAATAGCACTGTTTTTTGTGTCAGTGAAGTATGAAAGTGGTCCTAAGGTACATTTTGGGAAGAGCATTGCCACAGTCAAGTCTGAGGGGCCACATATTGGGCTACTCTATGTCCATCACCCAGACTCTTGAGGACGTCATTGTATTCAGCATGAAACACTGGGAAACTTTAATAGGAGTCAGATAGCTGTAGGAACATTCCACATGTCTGAGTAATTAGCCATCTTGTGAAATCAGACAATTCTTGTAATGTAAACTCAACAGTGAGACAGTCAGACACAATCAAATTGGATCCTGTGCAGAATCTCAGAAACTTCGAGAGTTCCTCTTCATCCAGTGCCCTGATATACCTTCACAGATAATGTTCCACCTCTTACTGCTTTTCTCTCATATCTGCTGGGAACTTCAACAGCTTCAGCACTTTCTTGGTTGTTGTTTTAAGATCAGCATACATATTTGTTAGCTTCTCATAATTCAGAGTGATGTTTGGTGTGATTTCCCTCCGACAGTCCGACAGTAACAAACACTGGCTTTTGACAAGTTCTTTGTCAGAACTGTTGAAAGATTGTCTGATGAGATTCTTCTTCTGCATTCAAAGTTGTTAAGAGTCTCCACAAAGTCATCCATTTCAACAGAAAACTTGCTTGAGGATCTCTCGTTTTTGAAAGCTTACAAACTGCAGAAAGCTTGCCGTCAGGTCACTGTACACAGCTCTGTACACAGCTTTTTATAGGTTATGAAGAAGTGTCACTGTCAGAGACAATTTTTGTCTGTCATGTGATCAGCTCTGACATTTCTCCAAGTATATACAGTACTATTATGGAGTGCAGCTGAACCCCATAAAGCTTCACGTCATCATTTTGCTTATTGCAGTGTTAAAATGCTTTATTTTAGCAACCTGACAAATTCAGATCACTTCCATTGTCCAAACACCCAAATTGGGTAGCAGCAGGAACCTGGTGGATCAAACTCATTCATTTTGCTTCAATTTGTGCAAAGAGGTGGGTGGGCACTTTTAACTTGTTTGAAATTTAAACCTACTGGTGCTGCCTTCAATTTCTGTTTGCTGATTGGTTGCCAGTTGTCCACCAGTCAATATGGGAAAATAACCCTGACACAACAATTAAAAAGCTCAGGTTATAGTTTTTACAAAATGATCTTGTTCAATGAACACATGCGTTCCACGGTATGTCTTTTCAATTTTTTAAAAGTTTTTGTGACCATGGAAAATGGTGTATTATGCCTCCCATCCAGGACAAAAAAAGGATAAAGGCCTCTTTTTCTCCCTACAGAAGCTTCTGCTGCTTTTTCCTTTGAGACAATAAACTTCCAACATAGAAGTAGGCTACATGTTTACAAAAGCAAAACAACTTGAAATAGAATCATGTATATCAAGTAACACAACTCCGATTTAGTACAAAGTGAAAATTTATTTAAAAAGCAAACTGTAAAATACCATACAAATATTACATCAACAACATAACATCCTGCTCGGTCTCCCCAATATGGGGAGAGGAAATTCACAAGGCAAAGGTCTTCAAAGGAATTCAAAAATACTCTCTTTGCTAAATATATATATATATACATCTGAAGTAATTGGTGAAACAAAGAGAATGGGACCAAGACATTTAGAAAAATGAGGATAAACCCAGTGCTTTCTTATATTCAATCATTTTAAAACAATTACAGGGGTATAAATAGTTGTTTGATAGGCTACTGTACATGGCTGATTGTTTTGTAAAAAAAAAAAAAAAATCACTGAGTATTTGGGAAAATTCCATGTATCTTCAGAAAACAAAACCTTATAGTGTATTCAACAAGCAATAGGTAAATAAGACTTAAACATAATAGCAGTCCAGACATGAAACATTATTACATTAACGTATACAGGTCCAAAACACCCAATTCCAAAGTTCAATCGAATTTTACAATTCACTTCTGTATGCATGAATACCAATGGACAAATACTTAGTGTCTAAAACCTCATATGAGAATTTTATCACACTAATGAGTAGTCAAAAAGCTACGGCATACAGGTACTCAATCATTGCAGAGAATAAAGTCCAAACCATTCTAGTTTCAGTCTCAAAGACCTTTTCACCATTAAATTAATTGTTCTTATTTTGTTGCCAATATTCCACCCACATTTAGGGCATTGTCTTTTACCACCGTGTTCAGTACACAAGATCAAGTCGACAAAGAGAGTGTGGCCTTAGGAATAGATCTGGACTCAGTGGCTTTCAAATTAATTTTCTTATCAGAAGGCATTTGCCGTTGACTTCTGATCCAGACACTGCTAAGGACATCCTCCTCACAATAAAGCATCATCTTACACATCTCTCTATATATAACTTACACACAGTGAGAGAGAGAAAACTTGATACACTTCAAAAAACTTGAAAATTGTAATTTCTGTATTGCACTTACAAACACATCTGTCCGTTTTCTCCAAAGCTCCACTGTCCCTTTAGAAATGGCCTTCAAGGACATACTGAATGGTTGGCAATGAACTAGTCTCTCTCTGGTTAAATCACAGTGAAATAGTGACTCTCTTCTCTGATTAAACACCATAAGAAGGTATCACCTGTGCTGATGGATTCTCCCTGTGTTCAAGAATGATGGCCATGTTGAGCTATTGGGAAAACTGAATGAACAATTCATCCATCCATCCATTCACCTCTGTGTCCATGATTCACAAATACATTCATACTCTCTTTCACTCAAACACACGCACAAAAACATACAGTATTTACATTAAAACCAAGCAAATGTGTGTAATCATCCCTGGATTGAGGCTGTAGCCTTCGAGTTCCTCCCTGTCAGTGCACATCGACCCGTGACCTCTAGAGGCCGCTAGTGGGCTACAACCTAACTAGCCCAAGCACAGAGCCTGATATTTCACTACTGAATCAGACTGCAGAGACTCACAGTGCACTTCCAGTGAGAACAGCGATGCTAGGAGGAGGCGATTCCCAGCTACCCCACACTAGTCCCACTCTTCGTGCTCTGACCCACTGACAGTGAAGCTATCCCCTTCCAGCTCAACAGTGGTTTCCCTGCGCTCTAGTGACACTGAAACAATGTTCTGGCTCCTTCTGGAAGGTGCATAGACCCTAAGGGCCCTGCTATGAGCTTCTACTGCCTATAAGGACTCGCCCCCTCAGCACAAGCAGGTACACAGGTTACCCATGATTTTCAGAAACTGGGCACTGAGGCACTATGGGTCATTGTGTGTGTGTGTATTCTCTCTAGTGGCAAAGCACGGCTCTGCTTCAAGGTATTAGTGAGGTTTCACAGGCTTGGGTTTGTTTTGTTTTCTTCGGTGTGGATCCAGTCGTGTCCCAGATGATTTACTTGAGGCAATGCAAATCTCTTGCGACAAATGACAAAAAAACTCTCAGACAGCTGAACAGGATAGAGAACAAAGATCAGTAGGAGAGAGACAAATGTCCGCACATGATGGGACTATCCTGTTGTGTTTGTTTGGTTGGTTGTTTGTGTCTTTGTCTGTTTCTATGTCAAGTTCCTGAATCTGGAGTCCAGATCCAGGGTCTGCATTTCCACTTCATTCACCTGAGACAGAGGCCATCTTGTTTTGACGAGTGCAGAAGTGACAGCCAGGCCAGTTCTTTGACACCCCTTCCATAAAACCATCCCCTGCTGTAAAATTGAAAAATTTCTTTTAAATATAAAGGATGTTAAAACCAACCAAAATTAACCCCAATGGAACAAGCTGATGGTGGCTAAGGCTCTGGACAGTGTCGGCACAGCCTTTGAGGGTCTGAAACAAACAGCAGCCTGTTCCCAGGTCGGCAGTATTGTGAAGAACAAAAAAGAAGCTAAAAACAGGCAAAAATCAAAGGCTTTGGCTTAATCTTAGCCCACATCGTGTGAAAAGAGAAAACATTTTAAAAAGCGGCATTGGATCAGGTGATAGATGTTCACCATGATTAGCACCAAACTGAAAGAGAGACCATCTCAGTCTCTTGCAAACTGATAATATGAAAGAGAAAAAAGTTTTTGTGGATTTAACTAGGAGCTTCTCCATGTCAACTTGGAATGACTCCTTGACAGCTACAGTTTTGCTTGTGTGTGTGTGTGTCAGGGAGGGGACTCATCAAAAAGGTCCTTGGTATGATAATGGCAGATCCAGAGGAGAAACTAAAATAAAAATAAAAACATTCATTTAGTTTTGATTTGTCAGTTTGTTTTTTTTGTTTTCTAGTGCAGTGCAGTGGGATTTCAGTGGTCTTCTCTCAGAAAGCTGCCCACGCTTATGTCGTCTTGTCATCTTTGCAATCTTGTGGGAAAGTCTTCTTGGGGTTTTAAAATCTCCTGAGAGCTTGGGCCTGGCTTCTTAGGCCTCGGATGCAGCCTGGGGCTTAAGCTGAGCTTTCTCCATGGCCGTGCCGTACTCAGTCCGCTTGAAGAAGCCCAGCTATGGAAAAGAAAGACAGAAAATAAAGAGAAGGGGAACATGAGGGTAACATACTTCATCCTGTGTCAGTATTCTCAGACAACAACATGTGTTGATGAGAAGGAAAGTTGACCCTGGGAAACACCCTGAAACGGACCCCTCAATTGCATTTAAATACATTTTTCTCACCCGGGAAGCAGCCCCAAACCACTATGGCCACCACAGGAATGTCATGGCTGCTTTTCACACCCATGGTGTCAGACAGCAAAAATGTGACCATCAAAACAGCGTCGTTCGCTCCCATTACAGAGAAGCCACGACCATTACAATTAAGTTTCCTCTAACTACCAACACTCATTTAAAAAACATAACCACTGGGACTTCCTTATGAAGGACCCAATGCCTCCAAACATACAGTATGTGTAACCCCAGAAAAATCAAGATGGCTGCCACTTACTTTGTAGAGGACGTATATTAGCAATGCCAATAACAGCAGCCCAGCCAGGATGGCTAAGATGATGATCCACAGGGGCACGGCATACTGGCTATCTGGCTTACTCCACACCACTTGACTGACCACCTGTAGAGAAACACATTGACTTCCTGTCAGATTCAACCTGTGAGCTGTAAAACATGGATGGAATCCCAAGGGTTTATGACCATATGGGATTAAGTAACATTACAGCACTTTACAGGAAAGGAAAAACATAAAAATGACCATAGCTGGACTTCAGTGTTAAGTCCTTTTTTTCAATAACTATTAAGAATTTATTCATTTTCTCGGTAGAAAGAACTGATCAAGAATTTGCATCATAGTATATAGTTTTGACCAAGATGTAACATACGCCTGTGTGGTTCTCATCCTTTTAATCTATGTGAAGATGGGCATCATGTTTTACTAAAATGAAATGGCTGTGACAGATGTATGAGAAAAAAACACCTACCTTTTTGCCACCACTTGGAAATTGTCTGGGCAAGATGGCGTATGGCATCTTCTGCACTTCATATGTGGCTTGACAGTCAAGCATGTAGGCTTTGTAGGGAAACTAAAAAAAAAAAAAAAAAACATTGTTTATACTCTCAGTTTATACTCTCGTTAAAACTGTGTGCTCTATAATAGTGTCCTGGTGGAATAATTCAGCAAATCACAAGAAATGTAGAATAGCCAATGACCAACAGAGGGCACATGTGGCTGTGTGAGAGAAAATGTGTGTTACATGCTTGGCTGGCCTGGCCCTGGTTCTCACAAAATCTCACTATGAAATTCCAATCCTATGAGAAGTCAGGACTGCAAGCTAATGAATTTTCAATGCAGTCACACATAAGCCTTGTATTGGCTGGGGCAGAAAGAGCATGTTAAAGTCTCTTAAAAGGGCTCCTGTGTGGACATACCCTTGGACGAATAAGGACAGACACACACACATGCACACACACTCACTCACACAGACGCACACATAGATACAAAGTACAATGCATAAGTGCTAAGTGCTATATACAGTCATTCATATGATGGTCGACTATTGCTCCAGTCTAACTGCTCCACTGATGCAATAGTGAGACTTAATATCAACAGTGCCTCAGTCAATCGAGCCATGTGGGTAAGTCTGCAGTGGTCACTGGCATTTTGCAGCCCTTCATTTGAGGTTGAATGTCTGGGACATAGGGCTTAATGGCTGGCCTTCCTTGAGAGGAATGAATGACTTTCACATGGTCCACAAATGGAAAGGGTTTTCGACTGGGAATGGGAGAACTGTTAGCATGGGCTATGGAGCGCATAGAGACTCGGTAAAGGGCAAGGACGTGCCGATGCTTACCTGCATGAAGGTCTTGCCCCAGATCCGTGATCGCACCTTCAGGATGGCACTCGTACCCCTTTCCAACAGGCCTACATTACAGGACAACGTCCAGCATTCCACACTGGAACAGGACTGGAGATGGAAAACAGAAAGAGAGAGAGAGATACGGGGTAGATGTTAGAATGCCAGTGATTTCAAGTCCCCCATACAGGAAAAACAAAATGCTTCCAGTTTAGGATAAGTGTGTCATTGTCAGATATGCCATATAGTCGTGACACTACCCAGGACTACTTTAAGAGTGGAATGTGATATAAATAGCACGGACAAGGACAACTGTGCATAGACAAGGGTGAGCAACACACACTTGTGTGGGCACAAATCCTGCAGATGCCAAAACCCCCGAACAGCTTTTTAACAGTTGATAATCCTCTCAGTTCAGTTTTTTACTCTAAGTAAGGGAAAAGTGATCATTTAAAACTGCCGTAGAAGCGTGCCAAGGATGGAGAGCGGCAGGGGGTAAGGCAGTCAACCTTACTGGCTGCCGGCGGTGACAAAGACGCCAATGTTGCGATCCCCATTGAGGACTGCTTCGAATTAGAGCGCAAGCTTCGAGCCGAGTCATGGGACTGTGGAAGTGCTGAATGTAGCCGCCTCCGCCACCACTGCTTCACCCATCCTAATCAGGAGTTTAGCCAGCTACTCAGTCCAGCTAACGCTCTCTCTCTCTCTCTCTCTAACACTCTCTTCCTCTCTATGTCCCCCACCGCTTCACCCATCCAAATCACACTGACTCCAGCTTACCCCTCCACCACCGCTCTCTCTCTCTCTCTCTTTCTGTCTACATCCTCCACCACTTTAGCCATCCAGATCAGGAGTCCAGCCAGCCACTGAGCTAACTCCTCCATCAACACTCTCTCTCTCTCTCTCTCTCTGTCTCTCTCGCTTTCTCTACATCCTCTTCTTTCTCTCATCTCTACCCCTCCTCCACTCTCTCCCTCCCTCTCTTTCTCTTCTCTCTCCATCTCTCTCTCTTTCCTTCCCCTTCCCCCCTTGTTTCCCCCTCTCTGTTTATGAGCCCTTGGAACCTACAGTCTTCATTACATCCTCATAATACCACCAGCTTTGATTCATTAGAGGCCCTCCAGCTCCAAATCTGTGCCCCAGTGCTGTTCACCCTCACTGGGGATGGACCACCCTGAACCGGGTGGGTCGTGGAGGGTAACTGTGGGAGCCTATTTAAAAAAGCAGCATCGGCATCCGTGCCGAATGAGATCACAGTAAGAGGAAGTGCGCTTCTCCGCCCCGATCAGTGTGGCTCGGCGTGGTCAGACCCGTCTGGGCTCCCCTTAGGGTGGGTGCAAAGGCGGGGGAGAGAGGAGGCATTGGGGGCGGACGGGGGAGGGGCACTGGGAGTGGTTGGTCGCACGGCTTCCTCTCTCTCCACGGGGACTGAACTGCCCAAGCAGCCCCGGGGCCCAGAGGCGTGAGAGCAGACTGGACTCCCCTATTTCCTCTCTCTCACCCCCCCTCCTTCTCTCTTTCATTCTGGAGAGGAAGGGAGAGATGACTGCAGAGGCGAAGAGGGGAGGGCCACAAATATCCAACACACATAAACATATGCACGCACACACACACACTCACACACATACATATATACACACACACACACGCCAAGTGGATGAAGACACCTTCATTTGCACAAATAGACCCCCACAGTTCTATTCCATCTCCCTTTCTCAGAAAAGAGGCCCTAGAGAGCAAATGGTGGGATAGTCAGAAGGCCAATGCAGAGCACAGGGAATATGTCAAAGTGCTAGAAGGAGGCATGGGAAACCATATTTGTGTGTGTGTGTGTGTGTGTTGGGTGTGTGTGTGTGTGTGTGTGGGGGGGGGGCTCATCTACTCCCATCTACAGTCCCCCCCACACAAAACACACACAAAACTCTATGCAGGGGGGGCATGGGGTTAGAGGTCAAGGGGGGAGGTGGGGTTCAACTCTGGGTCTTGTCATACAATGACAACTGACCTGGGATCTGTTTATTCCCATACAGCTAATCACAGCTGTTCACAGTGTTTGTCTTGCTATGTTGACCTGCTATGAAAGGGCCAACATAAATGTGGAGATACAGATGTAGTTCTTGTAAGTCAAGAGGCAAAAAGCTCCTTCACTTCACAGCAGGACAAAAAAGTGAACAGAAATCAGTGGAGTGACATACCTTAAAACAAACTCCACTCATTAAGCTTGGCAAACAAAAGACCTTCTTGTTAAACTTGGCTTGGCCATCTCAGTCCAGGGAAATGCCAACCTTAAGGCTGAGTCTCCATACAAATGCCTGGCACAGTCACACCCAGTCATGTTTCCATCTGCAAACCTTTTTCAACCCTGGCTGGTTGAGAGTGGAGCAGAGCAGGGTGAACAAAGGCCTTTCTGCAAATGTGTCGCCACAGCCAAGGATGATAAACGAGAGCGACTGAGCATGACAGACTCCAGGACAAAGGCCTCTTTCACTGCGGCAGGTACTCCCCCTCCACCCCCACACACACACACACACACACACGCGCACACACACACATACACACACACACACACACACTGAATGGAGAATGGTACTGCTACCTGCTTGCTGCTAGAGGCATCAATGGAGTAACTGTCTCTAGGGTCTGCAGGGATGGGAGAGGTGGTGGCTTTACCACATGGGGCAGGGCAAATTAGAGGGAATATGGACATCTCTTTCAAGAGGCCTGATTACTGACAGTGTGTTATACACACACGCTGATGTAACACATACACACACACATTTATTTTTCACAAAGGACCCTATTTGGCCCACCTTCAAAAGACTTAAGAGATCCCACTTTTCTTTGTTCTATTAATGATATCATCTCTTAATCACAGAGGAGGGGGTGGGGGTTCACCTAGAGGTAAACATTACCATACGCATGTGAACACAGGCTTAGGAGGCCTGTCCATGTAATCTCCCATAGGTAATGCCTCTGTATATAAACTCCAGCAGCTCATTGCCAAAACAGTTTGCCTAAGTACTGTACAGTATCTGACATCACATGTGCTTGTTTCCTGGTGCTGTGGCATCATTTTGACACTGGACACACTCAACGTTTATGTTGTGTTAAACTACAAAAACCTGAATCTATTTGAATGTTTTTATAGGAAATTGTGCGCACAAATAACTTGGAGGTCAACAGCACACTCGTCCTCCCCACTACTCTGTTGCTTAAGCATCTGTACACTCTCACGGAAACCCTCCTCCTCCTCGTTGAGTGACCTCGAGGATTTGTATAGTCTGGCCAAGAGAGACTTCCTAATCGCAGGAGATTACTGAGTGACACAATGCCCATAGTGAAGGTAGTCTCAGGGTTTTAATAGAATTTTTTTATTTTTCCTTCCTGCTTGCCTGTCTCTGTCTGTCTGGCTGAATTCCAATGCCCTCCCTAACCTTCAGTCCTGAACCTTCAAAGACTTGAACCATGGCATGAATCAACCAATCATGAGACCCATTCATGCCTCTTTGAGCTTCAGGGCTTCGAGCTTAAGGGGGCATTAGGATTGAGACTCTGTCTCTCTATCTGTCCTCTTCCCTTCCTCCCTTTTTACAGCAGTGGGGCCTCACCAGGTTGCTCATCTCTGACAGCTGGCCTTTGTGAACTTCCCTCTTCTCGATGTGGTGCCCTTGGTTGTCCAGCAGAGGGGGCTGTGCTGTGGTTGATTGCTGCAGCTAGAACAAAAACGGAGGGTGGGGGGTTAGAAAAGAGACCAGTACACAAATCAGTCTTTATAAACCTTTTCCAGTTTTAACATTTTACAGCGTGCGAGTATCTAAAAGATAAAAAAAAACAACTAACAGGCAGGTGACAAAAAACAAACTGAAGAGCAAAAACACTGCTTCCCTTTCTGTCAGCAGAGCCACTAACCTACACCTCATACACTTGAAACCCATTAAATCAGCAATACTAATTATGCCTGTACTGGCAGAGGAAGACCTCACGTCTGTGTGAAATGCCCCACCTGCCATCTGTCCCTTTGCCACTGGTGCTTGAGGCACTCCCTGACAAACACACAAACAGCCATCCAAACAGCCCAAAACATGAAGCATCTCCAGACACAACAACTGCAGCGCTAACAGCTGAGCTTTGGAGCAGATGCTAAGGCAGACTAGCATCCCATCCTGGCAATATGACACTACATGCACACAAATGCAACTAGCTAGCAATTAATGCCTGGGCGTAGGGTGTAGGGGAGCCACATCAGCAGGACGGTTGGTTGTGTTGGTTGGTTGTGGACGGTTGTGTTGATGTGCTGCAGGGGATGACCCTCTGGCACTACCCAGATCAGAGCACAGTGGATCAAACAGCACCTCGGGTGGGGTTATGGGTGTAAGACGGGTGGGGTGGGGTTATGAAGAAGACCAACAGACCGGTGGACTGCTGCTGGGCATGTGTGTGCCTCTGTGTGTATGTGTGTGTGTATGTGTGTGTGTGTGTGTGTGTGTGTGTGTGTGTGTGTGTGTGTGTGTGTGTGTGTGTGTGTGTGTGTGTGTGTGTGTGTGTGTGTGTGTATGTGTGTGTCTGAGGTAAAAGGAGTCTGTTAATCACTAAGTAAATTAGAGCATGTGGACAATCTTGAGGGAGTGGTTTCTCTGAAGTGTGTGAGCTCAGGCTTCCAAGCTCTCCTGATGTGACCTTGTGCTGTGTGTGTCTGTGTGTCGTGTGTGTGTCTGTGTGTGTGTGTGTATGTGTGTCTGTGTGTGTGTGTGTGTGTGTGTGTGGGTCTAATTTTGTGTATATGTGTGTCTGTTAGGGAGCATATGCAAAGATGTCTATGGATACGGGCCCATATGCTGGGCTATGAATGAACACAACTGTTTCTGTTTAAGTGTGGTTGTATTTATGTTATTGCACATGTGTGTCTGTGCACACAGGAAAAACCACGAAAGTTACAAAAATACAAGAGGAACTATATATGTGGACAGACCAAATAATTACAAATTCAATTGGGCTTGATAAAAGCATATACCACACCAACTATAACAAGACTTATTTTTAATATGACAGAAGTACCATATTTAAACCAGTGTTTTCATATGTCACGAACATGATTGAAAAAGAAAATGTCTGTACACCTGCTTATAATTATGAATCTGCAGATAAGCCTTACTTCACATCATTTCTGCATTAATGTGATATTTTTCATTTTCAAAGATATTTTCTCTTTCTTTCTCCCTCTATTGCACAACCTTCCCCTGTCCTGTTCTTCAAGACTCCCTGTGACTCGTCCCAGCCCCAGCCCCAGCCCCAGCCCAAACACCCAAGGCCTGACTGCCAGCCCCAGCCCCAGCCCAAACACCCAAGGCCTGACTGCCAACCCCAGCCCCAGCTCCAGCCCCAACACCCAAGACCTGACTGACAGAGTTGTCTGCCTGTGGGCTCACCTTCAGGTGGAGTAGGTTGACGGTGCGGTCGGTGGTGCAGTTGAGCGGGCCCTCAGTGGTGACCTCCAACGGGTACATGAACTGATGGCCCTGCAGATGCTTGGGACAGTGCAGATGCAGCTGGGTGTGGCTGATCCGACTAGGCCCATTATTCACCAACTAACGAAGGAAAGATAGACAGAAAGAGAGAGAGAAAGAAAGAGAGAGAGAGAATGTGTTGCTTAATTACAAAAGGATAATCAACAGAAAATTTACAGTGGTATTATGAAGAAGACATTCCGGGGAAAGTGTTCATTCAGGAACTTAGTGGTACTGACAGTCTTTCTGTCAAACCCAAACTGAACCTCACTCTTATGTTATGACTCCCTACCCTAACAACAAACCATCACAAATTTTAAGGCTGATGTACAAGGGCAGGGAAATAAACCCATCCCACACTCACACACACACACACACACACACACACATATGGGTGACTCATCCCAGCAGAGCTATTTAAAGCCCAGGGCCTCACTTAGTGAGGTAATACCCTGAGTGGGGTTCTGAGAGCTGGATAGGGTTTTTGTCCCAGGGACTCATGGCTAATCATAATAAGTAATATGGAACTTTCCCTGTGGGTGATAGGCTACCCCCTCCCTACACACACACACACACACACACACATCCCCAAGGCTCCAGGCTGCACTGGGTTACCTCATAGATATGACTGACTTCTGGGCCCACATCCCCCTCTACTTCAAGCCTCTTGGTGTCTATCCAGTTGGCTGGTGGGAAGAAGACCTTGTCAGGTCGGGAGACCCTGAAATAAAAAGAAACATGGAGAGGGTTGAGGGGAGGGAAAAGTGAACAAGGGAGGGACAGAAAGATAGATACAGAGAGAGAGAGAGAGAGAGAGAGAGAGAAAGATAGATAGAAAGATAGATAAATAGAGAGAGAGGGTAAGAGGAACAGAACAAATGAGTCACTATAAAGTGGAGAGGGTGGGGGCGCAGCAAGGAAAATTAGGAGAATTTTCCGGAAGAATGTTCCAGGAGAAGTCACGTCCTTGTGGGGAACACCCAAGAGTTCCTCCCAGTGAACTCACCCCTGCAGGATCACTTCGGCCTGGGCCACCACCTCCAGCTTATATGGCACCATCTCGCTGTGGGAGTTGTTCTCGTTTTTACTGTGGTGGGGCGAATGGGAGGAGGAAATAAGAGACAAGATGACACATCATGTTAATAATGGAATCCGGTGCATCCAGCTGGTTTTCAAGAGACCACATGTTATTACGTCAGTGGAATCCAAGTAATTACAGTGCATCAATCTCAAGTCTACTGTTTAGGCTTTAGCGCACGTGTGTGTGTGTGGCTTGGAGCTTTCACCTGCGGATCTGAAGGTCGAACTGCACCACCTTGCGCGTGTCCTTGAGTCTAGGTACAGTGAAGCGCAGACCAGCCCACAGCTACAGAGAGAAAGAGAGAGAGAGGAGAAGGATTAAAGATCAGCCCTGGCCCCTTTAGCTGTAGTGTTAAAGGAAAAGTCCTGAGTGTTTGTTGTTCAAGATCACAACAACATATACCAAACGGGGCACAGAAACGTACTTTCATTCATTTTTCTTGTCCCAATTAATTAGAATTAGTTGCTGGTTCACTATTAGCTCAATGTTGTACCATTTTTTTCTACCAAAAACCTTGACCTTAAACAACAGGGCTATGGGTTGAAATACTCTGGAGTATTGCTTTAAAGCAATAAGCTCCATCCATCACAAACTGATCTGAAGTCAGTGGTTGTTCTCTACAGCCCAAGAAAACAGTCTGCATCCCACCCCACCCTTGGCCCGATCTTACAGCTGTGCTACACCTGGGAACAAGCATGACTGTCTGCGTGTTTTTGCTTCTGCGCCTGGTCCTGGTTTTTTAATCTCTTCCTGGTTATTATCCCTCAAAACCACACACACACACACACACACACACACACACAACACCATCCCCCATAATGGCACTACTGATGCAAATGGCTCCACTTATATTTTAATTGTGTCTGTGTGTTTGTGTGTACGTCTGTCTGTTTATGTGTGTGTGAACCCACTCCTTAACAGAAAAGACCACTAATAAACAAACTTGGCTCTTTGTCATGGTGACTAACATTATCCTTAATGTTTGCCCATTTATGATTCCAAGTCTCTCCGTCTGATAGAGACAAATCTGTGCTGTTTGTTTACTGGCGTCTGCTGCTCCTCTTGATCATGGGAGCCCAGGCAAGAGGATGGAGGTTGGGGGGGTGCCAGAAAAGTCTGGTGAGTTTTCAGCGCTCTGGCCCTGAGCTCAACGTCAGGTCTGGGTTCCAGAGGAGCTGTGTCTGGGAGCTACTGGAAGCTGTGTCTGAGAGCTACTACAGCCTGGGCTAGTCACCCACCCACCTCAACCCCAATTTACAGCTTTCCTCCACAGACGCATTTAAAAACCACAGGCCTCTCCATCTCCACTGTGAGCCATTATGTTGGGAGACCCCCTAAAACACAGACATGCACACACATATCCACACACATACATACCCACCCACACACACACACTACTCACACACAACCGTACACTATTCGCACTCAACTCACACACATACATACACACAAACACACTTTTCACACTCAACTCACACTCACTCACACACACAAAACCCGACAGCAGGGGAGCAGAACCGAAGCGGACAGCCACTTCCTTTTGCCCACATGGGGACTTCCTGTCCGTCACCGAATCCCAACCCACATATGGAACGAGGCTCAGGCTTCCTGTCCTGGCTTTTAGCGAGTTCCTTCAACAGGCCACAATCAGGGCCCAGTGACAAGAGGAGCCTGTTCTCGGGCTACCTCCTCTGTGCCATATCAAGGCCCATTTCCTGCACGGATTCTTGCCTCCGTCCATAAAACCAGACAGCACTGACAAACGCTTGTTGTGTGTGTGGTTACGACCAGCGTAAGTAAATGAGTGCCTACTTGTTAAGAGTCACTTAAAGAAATTGTTTCTCATTTACTGCCATTCCTTACTTGTGTCAAGACTGGTTTTGGCCTGTTCTTGACCTCACTGTTCTCTCTCAGAGAAGTTTCCAGAAAGTTCCCACTGAACCAGGTTCCTTCTCATCAGACGACCCACAGTAACATCTCTGTGCCATGATTTCTTTCCTTCAAGTCTCATTCCTTAAGGCCATCAAACAAAGCAAACTGTCTCCACTTGAACACAGTCATGCAGCCGTGCAAGAGCTTAATACTCACATTAGTGCCAGACTTCATGGGGTTGCCCAGGTCACAGCTGAGGTAGCGGGTCTGGTTCTCTGTCTCATAGCTACAGGTCAGCTGGGTCAGGCTCTGAGGGAGGGAGGGAGAGTGAGAGAAAGAGAGAGAGAGAGAGAGAGAGAGAAGGCATGGGTTAAGTGTGAACAGCTTTGAAGAAGAGGCAGCTGGTCATGAGGCTAGGAACTAGTTAATCATCGTCGTAGGAGGGAGAGGATCTTAATTTCTGCTGACAGGGCTTTTCTCGCCTATTGACTGCAGTGGCGCAACTTGATCATTTTAATGAGAAGCCCAGATTATGACACCATTATTCTGGAAATCCTTTAGAAAACTAAATTTACCAAATTCCCATGATGTTAAAACTTAAATTAACCAACTCCCGTCAACAGATAGCATGTGCTTAGGAAAAAAAAACATTTATAGGCCTACCTACAGTTAAATTTATGCTCTCTATGTGGACATGGTTAACAAGCATGTCTACAAGGTTAGGTTTGCCACAGAGCCAAAAATAAAAAAAATAAAAAAACGGCATCACTCGAGAGATTCATTTTGATGCTCTCAGCTTTTATGTGTGGCAGTATACACTGTGGACATCTCTCAAACCAAGGGCCCTTGGCTCAGCCCAAACATATCCACACATACAAACTATAAAGCAGTGTTATTTGTCTCTCTGCTCTTCATATGATTTTCCTCTCATGTCTGGTACAAGAGTCAGCTGGAGAATCAAGCTAAACACTGCTTGACTAAAGCTCTCCACAGAATGACATCAGTGGAGGTGGAGGGACAGTGTTCAAGTCTCACATCTACGGCTGCAAAATGAATCAACCGCTAAATTATATTATTTTGGTGATCAACTCATGAATTTGTATCCTTTTCTTGATTGAGGGGGGAGGCTCCAAATTCCCATTGCAGCCTGTTAAACTGTACTCTCACTAAAATCGACTTAACTTTTCATAACTATGGCATGTGGACAAAACAAGGCATATGAGGACATAATCTTGGCCTTTGAAAAACATTTTCTCAACAGTTTCTAATATTTTACCAGTCAAAAATCTGAAAAATTGATAATCGATAGATTAATCAACAGTGAAAATACACCTTAGATGCTGCACTACTGACCTCATTATTCCGGGCAATTCCGCTATAGTCAGCTTCAGGGGGCAGGACCACGTGGAGCTCGGCTTCATAAGCTCCACCTCCATCATTTCTGGCGTTGAAATTCAGGGTCAGCGAGTTTTCATCGCCCAGGTAGACTTCCTTCCTGTCCCTGTGGACCCACGCCCACGCACACACGCCAAACATAGAGAGAGAGAGAGGGAAGAAAAAAAAAAAGACATAGGTCAGGCTCACAAGGAAGTAACGATTGCCAATGGGGTCAGCGGTCAATTTGTTGGACTAAATTAACACAGTCAAGTGAGGTGCTGAGAGAAGACCTCTGATTTTTTGGAAAGAATATGTATGGGGTTTTCTGGCTCTTTTCATAGAAATGATCACCCAGGCTTCTTTCTGTAGTGGACTGGGAGCCATTAATCATAGCCTATTGCTAAAGTACTGTGCTTATTTAAAAATAATGGCCTGAGAAATTTGCCAACTTTCATGTTTGTTTTTAATGAGCGTCTGTGCATTTAGTTTTGCCCTTGGCCTAAACTGTAGAGAAGTGAGGAGTGTGTTCTGTGCTGCAGTGCTGTGTGCTCTACATATCGGGCAGATTTAGAGCTGGGATGTGACCCAAATGGCAACGGGCAGATTCATCTCAGGAAACAGTCCATCCCCCCGTGCCCCCCCCCACACACACACACACACTCAACCCCCTTCTTCCATCCTCTCCTTCCCCCTCATCCCCCTCCTCCTCTCCGTCCCCCTTCTCCCGGTCCGAAGGGGAAGACAAAAGACGTTCTTTTCCGATGTAGCCGTAAAGTCGGACATAGAGAAGGCAGCAACCAGGGCTGTAAACCACCTCCTCTTTTCTCCACCTTTCCCTTTCTCACTCCCTCGCTTCCTCACCCCCCTCTCCACCTCCTTACTGCTCTTCCCTTCCTCCCCCCTTTCCCTTTCCCTTCCCTTTCCCTCCCCTTTGCATTTTCGACAGACCCCTCGAACACAATGTGAAATTCCATACGAGGGCCACACAGACGCTTCCAATTACACCCTGGCCTTGTAAAGCACAGGCATGGAGGCTAGTGAGTGTGTGAGGGAGGGAGGTGATGGTGCAGTGCAGTGCAGAGCAGAGCAGAGAGCCATACTCCGAGAGCCAAGGGTCGGCCCCTGGCGGCACACACTTCTCTGGTCATCGCACGTTCGGAATCACAGCAAAAGCAAACAGTGCAGAGAGAAACTTGGGCCACACACACACACACCCTGGGCCATTTGTGCAACACATGATGTGGGTCTTGGCAGCCATGAGACCTCTGTATGTGTGCGTGTGTGTATACACATGCGTGTGTATATATATATATATGTATATGTGTGTGTGTGTGTGTGTGTGTACATGTGTGTGTACATGTGTGCAATGAGGGTGGAATGATGATTGCAAATAAGCAGAGGACACTTGGGAGTGGACCACTTTCTCATGCTACTACAATAACACACTCATGTGTTCACCATGATGGGTCCTCTGCAAACAGCAGCTCTACTCATTCAGAGGATAACCTATCGGTTTACCATTACATGCCCCCTCCACCCTGAGGCCCCAGATTCAGACCCATGTAATGGTATTGGGGATGCCGGACTGCAATTGTGACAGGACTCCAAGTAAATAAATATCTGAAATCTAATGAGAGCAGCGAGTTAAAGGGGAAAGAATGAGCTGGCTGAATCCCAATGCATTCCCTCGGCCCTGAACCCTCAAGACTATGACTGGCTGATCTGTGCCAGTTAAGTGTATGAAGGTTTACTTTAAGACTTGGGGGAGGGGGGGTACTAGGATTGAGAGAGAGTCTGGAAAGAAGGCGGCCCGAGCACTCACAGACAAGCAGCTGAATTTTCCAAAGCAATCTCTTTAATCTCCCACCACTCAAGCTCTCTCTCTCTCTCTCTCACACACACACACACACTCACACACACACACACCATCCTCTTCCATTCTTATTTTCCACAGAGCACAGATTGCCGAATCCCAGCACCTGTGCCATGGCTCTCCTTCCTGTTGTCCCTGTGTGTGGGAGTACATGTTCCAACTCTAAGTGAGTTTGCTCATTCTCTACCCTGCCCCCCATCTCTGTATGTGTCTGTTTTAGTCCCTGACAGACCACTTTGTTCTTTCACTAAACCAGAGGGGTGTAATCTATTTATTTATCTAGCCAAGTGGTGGCAGGGTCTACCTAATCTCCTCTGTGTCCTGAGGCCGGCCACACACACACACACACACATCCACGTGGCCATCAAAGTTGACAATTGCAAGCTTTGCCCTCACTCTCTTAATGAGCTATACTTAAACACTGCAGCACTTCTCCAGGCCCCAGTGGGGAGGTGGGAGTGTGTGTGTGTGTGTGTGTGTGTGTGTGTGTGTGTGTGTGTGGACTTACCCCACCACTGTCAGCTTCAGGTCAGGCACGCAGATGTTGTCCTCCCCACAGTCCAGCAGAATCTGAGCCTGGAAGAGAGGAAAGGAGAAGAACAGGTGAGGAGAGGTTCAAAGAGAGAGAGAGCTTGTGTGTGTGCATGTGTGTGTGTGTGTGTTTGAGTGAGACAGAGGGAGAGGGAAGTGGGTGTGTGCATGTGTATGTGCGTGTGTGTGTGTGTGAGAGAGAGAGTGAGTGAGTGAGTGAGTGAGAAAGAGAGAGAGAGAGAGAGAGAGAGAGAGAGAGAGAGAGAGAGAGAGAGTGAGTGAGTGAGTGAGAGAGAAAGAGAGAAAGAGAGAGGGAGGGGAAGTGAGTGTGTGCTTGTGTGTATGTTGGAAAGACAGGAAGGGGTAATGTAGTGTCTGTCTGTCTGTCTGTGTGTGTGTGTGTGTGCGCGCATGCGCACATGTGTGAGTGTGTGTGTGTGTGTGTGTGTGTGTGTGTGAAGGAGAGGAAGAGAAGAGTGATGCTGACAGCTGAGAAAAAGGGAGGTCTGTCGCACTAAGAGAAGTCCATCTGCAGGATCTGAGGATGAAGAGATTTAGGAGGGAAACAGGTTGTCTTCTCCCTCTCTCTCCTGTTGACAGATACTGAGACAATTCAACCAGAGAGCAAAACAGAGGAACCTCCAATTCATTGACTAATGGAGTTGTATTCATGTAGGAGAAGAACTGTGGTCAAAGTAGGCTCAATGCAAACACACATATATGGGGAGTGTGTATGTGTTTGAGAGAGTTTGTGTATGTGTGTGAGTGACAGAGAGTGAGTGTCTGTGTGTGTGTGTGTGTGTGTGTGTGTGTGTGTGTGTGTGTGTGTGTGTGTGTGTGTGTGTGTGTGTGTGAGAGCATGAGTTACTTAGTAAGCAAATGAGAGAGAGGGACCTGCCATGGCGTCCACAGAGCCACCAGAGGCGGCCAGCAGCGTCCACATCACAGCAGGCCTGCAGCCCGCCGCTGCCTGGCCACATACTGACCGCACGCAACGCCACCCAACACACCACACTCCACACATCAAATCACTTACAGGGTAGTAGGAGGGAGAGAGCAGGACAGAAAGAGGGAGAGAGAGAGAGAGAAGAAACTAGATACTGTCAACAAAGTGACATGATATGGACACCAAGAGTTAGTGAGGTGGTGTTGTTTTCTGTTCAGTCTCCAAGAGCAAGAGAACTAACAGATTTCTTAATGACACAATGGGACAAACAAAAAAAAACTGTGGTAAGGTTGTCGACCAGCTGTGGGTGTAGGAAAGCAATGACATAGAACATGATATCAAATCACAACTTAGGGGGAAAAAACAGTTGGTAAGGCTGGAAAAGCCTGATATGAAAGCATATGATCCCAAATTGCTTCCACGTGTGATTCTAGCACAGCGCCGCACAACGCCGCACAGCAGTGCTGGTGACGCGGGGAGACGGTGAAGGATAAGAAATAGCACATGAGAGATTAGAAAGAGCAGCCAACTCTCCCCTATCATTATGGAGCCCCGGGGCTTTAATTAACCCACGGAGAGACGCTGGGGCCGCGGGGGCCGTCTCACTGCCTCCTTACCCGCCTGAAAGCCTCCGCTTGACGAGCGAGCCGGATTTAGGCTCATCCCCACCACTAAACAACAACAACAACAACAGCAGCAGCAGCAACAGCATCAACAAACTGCCTGGCAACCACTGCTGGGTATGCAGCGAGGCGAGCCATACTATATACACGGCGGCTAACATTAGCTTTAGGGACTAACAACTGTCTGGAAAACAAACTAGCTATGCTACTGAGACAGACAGCACAGTAGGTCATGGAATGAACTTGACCCCATTGCAATTGTGAACCCAAAGAAAAGCAATCTAATGCTGTACAGTGCAGATGCATGGTTGGTAAACATATTGCGCTGGAGGGAGGGTGTGAGTGAAAGTGACTGCATGTCAAGTGACTGTCAAGAATGTAATCACAGGATCTGACTGACAAGTGCTAAATTAGCAATTACTCACCACCAGTCTTTTTCAAGGGCGACCTCCCTATGTGGGAAGCTCTAAATAATGTTTTGATTTTCAGCACATATTTCCCTCGCCCACGAAAATCGCACATCAAAGTTTTTCCGATTTGTGTCTACATGTTCTCGCAGACCCGCGTGTTTGCATTTGTGGGAAGCATTTATATACACCATTTAGCCTCCATCTCCGTGTGAATCTAACGGCAGCTCCAGCTGCTTGTCTCAGAGGGGGTGGTGGAATCTAGCTGTTGTGCGTTTCCCACTCCTCTGGCACTGGTGTGCTGTGGGGACCTGAGACTCGTCACATGGCACATGTACTCATCTCCTGCGCGCCAACAGGTGCCACACAAAGGCCCCCCTGTCATGCCGTGGGCTGTTTCCTTCTCAGAATGTGCACAGAGTTCCTCTTTACTGTGACCCACGGAAGGCCAGGAGCTTTACAGCTCCTCCAGCACGCAGGGGGCCCACAGAACCAGAATTTGACCTGCCCCCCCACCCAACCAACACACACACACACACATCCCACCCGATCTCACCCCCCTCCTTCAGCAGATGGTTTCTTCTGGCAGACTGGGGCTCCAGCACCATTCCACTATTCCAGGGGCCTACACACGACCCCTCTGTGGGGGCCACATATCCCACAGAGCCAACAACAGCAGCCAACAGCAGGAGCAGGGGCAGCGGCAGTCCACCACATCTGTGCTTTGAGGGGACCAGTGAGAGGCGACCAATGAGAGGGCTCTCAGCGGCCCAAGGGGGATTACGGCGGGCTTGCTGGAGCAACGCGCAAAGGAGTCCCCCCTCGGCCTTTCCGTGCCAGAATAGTTCCAATGCGGTAGTTTGTGCCTGCTGCTTCAAACACAACACAAACACACACGCACACATATGTGCTGTTTTGGAACAGTTAAGCACAATCCAGACGTTGGACCCAGTTTGGTCTCTCCTGAGGGGGGAGAAGATGGGGCAAAAGCCCTACAAATCCCAAACAGATGGCCCAGGGCCCCACCCGAAATAACTACTGGTGACCCACCCCCCCTCTCTACACTTTTTACCATTTCTGTGCTCTTGTATGTGCACTTACACACACACACACACACACACACACACACACACACACACACACACACACACACACACACACACACACACACACGAGTGAATGAATGACAATATTTGTGTGACCATGAATACAACTGCTTCTGTGTGTGTGAGGGGAGGAGCAGAATAGAGAGACAAAGCATGTGTGTGTGTGTGTGTGTGTGTGTGTGTGTGTGTGTGTGCTCTGCACACGTGCAGTCTCGTGAACCGCACTTCCCTGCTCGGAGCGCTATTCCTCAGTGGGCCAGTGAAAAACTCTCCACCATACATGCTTAGCATAGTCCAGGTTCAAACTGCTTTCCAGACTCTCTGGAGGCCGGCCCAGATGTGTGTTTTAAGAGGTGGAAAGAAGGCCTTCAGCCTGCGAGTGAGGACGTGGGGGTCTGTGTAAAATCACTCTAGAACGTTCTAAAAGAGCACCAAACTTTCAGCTTTTACTGTACTTAGCAGACTTAGGGGATACAGTCACAGAACCCAACAGCCATCTTCAACAAGACTGAATTTTGATTTGTTTCCTTTCCTAGCAAAAGTTGTTGTCATGGTGTTTGTCATAAGACATAAGAGACTTTCTAAAGATGCACCACACGAGCAGTTTATTTCTGGAGTTTGGTGTGTGTGTGTGTGTGTGTGTGTGTGAGTGTGAGTGTGAGTGTGGGAGGGGGTGTGTAAGAACACACCCAACAATACTGCTTCAAATTGTGTTGTTGCTTATCTGTGTTTGTGATTATTTGTGATCTGTGCGGTGTGCGTGTTAGTGTGTGTGTGTGTGGTCAGACACGTACCTTCTGCTCGATCAGCTCAGTGGTCTGGTAGTTGAGGATGGGCCTGAGGCCGTGCTTGTCTGCTGCAGCCTCAGGGTCCAGGCTGAAATTCAGGGCCACAAAGATGGCCGACAGCTTGTCTCGGAACTCCTTCTCATCCTGCACGGCAGTCCAGAGACAGATATTGGAAAAGGGATAGAGGGATAGGAAAAATGACACAGGAAGATAGACATTGGAAGGGATAGAGGGAGAGAAGTCACAGGAAGAGGGAGGAAGAGAGGAGACACAGTAAGTTCCTCAATCAGGAAGTGCTGAGCCGTTGTTTCTGCTGCAGAGGGATTGCTGTTGTTCAGCTGGAGAGGAGCAGGACTAGTGCTCAGTGCCAAAGTCAATGGGCTTTGGCTCCACGGGAGCATGCACATAAAATAAATGCGTCTGTGCACCGCACTAGCAGGTCTCTCTGTGGGTAAAATGTTAAGAGCTCCATTACACATCCAACATTTCTGTCCTCATTTCGTCCATCATCAGCAACAGTCCCTCTGCACCTGTGGGGGTTTGTCTTGGAGGATTTGTGCTCCAAAACTTCCTGCTCTGTGCTTTGGACACACTGTGATGGTTATACTCAGTGGAGATGGTGTGCTACAGAGATACATGTTGAGGAGTGAGGACGAGACAGAGCAGTGGCTGTATGAAAAGCCACTGTATTAGTGATCCATAGACTTTAATCCATAGCATTGACAAACACTTGGAGTCCCATATGAGCACTCACTGCGATAATCAGAGAGAAAGAACAATGGTTGTGTCAAATCAGTAGGCTGTAGACTTGAAACTGAGATTGACGATTTTAGGTCCAACTTCCCTTCTCAGTTTTCTCTACAATTTGCCAAATGAGCTGTTGTTTACTGTGCTTAAATAAAAAATGCAACTTCAAAAAAAGGAAACCTTAATCAAAACACTTGAGAGAAAGACTGACCCGCAGGTAGATTTTGGTTTCATGACAGCGTCGTGCGCCATTGGGCACGGCCAGGCTGCGGATGAGCGAGGGTTGCTGGGAGTCGACGAACAGAGCTCTCCGCACAGCGTTCTTCTGTTTCTGCTTCAGGCGGTCCAGCTGCACCTCCACGCGGAATGCTGCACAGCACACACACACACACACACAAATACATTGAAACAAGGAAAATATACACATACACATATACACAACAGTGTTAAGCAACATCTGCTGAGCTGTTAGTATAACAACCCGTGCCCATAATGAGAGCCTCTCGCATTCACACGTTTGCAGTCCTCACAAGCACGTCCTGAAACAGGGCCAGGTACAAGTAATGAGCGACAGACTCTCTTCCGTCTGCACAAAACAATACGTGTATGTGTGTGTGTGTGTAGTTGTCTGTGTGTGTGTGTGTGTGTGTGTGTGTGTGTGCGAGAGAGAGAGAGAGAGAGTGTTGCTCATGTTCACTTCTGGGCTCTGTTGGCTCACAAGGGTCAAGCATGGGGCCACAGCTGTCCATCAGGGCCGCGTTATTAAAGCCTAATTACATTCGAAAGCAGTGCAGGAGCAAAGAGAGGCCCAGCCAAGGAGCACAAAAGCTAATCATGGAGGGATGAGAGGAGGGATGAGCTCACAAGGTTGGGGGGGGGGGCTCATGCAGTCCTCTGGATGGTTTGGATTTGTGTTACCTCACCAAGCTTCAATTCACTTATCTGTCTTTCTCTCAGTCTTTCTTCCTTTGGCTGAATCCCATGCTCTCCCTAACCTTAACCCCTGAGCACTCAAAGACCTAACTGGCATGAATCAGACAGTCCTAACAAATGATGGCAGTCTTTGAAGGTTCAGGGCTTAGTGCTTTGGGATTCAGCCATTCTTGCTTTGTCTCTTTCGTGTTGCTGGAAGAGTTTTTGTTGACGTGAGTGCGGTAGCACTGAGCGAGCGACTACGGCTGACGAGCTTCCAAGAGATTTACTGGAGGGAGAGCGATGATGACTTTATGTGGCAGTGGAGCGAAGAAGCCTGACAAAAGGAGCCCAATTGGGAGCAGATGTGGATGTGCCGTGTGTGCCGTGTGTGTCCTGTGTGTGTCCTGTGTGTCTTGCGTGTCCTGTGTGTCTTGTGTGTCCTGTGTGTCTTGTGTGTCCTGTGTGTCCTGTGTGTCATGTGTGTCTTGTGTGTCTTGTGTGTCTTGTGTGCCCTGTGTGTCCTGTGTGTCCTGTGTGTCATGTGTGTCATGTGTGTCATGCGTGTCATGCGTGTCCTGTGTGTCCTGTGTGCCCTGTGTGTCATGTGTGTCCTGTGTGTCATGCGTGTCATGTGTGTCCTGTGTGCCCTGTGTGTCTTGCGTGTCTTGCGTGTCCTGTGTGCCCTGTGTGTCCTGTGTGTCCTGTGTGTCCTGTGTGTCCTGTGTGTCCTGTGTGTCCTGTGTGTCCTGTGTGTCATGTGTGCCCTGTGTGCCCTGTGTGTCATGTGTGTCCTGTGTGTCCTGTGTGTCCTGTGTGTCATGTGTGCCCTGTGTGCCCTGTGTGTCATGTGTGTCCTGTGTGTCCTGTGTGTCCTGTGTGTCCTGTGTGTCCTGTGTGTCATGTGTGTCTTGCGTGTCTTGCGTGTCCTGCGTGTCCTGTGTGTCCTGTGTGTCCTGTGTTGTCTGGTCTGGTCTGGTCTGGCCTGACCTGCTGGCTTACCTAGGTTGTCTGGGAGGTGCTTTCCACTGGCCAGCACACAGAAACTGAGGTTGACACTGTTGGGGAAGAGAGAGGAGAGGGAGGAGAGAGAGAGAGAGAGAATATAAAGATGATGAGAGATGCACAGTAACTTAGCATGGTGAAAGACGCAGGACTTACAAAACACACACGTACACACACACACTTCTTTTGTGTTTGGCTGTCCAAAGGCCCCAGTCAGATTTGAAACACATATAGGCATGCACGCACACACATACATGCACGCACACACATACATGCACGCGCACACAGACACACACACACACTTCTTTAGAATTTGCCTGCCCAGTGGCCCCAGTCAGCACTAGCCTGTGCTCACTCTTGAATTACACGGTGTGAAACCAGAGATAGCATCACGGCATATTATGGAGTAATTGATAATACTGGACAAGGGCAAAGGCATCTGAGGACCGCTCCTGCCTGCCAAGAGAATTAAGCAGCTCCTCCTTCGACTCTCTTTCACTCACAAACAGACACCACACACACACACACATATACACTCTCTCTCTCACCAGCTCTTTCCCTCTTTCATTTCTCTTGACACCCCCCACATCCCTCTCTCCATCCCTCATCTCTCTCTATCTCTCAGGGGGTGGGAGAGTGAAAGTGAGAAGACTCTCATGTTTCCCAGCAGGCTGGTGCTCGCTAGTGCATTCTGGGAGAGAGCGGCTGTGTTTCCCCAAAACTCCCATGACATCAGCGCAGTACCCAGGCCAGCCGTGTAATCCCCATCCCCTGCCTATAGCCATGTCAAATAAGTGAAATAAGCCTGAGATACACTCAGGAACAAACACAGGGGAGACCCCCAGAGCCAGAGCTAAGGAGAACTAAAGGGGATTGTAAAATCAGAGGAGAACTAAAGAGGATTGTAAAATCAGAGGAGAACTAAAGGGGATTGTAAAATCAGAGATATTTATTATAGGCAGAACCGGAGGAGACGGCAGGGAGAGCAAGGGAGAACTGGACAGAGAATGGGCCGAGTAGAACAGACCAAATGGTTCTAGAGACCTGAGGAAGGTTCTGTGAAGCGACTCAATGTACACTCCTTTTTTACTCAGAGACAAACCTGTGCAAGTATGTGTGTGTGTGTGTGTGCGTGCGCAAGAGAGAGAGTGTGTGCAAACACATCTTGACGTCTGCTGATGTTTCCCAGCTGTGCTCCACCGCTAAACAATATCTCATTCAAAGCCATAGCAACTTCTCCCCATCACTTCTCTCTCTCCCCCTCTCTCTCTCTCTGTCCCTCGCTCTCTCCCTCTTTCCAACCCAACTATCCATCTCTGTCTCCCGTCGCTAGGCAACGCTGCATAATCAAGACACATGTATACACACAGGGTTTTCTTTGACGGTCAGAGCGCCAACATCAGAGGGGCGGCCCAACTGTGGCCGCTTCCTTCCTTCCTTCCCCTGCTACACCCAGGAGATGGAATTCCTACAGACGCACATTTAAGGAAAACATGGCATGACGCTGAAGAAGCTCCATTTCACGCTCTAACATGCCAAAGCATCTTCGAATGTCCGTTCTACTCAGCATCTTCCCATAGAAAAAGCTATGAGAATGTTTCAGAACTAGGGAAGGGTAGCATCACACCTCTTGCTTTCTCTCTGACTCTCACTCTCTCTCTCTCACTCTCTCTCTTCTATCTGTCTATCTCTCTCTCACACTCTCTCCTTCATCTCCCTTTCTTTCCCTCTTGCTTCCTCCCTGTCTGTCTCTCTCCCTTGTTCATGGGTCAAGGGGAAGCATCAGGCACTGGATTGCTGGCCTGAAGAGAGGGTGTGGAGACTTCAGAACTAGGGTAGGACAGCCTTAACCCTCTCTCTTTCTCTCAGACTAGATTTCTTGCTCTTTCTATTTTTCTCAGGTACCAGGCCTTGCTGAACTGATGTGAAGGCGAGAACTTTACTGCACATCATCATCAAAACGCAACTCAGCTGCTGCTCAGTATTCTTGCTGGGTTGTCATCGCTGTGGCCATGTTGCGAGTTGTAATTTCCTGCCCAGCGGCACCCCGCCTCAGCATGTGTCAACGCCATTGGTCACCAAACCCAAACAGTGCAGAATGCAGAGAGTACAGGCCAGACATAACACACTGGGCTCGTGGAATTGCCCTGATGAGAATGGGGGTAAGATGTAGTGTTACCCTGTCAGTGTGTGTGTGTATATGTGTGTGTGTGTGTGTTTGTGTGTGTGTGTTTATAGCCCTTTTCTTGTTCATACTCTGTCTTTTTTTCTCTTTCTGTGTGTGTGTGTGTGTGTGCGTGTGTGTGCATGCATGCATGGTTCAGCACTCACCATGAGACAGCGATGCTCTCGTTGCCATGGGAGATGTAGCAGTGCTTCTCCTCTGGGTTAATCATTGCTGGGTGGACCACTAGGGACACACTAGTGTTGACGATGGGACGACCTCTGGGTACGGAGAGAACATGGCAGTAATCAGTAACAGTAATCACACACATCAACATGCATTCAATATATTACACATAAGGTAGTTATGTATACAACAGTCATTTTAGATATTTTGTTGCATGGTGAACACCAATGGGTAAATGTGCATTACAGTGATGCCACTTGGACATACCTGTACACTGCTACTTTGTCAGCACCAAATGCTCCCACAATGAGATCTGTTAGGAAGAAATAAGATCCATTATCTTCATATTTACATCCGTTAAGTTCTAATGGCCCCCATATAGATGGAGATGAACTGTATTGCATTCACCTCATCCATAAATGTCTGAACTCACCTGGGTAGCCATTCATATCCAGGTCTCTGTTGCCTCGGAGGGTAAAGCCAAAGCTAGCAGGTAGTGCAGATGCCCACTGGCCTGAGATCACCTGAGAGGGTTTACCATGCAGGCCCTCACTGTGGCCATTATAGATATGGACCACTCCCTGCTGGTCCTGTCCTCCAAAGGGACAGCCAATGGCAATATCTGAAATGCACCACAGAAAGACCCTTAGAAGAACTATAGTGAAGACATTCAATTCAATTCAATTTTATTTATACAGCGCCTTTTACAATAGTATTGTCTCGTGGCGCTTTACAGAAGGAGCACCCAAGAGCAACAGGGACAAGGAAAAACTCCCTTATGTTTAGTTAGGAAGAAACCTTGTGCAGATACACGACTCAAGGGGGTAACCCAACTGCCAGGAGTCATGCAGGATGACATGAGATGAAGACATGAGCAGAGGGATGTCAATGGCACATGAATGAAAGGACACCAATTACAACATATGAGTGAAAGCATATTAAGTTCTAGAGAAGTCCAAGCAGATTAAATCCAAGAAAAGGAGAGCTTAAAAACAAAAATGATGTGAGAAAAGAAGAAAAGAGTTTTTTTAAGTCCTGTGACTTCTCACCATTGTACCCATCCTGGTTGAGGTCGCCAAGCGGGGCGATGGAGCTGCCGAATCGACCGTACACCTCCATGCCGGTCAGGTGCGGCAGCTGAGGCTGCAGGTCGAGCAGGCCTTTCTGCAGGTACACGTACACACGTCCCCTCTCCTCCAGACGACCGTCTGTGTCCACAATCATGAACATGGGCGCCCCCACAAGCAGATCAATCCGCCTGAGGACAGATCAGTGGAAATCAGTATACAGCACACATAAGAATTAATGTCTTCTGGGATGAGTATGGTAACATATCTCTATCCCTCTTTTTATTTCTCTCTCTATATCTATCTAGAAATTCACTAAATATTCCAATAAATAGTGTGTTTAGTCACTAACCCGTCATTGTTGATGTCAGTGGTAGCCAAAGAATAGCCATAGTAGGACCCCATCTGCATAGATAATTTAAAAATATAACAAGAGAACAGAACTGTTATCAGTATAAATAACATTTCATAAGGTCACAGATTATATAGAAATGCTTATATAGAAATGCTACAAGCAGTGTATTGTACTCTTGTATTGACTCTTGTTATGACAATATCACTAGCTAGTGTTTCTCTATCCAGACAATTGCTCTTTACAGTATTTTTTGTGGGAGTCCATAAGCTAAGAGCCCGCAACATTTCCAGACTCATTCAGTAAGCAAATAAGGAGGTTTTGATTATATTTACTCAGCTGAGGCTGAATCAGGATACACAAAAAAAGTTTCTTTGTTTTCCTCAACACATAAAGAAGGAGGGAAAAAAATGGGTGAAAAGCTGTGGTGCTCATTTGTGAAAATTGCCTCTGCGCCCTTGCTTCAATTAGTGTGCTTTACTGCTCACCACAGAGGGCTGCATGCCAGTCTGCAGAAACTTGTAAAGGAAATTGTTTGGCTTGTGTCATCAGTGCAGTGCACTGTGGGCAAGAGATGGTGAGATGAGGGGCTGAGAAGACCAAACTAGGACCTGCCACAAAACCGCACTCAGCCTACAGTAACATAACAAAGATGCAGAGAGAAGATGGAGAGACGCGAACCTGTTCGCCAGAGAAGGTCTTCACTTTAGTCAAATCGGTCCCATTCAGAATAGACACCTACACAGATTGGAAACAAGATAGAGTGTCATGCTCTTTACAAGTCTGGTCACGATGACAGCAAATCTGCAAAGCTACATGAAAGCAAATCATTTTCAGTTAAAAATGCTTTTTTGCACAGAAGCCTTCAAACATCTTTCAACGATGGCTCTATTCATCAAAGTCAAGAATTTATCACTTCATCTTCCAGCACTGCTCTACCTTCCTACAGTGAACTAAACGGGCAGGAGAGGTTCCTTACCAAACCAAGCAGCCATTCTCCTTTTGGGATGCCAGCCACAAAATCTGAAAGAAAAGAAAAAAGATGGTGGGAAAAAAGAAGAGATTCGTCAAATGGAAAAGACATTAAGAAGTGGAAACATGGAAAGGTCTGGAATCCTCAGGAACTCAGAGAATCCCAGTCATCAGAGTCAAAAACCTATACTGGCATTGGCCTTGTGGCTTGGTTTATATCATCACAGCCCAAGTATGCGAGCGTGTGGTTGCAAGGTTTACACCTTGAAATGATGTAGAAAGATATGTGGCAGGAGATGGTGCAGTTTGTTTAGTGATGTTTAGCTTGTGTGTGTGTGTGTGCGTGTTTATGTACTAGCCAGACAATATGCATTCTGTACGTGTTCCAGAGAGAGAGTGTGTGCCAATAAACAAGCTTCACCTTCCACGTTATCCTCTGTAAACTCTCCCGTTGTAACTGAATAGCCTGCAAACAGCAGAAAATGCAGAACATCAACAAACTCACTGCATCTGCCGACCACGTAGACAGCAATGGCCAATTGCATGTGATTTACTGTGTCACTTTGATGATAAAAAAACAGGCAGGGCAATTCCTGCAATATGGATGTGACAGAACATGACCAAACATAGTATTTTTTCAATTCTGTAAATTTTTCCATGTAACCTAAACAGCTGAATACAACAAATCCTCAAATGTCATATCATAATATCATTTACATGAAACATAAAGATTTTATTGGTGTTATGGATGTACACTTTCCATGCAGTTGCCCAGATTTGCCCCTGAAGACTCAAAAGTAAACAGCGAAAGGATCATACCCATGTAGGTATCGTCATGGTACACTGCCTGGGTGAGCTGTTTTGTCCGTATCTCCCCTTCCACGGAAGACAGGAAGTAGCCCGGATAGTAAGCCCTAATAATCTCCTCCTTCACCGCAGCAATCACCTGACCTGATACAAACAAGAGAGGAAAGGGGGTTGGAATGTGAGGAAATTATTTTGCAATGTTTACAAACATCTTGCTCTTGGAACCACACAATAGCAAACAGTAACATTAAGAGGCAGCGTACCTTGCCAATAGAAGCTACCAGGTCCTCCTAGCACGACCTTCCCATCCTAAAATGTAAGGAATTCAGATTAGTACTCAGATATACCACTCCATTATCATGCCACGACTGGACCCCATATGGTATATGTTTGGTACAGTTGGTACAGTTCATATGTCATTGCTTTTCTGCTGTGTGGTGTGTGTTTTATTGTTCATGTTGGTTATTATGCTTTTTGTTGTTAGGTGCTGCCTTTTTTGGCCAGTGCTCGCTCACTTGGGAAAGAGACTATAGTTTCAACATGATTATCCAGGTGAAACAAAGGATAAATAAAAATAAGAATAAGTAAACAGAACCCATACCTTGGTGAAGTCAGCACTAAATCCACCTTGACAGTACCCTTGGCCTGCTCTTCCAAACAACTCTGTGAGGGACATGCAACAAAAACAGTCATGACTATCAGAGGAAGCCAAACCAGGATGCCATTACAGCCTTTCAGTGACCTGACAAAAGATGAGAAACTACTTGTAATGAAACTCATGTTCAGTGTATATTATTCCTGGACAAGGTGCCATTGGAATGAAGAAGATAAAAAGTCAATGACTGAATCTTAAAGTCTCCCCTGAGCACTAAGCCCTAAGCCCTAAGCCCTGAAGCCTCAAAGACTTAACTGGCAGCCAATCATGAGGCAGATTTATGCAGTTTAATCTTTGAGGGCTCGTGGTTTTAGGGCACACATTAGGAATCAGCCAATATCTTTCAGTTGTCAGGAGGGTGAAAGGTCAAGAGTGAAAGGTGACACCCTACCTGTGCGACATGGAGCATACTCCACAAACTTGGTGAAGTTATTGACAGACAGGAAACAAGTTCCTGTGGAATCAGCTCGACGTTCATCTTCCTTTGTTCTCCAGGAGTAGAGAGGGGCACAGGCCTGGAGTGAAAAAAAGAGGGTGGGAGAGGGAGAGGGGGAGGGGGAGAGAGAGAGAGAGAGAGGGCAGAAGGAAGTAAAGAGGCAAGGGGAAAAATGTTACTGATTTACAGAGAGAATATCTGCTTCTGACAGATCACTCAGTTGCAGCAGAGCTCTGCCAATGTCAGTGGTGTTCAAAACAAGAGAAGCCAGTGAATGTATGAGTGTGAGAGACAGGAAAGAGAAGAGACACAGAAAGAAGACATAGAAGGTGGTCGTCACGGTAACAAAAACACACACACACACGAGGTGAACAGTGGGGAGATTCTGGACGAGGTCATCATTACATCTGGAGCAAAGCAGCCATGACAGTGAAATCCAGGTCACGTCCTCCATAATCCACCCACAACACAACACCTGGGCTTTGATGTTTTGGGTGCCCAGAGCACAGGGGCTTATCCAGAGGTTAGGCCTGCAACAACCTCCTCTACCCTTTACTAATGATTTATAGCAGCCCTGACACTCCACTGCAAGTCATTGATGGTAACATATTATATAGATGCATATATGGCATATATTCTTTTGGTCTTAAAGCTCTTATTTTACTTATCTTATTCATAGCCAAGAGTCAGTTGAACTAAATGAGCTCATACACCTGGGGTGAAAATAACCAAAATAAGAGATGTCTTTCAATTTCTTTTCATCCTCTTTCTTGGCCTGCACTGGCAGTTGACCTTGAATGACAGTCAACCACAGTTCAAGACCTCAAAAGGAATTTCGCCTCTGTCTAGACAAGCAACATGTAATAGCTCCCACCCATTAGCACAAGCGGTGTGGTCTTACCAAGATCGTGTCACCGTGGGAACGCACAGTCGCTCCAAACCACTGGCGGGACTTGTACTCCCCTTCCCACTTTGTGTCATTGATGGTGACTGTGCGAATGCCTAAGAACAGGATAGGGGAGAATTAATTAACGATCACACAAACACACACACACACACAAAAAGCGCAAAAATAATCTCAAATATCACTGCATCAGGTTCTCATCGCCATGCTCCAAAGCCTCAACAGTACTAACCACACAGCACTGAATTCCAACTCAAAACACAGAGATCAATATGTCAGTCAGATCAAACACAGAGATCAATATGTTTTTGCCAGTCAGATCAATCAGAGAGATCAATATGTTTTTGCAAGTCTGGTTAGTCACAGATCCATAAAAAGGAGAGCATTTCTGGAAGGTTCAAAAGTCAAGCCATGACCTTCGTCTAACTGACGTGACCTCTTGAAATGTCCATCGTGACCTCTGTGTTTGTCCATCCAGCTGACAGGATGCTCAGATTCGCGCCATTTAAGAGGCATGGGAGAAAGACAGATGGCGGATCGGTTTGTTCGTTCAGTAGTGACATCTGTGATGCCAAACCCAAACTAACAATAATGTTTTTCGAAACGTCTCTGAACAATACACCACCAACCAACACAGTATCAGGGTTTCAAAGAATGCCTCTTTGACTGTAGAGGGAGAGAGACAGAGACAGAGACAGAGACAGAGAGAGAGAGAGAAAGAGAAAGAGAGAGAGAGAGAGAGAGAGAGAGAGAATCCCACACATTGGTACAGACATTCGGGGGTGTTGGGAACGTTAACTCCGCTTAGGGGCTCTCTCACGCATTCCCTATGTGTTGGCGACGTTTACATTTTCTGTCTCTGTCTCTCTCTCTCTCTCCCTCTGTGTCCCGAGATCTATTACCTCGACCTGAACCTGAAACACAGGCCCTGAGAGATTCTCGGCTGTAGCTCATAACAGTAAGAGCTCGGGTTGCGCTACGATTGCGAGCATGATGCAACCCAGGGCCTGTGGTAGCAGGCTTGGGGCTTGGGGTTTGGGACTGAGGTCTGGAGGTTGGATGGGGGATCAGAGGGCAGTCTGCAGGCTCTCTGCCCAGCCAGAGCAGTACATTTGTAGGGAGTAAAGATCCAGTCGGTGCCTGAGAGGGTGAAAAAAAAAAAGTAAGTAGGCGGGGGAGACCTGTCCAAGGAAAACACACCACTGGCAACAGCCAGCCATCTATCAGCTCTATGGTTAGCACACATATACACATTCTTTCCTCTCGTTTTCATACAGAAACACACACACACCCTTCCTTGCTGTCTATCATTCTCTCTCACAGATAAACACACTCGATTATTCTCTCTTTCTCTCTCTCTCTCTACTCTGGTCATGTCTGCAACATCTTGCTGTGTGTTCTTCCATTCCCTCTTTCATCATACAAATTCACAAAGCCTTTGCCCAGTGTTCCATGCAACAGTCTCTATTCCAGCAGTCTATATTCCAGCAGTCTCTACTCCAACAGTCTATATTCCAGAAGTCTCTACTCCAACAGTCTATATTCCAGCAGTCTCTACTCCAACAGTCTATATTCCAGCAGTCTCTATTCCAACAGTCTCTATTCCAACAGTCTATCATCCCTTTTGCTCACAGTCATGTCATTTCCTCGTTTTTTTGCGCCAATCACCCGTCTTGACTGACAATCTGTCTGCAAGCCTGTCTTTCCTTTCCTTTACTTTCTCCATCTCTCTCCCTCTCTCTTTCATCCTTTAGGATGGATTACAAGCCTCAAATAACATTATGGAAGATGTGCTTCTTCATGACAGCCTCCCGGCTTTTCCTCATGATGTCTACCTCCGTCTCTCCCTCTATTTTCCTGTCTCCCCCTTTCTCTCTCACTCCCTGGGTGCCAGAGAAAAGAAAAGCTGTGTGTCTTGTGGGCAACCAGCAGCCTGGCTCCAGCGTGTTTGAGAGAGAGATGGAGAGACATTTGGATTAATATTTCCATGTAGACCTGGCCGGCACACCCCAACTACACCCTAGCAGTAGAGGAGAGATCGTTTAAAAGATGAGGGAGGCTTTTGGAGTGAAAATGGGTGAGGGGGTGGGGATTCTGGGTGCAGAGCCTCTGTGCAAAAACACTGCAAGTGGAAATGAATAGAGGTGCCTGAGATAAGAGCCTTATTCAGTGTGGCGAGCAGTCAAACAGCAGAGTGACCTCTGAGAATGGCAAAAGGAAACGGTCTAGGGGAGTGCTATTTTTAAGACATTTTTATCAAGTCTTTTTCGGGGGATTTCATATTTTTTCAATCGAGGCACGCATTCAAGAACAACAATAAAACATTGGCTTTTGTTCAGCTTATCAGTGAACTGTGGTCAACCAGCCCCGCAGTGGGCAGATGTGTCTGCGTCGGACTTCACTGAACGAATGAAAGAAGGGGCAGACTGGCATTGCAGTTGGCGCTCTCTCCGGGTCCTATGCCACCATGTGGCGCCAGCACATATCAGTTTTAATTGAGCCTGCGTGACACTGGTTGTTATGAAAAGCGCTGTTGGGGCTGGAGTCACAGCCAGGAGTTGTTCTCAGGACAGAGGCTCCAGTCATGCGGAGGGTCTGACAACTCACTCGAGTGCTACGCTGAAAGACATGAGATAATACAAGAAACGCAATACAAGAAAATACGCAAATCGTCTGCTCTCCACACACACACACACACACACACACCCTTCCCTTCCATTAAGATATTCCTCTTTTTTCATTAATCTGATGCAAGAGTTCTCCGGGCAAGCACTAGACCCAAGGGCAGCACCCCCCCCCCCCCTCTCTAAATCCATCTCTTCTCTGGGGAATTGGAGGGCTCTAGAAAGGGGGCAAGGAGTTCAGAGCGCGTGTGTCTCCGTCTTCTTTGAAGCGCGGCTGAAACAGAACCATTAGGTGGGGGGAGGTCTAGATGGGTGTTGTGTGCACACCAGGGCAGGAGGGTGGAGAGGAAGGCCAAGACAAATGGCCAAATTCAGTCATCACATCAGACGCCCCCAGGGACACACTGGCTAGAGAGGAAGGGGGGAAGGAGGTCAGATGGGAGAGACAAGGAGAGTCAGTTTACTTTCTTCCTCCTTCCTTCACTCCATCTCTCTCTCTCTTTCTCTCTCCATCTCTATTTGCCATCTGTCTTTTTGCACTCTTTGTTTATGCGACTCCTCTCCTCTTTCCCCTCCTCATCCTTTTATCCATTCAAAAGCTTTTCCTCTCTTCCTCTCTCTCTCTCCCTCCATGGATTAGGATCTGTCTCTGACTCTTATCTCAATGCAGGGGAAATGGCCAGATTGGTTTGGGATGTGGCAAGGAGCCGTTTTGACCCAATAAATAGAAACGCCACTGATGTGGGTCACAGGCAGTCATGGTAGACCTCACAGGCAGCCTCAGATCTGACTGTGTGTTTGTTTGAGTGTGTGTGTGTGTGTGTATGTATGTATGTATGTGTCTGTTTATGTATGAGTCTGTGTATGTATGTACGTGTGTATGTATGTATGCATGTATGTATAAACAGCCCATTATAGCAGTAATATCTCAGAAAACCAGGGAAGCAAAACTCGCTGAAAAAGCTAAAAGCTGCTAAAAGCTCCTTGGACATTCCTCGACATATGAGATTTATATAGGTCTACAGGAATTATTGACATTTCAACATTAACCTTTGAGAACTAGGGTGACACAACACTATGTCAACTGTCATTTAGTGTTAGTCTAACAAAGTTACACTTTCCATTTGAGGCACTGAGTATCAAATTAAAAGCCAAGCTGCTGCTAGACTGAATTAAGCCAGACGCCTTATCGACTGACATTTTACACACGAGAGACTGGCGACCTGAATGTAAGCCTTCAGTGACTCCCCACAAATCTATCCTGCTAAGCAAAACAAATGTTTATACAACGGTTTGTGTGAAGCCCATAGCAATGAAATAAGAAGTGTAAGGAAAAGAAAACAAAATAGTGGGGAGGGTGGGAGTTTGGAAACATATTCTGCAGTGTTTGTGTGGTATTGGGAAGCCCTGAAGCTGAATTAAGAATTCTTTGCCATTTGCCCTGCTAGGCTAGGTTTTTTTTATGTGATTCGTTCAGTATGTAGTAGAACACTGTGAGGGCTCAGAGCTGGGTGGGTTGTCTGTGCTGCAGTGTCAACAAAGTTGGTGATTACCAGGAGTGTGTGGAGCTCTCTGACGACTAATTCTACTTTGATGGCCTTTGAATGTTCAACTCATAAACAGACTTACCGGCTAATGACTTTGTGTGCAGTGAGACGGTTTATGGTTCTCAGTTACGGTTTCAATAACAGGCCCCCGGGGACACAGTCAGTTCCTTGTGCCAGTAAACCCCACTCTTGAAGGCCGCATCCGTAAACCCCTGCATACGCTCAATTTACTCTTGTTTTAAAGAAACTCAAGCATCCCCTCCAGCGCTTCTATTTCCCCTTTTCTGAGCAGTCACAAGTGCCATTTCATTTGGAGGCAACGACAGGCCGTGAAGTAACCAATGAGGCAGAACGCCTGGCACAGGAACCGCTAGCTCGGCTAACCCCAATGCTCTTGAAGGGTGCCACTTAAAACAGGAACTGTCCTTTGGTGCTTATGCCCCCCCCCCCAAACCTCTTCCAAATCTCCTCTTCCATCCCAACGTCACATGGCAACTCCCTCTCAGGACAATGAGAGGCAACCTGAGGGCACACCACCAGGAGAGGAAGCCCAAGGTGGGGTCGCTTAAGGAGAGGAATGAGTGTCCATCAACAAAGGAACTGTTAGGCTGGAGACAGCCTAATCTTTCAAGTTGGGCATTTAGTGCTCATGGTGTCGCTTAACCATAGGATTGTTTGGAGAACAATGGCTGACATCCATTTGTGTCAGATGATGTGAGAGCGGCTCACAGTGTTTCCCACTATAGTCTAATTTGCCCCACCATAGTCTCACCATAGTAACTACATGGACTGGTCCTGGGACTGGTCCTGACATTCACAAACTACAGCAGCTTAAAATGCATAACAGTGGTTGAGACCAGGATGACTATTCCAGACACTGTTTGTGTAAATCGAGATAACAAATCTCAAACACATTTCAACAGACAAATCCCACTAGCTAATCCAGGGATCAGTTCTGCCCAAGTGCTGTTTGCACAAAGGCTGTGGTGTGTGTGTGTGTGTGTGTGCACATGGCAACCTCAGATTCACTCTCATCCGGTGAGTGTGTGCTAAGGCTTACCTTTGCTTTTTACCGATGGTTTATTAATTTTGTTAAGACAACAAAGTACAGGAAAGGAGGCATTTAAAGAGACCTACAGCAAAGGCATGGTATGAAGAATCACCCCAGTACAAAAGGACCATGTGATGCGACTGTGCACTGGCAGAGTAAACAAAATGAACAAAAAACAAAAACAAACAAAGGCAAGACTTACCTTCATGATCAAACTCTATGCTGTGGCAATCTGACTGGCTGGAACCCCAGGGACAGTAGAAGACCGAGCCGCCCTGAACGCTGCCCACCTGACTGGTGTTAGCCTTGGGAGCACCCACCACTATACTGACACTGCAGAGGAGGCAAACAATGACACACACACACAGACACACAAAACACACACACACAAAACACAAGCGTCAGTTACACACATTCCAAAATTGCAGCTTTACAGCTATTTAGCTGTAAAACTAAATCTGTATGTCACTGGAAAAGTAACACGCAATCATGGATATCCATTGCAACTTATGACCTAAATGGGGATTCTAGGAAGTCCTAGAAGTGGAACATAAACTATTAGCATCCTTGACTATGACGAATTGGGCAAGACTCGTGAGGCTAAAAAACAGGGTCTCAGTTGGGTATGTTCTGTACAGGAGCGAGTTACATAACACTGGGTGGCCATGTGTACTTGTTGGTTACCCCGTGGGCAAACACATGATGCACCCTCACAATGCATACATACACACACACATACACACGAACACACACACAGGTGCACGCACACACACACACACACACACACACACACACACACATATACACACACACAAGCACACAAGCGCCCTGTGGGACAGGGAGTCAATGGGAAAACAAAAGAGCAGGCCGACTAAGTGGAGTCACTGCTGTTTCCATAGCTGTGAGGGCAAGTCCCACAGGAGTCCCTCATACATATATAAACATATGTGTATGTGCACACACACACACACACACACATACACAGTACTCATACAACACACACATGCGCGCACACACACACACACATCCTCACTGTCTAAATAATACTCTGTCTGTTCTTCGCCATGAGTGTGAGATCAGATCAGCATGGACACCCTTGAGCACAGTGTGAACACACTATATACAAACACACACACACACAGAGGCTGGTACTTTTTCTGGGGGGCCTTAGGTCAAAAACACAGCCCCAACTCTCCACGTTTGATCCCAACCAAACACTCACACTCTCTCTCTCTTTGTCTTTGTGCTTCTCTCTCTCTCTTTCTTTGACTCTCCAGCCGTAGATGCCGATATACTCCCATTCGTGTTTCTACCAGCCCAGTGACACAGGCAAAGATCCTTCAACACTGACCAAGATAGAGCAACATAATACGTTTCAATGGGAGTAAATGTGAATAGTTTGGGTCTGCATAAGTGGGAGTGTCACATAACATCACAATATAAACTTTTCAATGATCTTCTGGATCAGTGTATGAGGACTCGACTCTGGTCTGCATAAAGGAGTTTTTCTCCCCTCCCCCTTAGGGAAACAGAACACAGAACTTAACCAAGGCTGGTGCCTCTCGCATACAGGTGAAAACGTAAAAATAAACCAAAACAAAGATGCTAGATGCTAAACCACAAACTTCCAATGTAAGTTTGAAGACTATGGGGATATTTGATAGGTAGGAGATGGCCAACACTGTAGCATTGTAGGTACATTTCATACATACTTTACTTTTGATTGTGTTCCACTTCAGATACACACTGTACATGCTGCGCAAATTAAGTCGGCAGTGTTGTTACTGACTTCTGTGTCTCTGTCACTTCCGAAGGGGGAGGGCACAGGCCTGCATTATGCAAGATGTCTTAATCGGATTATGAGTAGCATGGACTGGTTTGATTTCGGCCAGACTATGGTGTACATATGCATTTTACAAGTTTAATGTTAATTGGAGTAAGGCAATAATTTGATTTGCTCTTGAAAGTGCATGTAAACATACTGACTATCTTCCTCTCTTTCACCCAGTCCAACTCCCGTACCCACCCCCTCCCTCACCTTCTCAGTCTAGTCGCCTCTCTCTCTCGCTCTCTCTGCACTTCTAATCCGAGTCTAATTTTCCGAGAGACGGCACGGATGGGTACCGCGCAGCCATGACCTCACTGTCTGTAAAATTACTATCATCTCTTTCCTGTCATTAAAGCACAGACAGGGAGAGAGAGGAAAGGGGGAGGATCAAGACAGAAAGGGAGTGTGTGTGCAAGGGCAGAAAGGGCGTACGTGTGTGTGTGTGCGCGCGCGCATGCACGTGCTGTCACAGGAAAAGCACACCCTTTTCCTGCCCCCTGGGGTCATCTGTTGTGCTTACGCTGTGCCAGCCCCCCCTCACCTCTCCAAAGAAAAGACCAAGCTTTCCACTGACCTGTTTCAGCGCCGTGTGGACTAAAGAATGGACTAGAGAATGCATAGTGCCAAGATTAGTTATTTCATTTTTTATTTTCATTTAGTGCAGAATTTTTTTATGATCACATGTCCCTGCCATCACAAAATTCAGGAAAGTGACAAATGGCACAAAACAGCATACATCAGTGAGCCATTGCGTCTTTTAGTACTTTCCAAATACAGTGAGAGCCTGAGCAAAAGCACCTGGGCTTCGCTCTGCTGGAGTCTGTCTGTTTGTACGGTACAAAAACACAGGTACAATGGGCACTGTGGGGCAATTTCAAGTTGAGCTGTTTGAACGAGCCCACTGGACATCAAAGGGATGACTCGTAGGGCTCCCACTAGGACAGAGAGAGAGAAGCTCAAGACAGACAGGAAGAGAGACAGAGATGAAGGGATAAAAACAAGAGAGGAGAATAGACAGGAGGTGTGTGTGTGTGTGTGTGTGTGTGTGTTGGGGTGGGGGGGCTAGGCATGAGTCATTAGGGTTTGAAAGTTGTCCTGGGAGTCACCAAGTTCTATGGTCTCATGAAAGGGACAGGCTCCCTTCGTGTCTATGTCTGTGTGTGTGTGTGTGTGTGTGTGTGTGTGTGTGTGTGTCTGTCTGTCTGTGCATGTGTGTAAACACAGCAAAGGCTATGAAAGAGGAGAAGAGAAAAGTGTTAAAAAGACAGAAGAAAAGCAAGAGAGAGAGAGCAATGGGGGAGAGAAGGAGGCCAGGCCCACCATGTGTTGTTTTAGAGGGGAAAACAAAACAAGGCGCTCTTCCGGCCGGCCTAGAAAGACTCCACTGCTCTCAGGCATGTGTGTGGACACGGGGACAATCCCAGAGGTGCCGCTTCCCTCCAGCAGCCCCAGTAATGCAGAACGCAGAGCAACGCCCCCGCCACAGATTCCCACGATGCACTTCTTCCGAACCCCTTCCAAATGCAGTGCAGGGGTGGCATGTGGGGGAGCAGAGAGTCACGTGACTTCCTCAAGGTTCCTCGCAAGTTCATCTCAGTTTCAAACTCCTATTTGACAGTTTTACATTTTACAGAAGTCCTGGGGTCTATTTTTTCCCTCCCCATTTCCAACACCATACATGATCTCACACACTCAGGCCCCAAGCTGTGAAATTTGGTTTGCATGAACCACAGCCAATTTTTCAGTTTGAAAAAAAAAATGCAATGTCAGCATTGCCGTTGCTGCTAGACGAAGGCCGCTTGCATCTTAAGCACTTAACCTGCAGTCGGGAACGTGTCAGGCAGCTGTGGGCCCACCAGGGCCAAACTCAGCACACTTCCAGGTTACCCATCCATTGACACTCTTGGAAACCTTCACCTAATACTTATGGTCATATTTCTTGGGAAGCCATGTCAGTTGGGTTTTCCACCACCAAATCCCGGCATCCTCGACACACACACACACACACACACACTGACTAATCTGTTTGTATCTCAGCAAGGGTACTCCTACCTTTGAATGTGTTTTCCTGCTTAAGAAAACAAGTGGGAGTTAGCAGAAGTCATTCAAAGAACAAATGGAACTAGACATCCGTTCGCAAACCTGCTGGTGAGTGAAGAATACCCTTTATGTGCTGAGTTAAGAAAGTCAAGAGTGTATTACAGCATTTATGATATTCATTCATTCTTCTTGGCTAAACTTGCAACAGGACTCCCATGTTTGAAGGAAGCAGTGCTTGATCCAAAAGACATACAAGATGGAGAGCACAGGAAAACAACAACACAAAGAGAGACTGCTTTCATCAGCATAATGGGGCCTATGTCGAGGCTCCTGCCTCACGCATACAGTCAGCTATCACACCTTGATAGGGATCTGCAGGAATTGTAAATAGAGAACAATTAGCCTGTAATGGGTCTTTATCTAAGCAGGGATCAGTCTAGTCTTAAGTGCCTCCTCTGCCCACTAAGAACCTAAATGCTAGCATTAGCATTTGATAAGGCTCTGATTGTTGTTGGCCGAAATGCTCAGCTTGGCAGTAGCTTCGGACTAAACAGAAGGGGATTTTTCTCTGTTCTCCAACAGGAAAGACAGCAGGAGAGTTCCCATGCTGGCTGGCTAGCTTAAGGATTTTAAAGGGTCATGCATGGTGATGACTAGCATAGGTGGGTGAATCCCGAGGAGGTGTTCTCCTCCATTGGGCATTTTCTCTTCTTAATACAATGAGGTGTCATCAGCAGTTAGCACTGAGAGATGAAACTGAGTGCAGATTATGTAGTTAAAACCTCCTGATAATGAATGAACTAAAGCTGGGCAATTCATTGAAACTGACATTCAGAAGGATTGAATCAGTCATCTTGCCTATGTTATTTTAATGATTTCATGTTGCTGTTGTTCTTGTTGCTTTTTAAAGTCAGCAACCCACAAACAAAATAGTTTAAAGAAAAACACAGTGCCCATGCAAGGAACACATTTTTGGCTAGGGGTGCTGCGTAGAATAGGAAGCTATTGGGGCCTTGCAAGGGTTTCATCCAGAAAAATGTGAGATTCTAGACGCTAACTGTGAACTACGAGATTATGAAAACAATGATTAAATACGATTAAATTATTATACGATCAAATAGTTCATTAATTGCAATCAAGGTAAAATCATGCTTTTGATTTGAGCACTATAACAAACTCATTCTTTTGTACTCCTTCATGTCTGGAAGTTCTCTGCTCATTCATTTGGTTTCTTTACCGCTCTACTATAAGGCCAGACACATTCCTCAGATTTTGGGCTCACAGTTGACTTTCCCTCTCTATGGGCTTATATGTCAGCAGGGTCAAAGGTCACTTCCTCCATCTTGATCATCTCTCCCATTGGATGTAGGTCTAAACTGCTCCCCGGGTGCCGTAGCAGCAGGCTGCCCACTGCTCGGGGATAGTTTGCGAGTTCAGTCTGTGCAGTGTGTGTCACTAATTCACGAATGCGTTAAATACAGAGACCAAATTCAGAGCGTATGTACTGTAACATTGGGCTATTGGTTGTTGTCTAGGGTGAGGTCTGGGAGAGATGGAGCAGGGACATTCTGGTGGTACAGCTGTGAAAGGATGGGGTCACCACCAGACGACCTCTAGGCCACAGCATGTTATGCTCAGCAGATTACAGAGCCACCCATCTCATATTAAGGACAAGGGCAAGCAACACTTCTCATGATGAAATACTGTCGCTGTCTGACCCAAATCAAATATCTCTAAACGCATTTGGCGGCTGGACACATTTCCTCTTACAATCCAGAGAGGCCTTGGTGAGTGTGTGAGTGTGTGTGTGTGTGTGTGTGTGTGTCGAGCAATCCTTCTGCCGGGATTTGGTGGTGGAAAACCCAACTGACATGGCTTCCCAAGAAATATGACCACTGCCGTCTCCCTGTAAAGCCAGGGACCAAACCCCCACCACTAACAGACCACTCCTGACCACAGTCACGATTGGGGTGTTGATTAAGCAAATTAATTTAGCCTGTAGCGCTAACTGCTAACTGAGCAGCCAAGTGGGGCTGTGAGCTTGTGCTTAGTGAGAAAAACAGCCTCATTTGAGGGTAGGCTAATGAAGGGGAAATTACATCAATAAAAGTTACTGAGTGGGCCACAAGGTTGTTTATTTACAACAGGCCCTGCAAATGAAACGAAAGGGTGGGGTGAAGGAAAACTGCTGACGTGACACTGGTGATGTGAACCAGCCCATCCACCAATGTGGTGTGTGAGACAGTGGCTAACGCAGGAGGCAATGAAATGCCAAATGCCTTTGTTCACCCCCCTGTGACTGACCCACATACACACACACTCACCCACCCACACACACACAAACTCACACACCATCCCTACCCAGACACATTCCTTCAGTTGCTCCCCACTTAATTGTCTTCCTCCCAGCTGTGAGCCTTAGGTCACTCGAACACTATTATAATTGCTAAAAGCCTGCTGATAAACTAAGGCAGCTTGCGTCTAAATGGCAAGAAAATGTAACGGTTGCATTTTCATCACAAAGCGACTGCAGACAACCACTGCATTCATCTGCAGTACTCACTTATTTTATTAGATATTTTTTTCTTTTATTATGAGAAAAAGCAGGCCAACAGACTCAAAACAGTCATTTGAAGGGCATTGAGCAGCTTTTTGTGGGGCTGGTGGGAAAGACTCAGCTATGAAGACTGAACACTCTGATTGACCTCATAGAAACACAATTACCTCATGATCCCACTCAGTTAGGCTCAGTGTCCCCACAACAACTCTATCTATCAACACCCGATGAGTCGAACGGCTGATACGTGAGCCAACGGCATTTCATTACAGCCTGACTTTCAGCTCATCGTTCATCGCTTGTGATTAACTCACAATGGCCACAAGCTCTGGTCTAACTGAAAAGAGTCAGGCACTTAAAGTAACTTTAAAATGACTGTGGGCTCATATCTAAAGTCTGATCTGCTCACACTCACTTGCACTGTAACTCCTGCAGATTTCATGCCAGAAAACTCACACACTAAATCATATGGATCCTAATTCAGTTTACCCACACATAATTACAATGGCTATACATAGACTTAGTGCTCACACATCCACTGTGTGTGTGTGTGTGTGTGTGACAGAGAGAGTGAGAAAGAGAAATTGAATTAGTCTAAATAGGCACCCTGTGACTTAAACTGAACCTGCGATAAGCTTGACCTCTCTTCATCCAGAGCTGATCTGGTAGACATCCAGAAGTAAGAACAGTCTCTTCCTTAACAGTCAGGTTGGCCTGAAAAATAGCCCATTGTCCTTGGCATTGGCTCAAGGTGTGTGTGTGTGTGTGTGTGTGTGTGTGTGTGTCCATAAATATCAGCCAACTTTCATACTTTGTAGACCTGTTCCATCAAGCCCATCATGGATCACTGGTATCGCTGTGGCTCTGGTTGTTTCTCTTCTCCATATTAAGGAGCAGTACGAGCTGGCCAAGGATTTGCCATCACCACAACAACCAAAACAAACTATCCTGTCAAATGTTCTTGGGTGGGCTGTCAAATTGTTTAAAACCAGGACTGAAGTATCTGATTAGCTTGTATGTAACTCCCTACCTATGTTACACTGACTGATTAAGGCTTAGCCAAAGCTACAGTAGTTTCTGACTCGAGGGGTTAAAATAGCCATCTTACAGTGACCCCCACAGGTGTGCCACGTTCTCAGGCGTGCGTCTGCACGTGCTCAGTGCTGCTGTGCTACAGAAACATCACTCTCCAGGGAGTGGGTTGCTGATGAGTGAAGCAGTGGCCTCTGGGATTGCTGCTGGAGGACTGCACACCAGTCTGAGGCTCATGAGGGAAACAGCTGAGCTGAGCTGAGTTGAGGTGAGCAGAGCAAAGCAGAGCAGGGAGCAGGTCTCTCTAAAAAAACACATGGTAGGGGAGGACATGGGGAGGTCCACTTCTTTGAAACTGCAAAGAGCCTTTGCAGGGGATGTTAAGTTTGAGAAGATGATTGATGTTAAAACTTTATTTATCCTGAAGAGACAATAACCACATCAGAGAGAGAGACAGCACAGAGAGTGTGAAGAACAAACAGCACTGTGACATTGGTGTCAAACTACAGTAGGTTTGCTACTTACTACAAGGGAAAAACACAGGGTGTGTTGTTTTTTTATTGAAACTTTGAAACACACACACACACACACACACAGCTGTGTGGGTACAGTAAACACAGCAACCCAATCCCCCCTCCCTTGCACATGCATACAGACCGGATTTTAATGTCACCACAGAAACATTTCCTCTCAGAGGATACGTCTTTGGGAGCAGGAGGCCTGCAAATCAGAATGGCTGCACCAGGTGCAGCGGGATTAGCCTGGGAACCTGAATTTTGTTATGCGTCGTCTCAGAGAATAAGACTGCAGAGTAATGCAGGGGCAAATTAGTCCATTTCTACTCCAGCCAGTCAGGGAGTGTGTCCATGTGTTTTAAATCAGACCTGTTCTCCTTCACAAGACAACTAAACAATGCAACTACACACAAGCCAAATGACAGTAACATAAAACAAGAATGCTTATTCAATGCCAATGCAATGGTGCACATGTTTAAAATTAAGACACGTTTGTAATTCATCCACATAATTCACAACGCTGTTCTTCTGTCCATACGAATCTGAGGTAGAGCTATTTACACTTGGGGGAAATTATGGTCAAAAATTATGGTTTAAGCCTCAGAGGAAAAGTTGAGCTCTACAAAACCGCTAACCATGTCATTTTGTCTTAGAAAGGCCCTCACAAGTGGCAACGCAACAATTTGAAAGCACCTAATCCTAACTACATAAACATGAGCCATGGTTTCCAACCTTTAAATTGTCCTGTGCCAAATTGTAGGCCCCTTTGCTCTGCAGTCGTAACTCACACCCTTACAAACCCCAAGAACGTGGTCCATCAAAGTGTTGAGTGCTATGGGTCATTCACACCTACAAAACAACAGTCTTGGAGAGGTGCTGTGGTATTTACACACCCACAGAGTGTGAGCATGACTCAGATGGACATTGTATTGGGCTATTATGTTTGCCATTGATGACAAGTCCTGTTCAAACACTGTCTTTCTTTGTCTTTCAAATCCTACCAACAGGCCACTAGCTATTCTAGCTCTTCAAATTCTCATTTAACAAGGATAGGGGATAACCGTTACCATTGTCTGTCCAGTGGGCACTAATCTGACCAAAGGCAGACAGGCCTAACCTAAATAGGCAACAGAATTCTTACGGTTTCATTTGAAAGTGTATTAATGTAGATTGAAATCTACCTGAGGGAGGCCCTGGACAATAGAACACTACATTGCTGTGTGATGGTCCATCAAGCTTTCAAAACACACACACACACAGACACACACACAGAAAACTAACTATGTCTCCCACTTTTTAAACAGACAGTAAATCAAGACAGGGCATAAAATGTTAAAATGTTACAGACAGACAACTGCATGACCATAGTGATTAGGCCAAGCTTGCACCTATTAACCTTTTTTAACTGCAGTCACTCTCCATGCTTCTATATACTGAGACCACAGCAGCCAGACATGCTGTGGTGTGTGTGTGTGTTGGGGGGGTGGGGGGGGGGGGTACAACAGCCCCAAAGAGTGAAGGTGAAAGAGAATAAACAAATAAAGAACATGGTCACATGGAAAGACTCTCTCTACCCCCAAAACACAGCAAATCATTTCTGCTGTTGTTACAAAGAACGCCATTGTTCACCAAGTATACACCAAGAACACAGCACGGCAGAGAGAGAGAGGGAGAGAGAGAGAGAACCTGGGTGAAGAATAGTTTGGCAAGCTCTGCACATTTAAGAGGGAGGGGGAAAGAAAGAAACGCGCCCTCAGTTTCCAGATGGACCCTTGACTACAGTTTATAAACAACCTAAAAACAATAAATGCTCTCTCCTCTAAGCAGAAAAAAGGAAGTTAAAACACAGACAGGGACAAAACATGACTGCTTTTAGCCATGGTGAAAAAAAATTGCACTCAAGGTCTAGGGTAAATATTGGTTTAACAGTAACCCTGCAAAAGTGGGCAAACTGCAGGGGTTCAGTCCAATGCGAAGGAGGATGTCAGAGCTCAGCCATCTATGATGCAATGCAAAATTGGGGTCTTGAGAAGGCACATGCTTCATCTGTGGGTGTACAGACACAGCCCATCATGAGGCCGCTGGGTCTACCAAGACCTTCTGGACAGAGACGGCCTAACTTTCCCATTGCTCTACCGCACAGAGCTTGCTTTGTAATCAACTACCACACATGATTCCATTTCATTACAAAAAGAGGAGCTTTCTTTGAGGGCTGCACGTTTTGTTCAACCCACTTAGAGCAAGCTGACCGATGGCAGAGAGGATGCATATGAACAGACCCCCTAAATGCAATCTGGAGATCAACACACACACAGTCATCTCTCCAGCCTCATGATCTCTGACCTCCCCAGGCACGGCAGTTCATCCCTTTATCCTCGCCAGGAGACAGAGAGGCTTATGAAGGAATATTCAGGGGGTGCGTTTTTCACCTCTTTATCCTACCCCCCCCCCTTCTCTTTCTCTCTCTTTCTTTTTGCCCCTTATTCTTCTTCTTCTCCTCTTTACTGATATTGCTGAAGCTGTAGGCCTGTGATGCTTGTCCTCAAGGGGCCCCAAACAGGAAAAAACTAAAAGCACTGTAACTTCCTGCCATGCTCCACTGATGCATCTGTTTTGCATCTAATCGTTGTAACACTTTCTTATCCTCTCTTTTTCAATTTATCCTCCATCGCCTCCTTGTCTGTCACAGATGAAGCAACTGTTTCTCTCTGCCTTTCTTTCTTTCTCTCTCTCTCTCTCGCTCACCCCTTATTTGTCAATGATCTCTCTTGCTCTCTTTCACCGTTTCTCTCTGTACTCCACCCTTCCTTCATTTCTGGCAGTTACTGGGCAATCATAAATAACACTGTTACTCTCTATGCCACTGACAAGGGCCCTCACTCAGGGTTCATGAACCCTATCCTCAGGCGGTCTTCCACGGTGGTCTTAATTCTATTAGCACAGGCAGGGCTGCTTCACACTGCCCACAGCTTTAGACATGCATGAACCTAAGCCATCAGGGACCGGGTGATGGAACATAAAGTTCCTCACAGTCACTGGCTGAGTACCAATGTCCCCTATAAGCTCTAAACCCTCAAAGACTAAACAGGCATGATTCAACTTCATGATTGGCTGACTTATGCCAGTTACATTTTTGAGGTTACGGGACTTGAGGTTAGGCAGGATATTGGGATTCAACCAGTGTGTGAAAAACAGTAGGTAGTAGGTAGGTGGGTAGGTAGTGATGGGTTTATGTGAGAAAGTGTGAGGGGGAGTAAGAGAGATGGGTAGAGAGAGGAGATGGGTAGAGACAGTAAGGGACAGTAATCCCAACATCCTCAAAAACACCAAAGACCTCAAAGACCCCTAAAGACTTACCTGGCAAGAAACTACTAATCATAAAAATACATTAATGTCATTTGTCTTTGTGGGCTCAGGACTTAGGGTCAGTGGGGACATTGAGATTCAGCCTATTTGTTTCTGTCTGTTATGAGACTTTAGATCCCATCAGGATAGAACATCTACAACAGAGAAGCATTTCTGAGAGGGGCCACTCAGTAACAAGGGCCATATTGTGTGAGCCCTGAAAGGGAAGTGCATCTTGTGTTATCCTTAACAAGTCTTTGTAATCAGACAATGACGTGGCTCCAGATTCACACTTCAAACAACTTGTGATTTGGCAGCCTCTGAGCCAAGCATCCAGATGGTTGTGGATTTGTACATTTATCGTCTTTGCTTGCAGTTTAACAGCGCAGGCTCCTCAGGGTCTTGGAGAGGAACAGAATGACGAGGAAAGCCTTTTGCACCTGGCGCCTTACGAGCGAACGAGCCGAAGAGCAGCTTCGTGTTTTGGCTCCGTGTGTCGAGCGTATCAGCGCTCTTGCATCATACTACTGCAGTGGAAACCACTGAGCCAGGCGCTCTATGAAGTCTTTGGAAAACACACGCAAACACACACACAAATTCACAAACACATATAAACACACACACACACACACACACAGACAAAAAGACACACACAGGTTGTCTCTCTGGACACAAGATTCCTGGTCCTTTATGGTGTGACGTCCCAGCTGCTAAAACTTCAGATGAAATCATTGCAGTGAGGGTTGCACTGCTGGCTGTGACCTCATCCCTCTGAGGAGGCCAGAAAAGGACAGAAAGAAACTGGGGGTGGGGGTTCAACAGTGTGTGGGGGCAAAGGGGTTAGCAGGGTGTGGGATGTTCATACCAAAGATACCAAAGAACTACACCAGCAGACCGATGCAGACACACACACACACAAACACTCACACGAATGCACATAAGTACTGGAGCACACACACATGCACACTTACACATACACACACACACACACATACACACACTTCACTGACTCAGTAAAAGATGGCGTCACACTTTAAATCATCCAGCTTTTCCCCCATAAACCCTTTTGCCAGACAGGCATGCAGAAAGAAGTGGGATGTGGAGCAGTCTTAAAGAGAAAGGCAGGGGAGTGCACAGAGGTACACGCACAGAAGACTGAAGGAGGGGTGGAAGGAGAGATTGAAAGAGTGATAAAGAGATATACATACTGAGAGAGAGACACAGTCATAAATGTAAATAAAACTACCTTTTAATTTGAATTTAATTTAATTGAATGACAAACTGAAACAGAGACAAACACACACAGACAGACAGACAGACTTAAAGATGCAGAGTTAGAGAGAGAGAGAAAGACAGACAGACAGTCAAAGAGAGATGGAGAGACAGAGAGAGAGAGAGAGAGAGAGAGAGAGAGAAAGACAGAGAGACTTAAAGATGCAGAGGGAGAGTGAGTGTGTGAGAGAGAGAAAGTGAGAGAGTATCATAAAGAGTGAAGCACAGGGGGAAACTGGAGCCATAGTCAGCCCATTCACTGCAAAGCCCCTTCACCGTCTAGTCAGTCCGGACATGGACCAGTAGACATACACACACACACACACAGCTAGAGACCCTGCCCAGTAAGTCCCTCTAAGACTGCCTGAGATCAAACCAGTTCATTTAGAGAGCTCTTAACGGAAGAGAAGACAAAGTCTCTTGACTTCTTGACAGTAACTCTTAACAGAGGAGGAGGGGTGAGAGTCTCTCCCCTAACTGATTGGCCCAGAACAAACACAAATCCAAGCACCCATGGCTGAGGGTGATTCATGAAGGCTGTTTGTGACTCACAGAGACCCAGAGATCACTGCATCACAGGTCATTCACCTGGTGTTCCCTGATGCTGGCTGCCAACTCATCAGCTTGTGGCGACTGACCCCCGCCTCCTCCCCAACACACACATACACACACACACAGCCTGAGAAACAGACCCTCAGACCTTTCCACAGAGGTTATCTGGTGTGGCCTCTGCATGCCACAGTCCCCTATGTGGCCCTGAGCCGTGGCATGCCCGTGTGCAGACCAGACGTAAGCACTTGTAATTACGAATGATTACAGGGCAAGTGCGTCTGCTCCCCCCCACATCACATCATCTCTCACACACACACACACACACACACGCACACACACACAGATTTCCCTGTCAGTGATGTTCCCCTCTCACTTAGCTCACTCTCTTAATATGGCTCCATTACCAGCTGGTACTGACTATCTGATATGTAAGGCATGACTTTAGGGGCTGGTGAAGTAATGGGGTAAGAACATCATGTCATGAAGGTGGAAAAGAAACTGGTGGGGACAGGAACAGGTAAACATAGACATCTACCCCTCTTAATCCATTCTTGCAAAAATCTAGTATTGTGTATACTTATGTAAACATAAATACCCAAAACCAAAGCCACCTCATCTTTCCCACTCCAGTACTAACTTAAATGCCAACTGCAGTACAATTCTTTGCAAACTCATCCCTAATGGTCCCTGATCTGTTCCCCCCAAAAAAGATAACAGCTGACCCAGGGAGTTACTCTGGGACACCCCACAGCTCCCTGTCAAACCACCCAGTTAATGGATGAAGCTTTTTTTTCCAGATAGTTTTGTTAACGTTCATAGATGAATGGTGGTCTGAATGCCAAAACACACAGCAAGGAGTTTGATAAGCGTACAACACATATACACACAATCTTATCTCTTTGGTTAAAAAACACACCTTTACATGCAGCATCTATTCTATTCGACCATTTTCGAATACCTTTGGTGAAACTGTAAATAGCAGCCGATAATTCTGTAACAGTACAGTTGCTGGCAGAGTCAATCTATTGACACGCACTCACGGAAAGACCAGAGACTGCGGTATGACAAAAGGCAGAGCCCAAACAATCACACGGAGAGCGTCAGCTGGTCCCTATCCACACCAGCGACGAACAACATAAATGAATGAACTTCTTAGTCTAGAAAAGAGACATGAAAAAAGTCTTCACCGATGGTTTTAGCCATTTTCATCCGACACTTGAATATGATAATTAGATAAGGATAATCTTAACTATACTGAAGTTGGTTACCCATAAATTTTGTCAAAGGGTGTTGAGATACAGTAGGTGTGAGGTTTAACGTTAGCAGAACAAAGGTGGTTTCATTGAGTTGTATTGAACACATTTCTCTTGTATTGTCAACACTTTTTCTTTTCTTGTTTCGACTTTCAAAATAACTGTAGGCAAGGGTTTTTGATGCATTTTAGTTATCTTGCTAAACGGCTAGATCTGGTTTAACCGTAACTTAACGGTGAGATAAATTATACTAAAGGGGACCGCGATGCATTGTTAGACAGGCTACTTTAACTTTTCAACCCCTGATAACATTTAGAATATAGTCTAAGTTAAGCATCATTTTACCTTGCGGTGTTGGTCAAGTAAAAGTCCGCCGCATATCCAAAGTAGCTCCCATTTGGACCACTGTAGACAGTTGGGTTCTCAACGTCCAAGTTGAATGCAGCACACAGCTGCAGAAGTATTATGACTGAAAGTCCAACTGAATAGAGACGAGCGCCCTGACCGGTTACTTTTGATACGGTCTTCGACCGATGCCTTCTGGAACCCATAATAACTTATTAATCCTTTTTCTGGTTTATCTTGTTGCAGTCAACCAGTGTGCTTTGTGTTATGTGCTCAAAAGAAACGGTTGGACTGTGTCTTCACGCCTTTCCTTGCCAGATCTCTAGTCGCCAATGCATCTACAGCGCGTGCAACTTTATCTTAGTGATTCTCAGCCTCGCTAGATCCACAACCCTTCTCTCTCCCTCTCAGCGCTCTTCTTAATTGAAGGGATATTGGAAGGAGGGAGTTCCTTGACTCGTGACAAACTTTTGGAGAGGTGGGGCCAGCCTGCTGATTCACAAAAGAGGGAAGAATCCCTGTCAGTCTTGCCTATTTGGTTTGCATGGATAACCCAAAGATACCGATTTGAATAAGTTAGTTATATCAGTGAAGAATGTTAGTCATTCAGTCCCTTGGGTCGATATGCTTTGCTTTAAAAGTTTGTGTGAACCCTATGTTCTGAGCTTAGACCGTGTCAGTGCCGAAGCAATGGGAAAACATAACGTTACATAGACTGCTGCACACAATGTCTCTTCGTTTATCGCTGACAAGGAAGAAATGTAAGATGGTTGTAAGCGTGTAATGGAGCTGTGCGATACTGTGTGCTACGTTTGGGTCCTGAGTCACATATGGAGAGAGCAGGCGTGTTTTAACTCTTTTAAATTGGATCTGAATTACCGTATGTTGGTTTAGCTGATTCACAGTCGGTCCCCACACTTGGGGTTGAATAAGGAGCCAAATTTGGCTGTGTGACGGCATACACTGTCGAGGACCCGTGGGTGTGTGGGCGATGGGGGCTCAAATGGGTCAAGCATTTACCATTGTGGGAGTGGGAGAAGGGGCTTCTATTTGAGAAAGTGGCGAGGAGGTTGGAGTCGTGGGGTGTCGGTAGTGGAGTAGAGCACGGCTACAGCTGTTCAGTTCAGAGCCATGTGGCAATTCACAGCGCAGAGTGGTTCTCTGCGCTACCCCACTTCTGTGAGCGCTGTTTTTAGCTGGTAGGTCCCTGTGTTGCTGGCTTAGATTTTTAAACCTATAGTTACGGCCTATAGAGAATATATTTACAGCGATAACTAAAAAACAGAATTGTCATTCTAAATTTCTCAAAAGTGTCACAGTTGAGAATTTGAAACTCACAATGAACGTGATATGCTGCTTGCATTCTATTCAACAGAACGATAATGGTGTACCATATACTCAGCAGGAATCTCAGTAGTCTAACCTACCTCTGATTAAGATTAATTCTCATAAGTCATATGCCATTTCAGGTGGGAATTGTTATTTTGTTTATTAGTGAATATGAATGCATAATTCTAGCCAATGCTCCGTTCAACAATAACAGTGGAAGACAAACGCTCGCTAATTGGAAAGTCTCCCTCTTGGTAGACCACCCCGTTTCTGCAACTCCAGGACCTCAGTTTATTTATCTTTTTTAGTACATGTGCGAATTCGTCCCGGTCGATGAGGAAATCAATTTATTGAAGCCAGGTGAAGCCAGACAGTGACCTACAGGAGGTCAAAAGTGTGAACTCATCGTTGGTCATCGCTGTCTAGGTCAGAGCGGAATCGGTGACTAACCCTCCCCTATGGATAACCTCCAGAGCTTACACTATTACCTGACTGACTATAAGTGCACATTCGTGCTTTGTAAGCACATACTACTACAGACTCAAACAACACTCAAATATGTGATGTCAACCCACTCTGACTGTCTGTAAACTCTTTGTCTCTTTCTCACTCACTCTGTATCTTAGACCGTTGTGAGAGAGGTTAGTTTTAACCAATACTAATGATGTGTTGTTGCAAAGGTAATCCATCTCTCTCTCTCTCTCTCTCACACACACACACACACAGAAAGACTCACGTACATGCAGCTGACAACTGTATTTATACATACAATATGTCTGGGGGTTAAGCTTCTTTCTCTCCAGTGGTTCTTGGGGTTCTGTGTCCACACAGCAAAGCATGAGAGCATTAGGACTTCAGCCAGCATGTAAATGGCCCTCCTGTGTGAGCGTGACCCAACAGCAATAGAAACAGAAAGAGAGGGACCACAATCCAAGGTTTGCATATGTTCACTTAAAATAACAGAACAAGATTAGGTAATTAGGTAAATCACCAGTCACCACCCCCCTCCTGGACTTTTGACTATCTAATCTGTAACATATTATTGGAATGCTGTCATGTCTTCTGGTGGTGAGTGGGAAAGTATTTAATGTCTGTTACCCCAGTCTATAACATGTCTCTTGAGGAGTCGTGATTACAGTTGCATTAGCAGGTTCTCCATATCTACTCTTTCCTTTCCTCTCCTCCCCATACACTTTTATTGTTTCAAATGTGTTAACCGAACCAGATACTTTGAAGAGGAACCGGTCTCAGAGACTCGCTGTTCCAGAGGCCTGACCTTATTAGTTTAATTCATAGGATTTCCATGTGTGACCTATATCAAAGACAAGATTCAGAGCCTACTCACACTCTCGTCCAGCCTGAGTGTTATAAAACATCTTGTCACAGTTCACAAACGCCCCGAGGCCATAACTGTTAAGCCCCTGTGCTGTACTTACGGCTCTGTGTGTTGTACATACTGTAGCTATATTACTCGGAGTGCTGTCGCTATACAAACACTTCAGAAATCGGTGTCTAGGCACACACACACACAGCAAGTCTTTTCCATCTATAGTAACATCTCCAGGCTATTTTTGCCTGGTCCAGAGAGACATAAACTGCATGTCTGGGAAGTGATGGCAGGCAAATGAGGTTTGATGTGATTAGTAATCTCCAAGCATGAGAGTTGACACGCAGATGTTTGAGAACATTTCTGTTTACTCAAAGCAGTACACTCAGGGGACGAGAGACATCTTATTAATACACATGACAAAACACCAGCCATTAGCATTAGTGGATCATGGTGTTGAATCACATGTGGCTTGTGGGTTTTTCTAGCAGGAGTGAGATACTTCTCAGCAGCTAGGAATGATGTTTATGTACAAACAGAAAGGTGTTCACTTTCAGGTAAATATTTTAAATAATTAGTTGCAGTGAAGAAAAACATCATATGGTTTGTCATTTTCTATGAAAACAACCTGTTACACTGAGAAATGAAATTCATGTCAAACAGACTGAGCACAAGCTTTTAGTCACAAATAAACTGAAGGTAGGACATTACAGAGGATTCTGATTCTGATCAGAGTGCATCACCTGCACTTCTGTAGAATTTCACAAGTGATTTTCATTCTGAACTTCCTGTGACTCCTTTGTGACAGCACAGAGCACTGTGTCTTAGCAACCAGTCGTTAGCTCAACAAAACAAAGGGGGAGTGCTACACCAAGTGTTTTGACTGTGACTTTTATAAACAGAGCGTATAAATATCACACATATAGGGACTGACATCGCTACACACATACTATACATTCAGTGCCCTACATAAACACACACACACACTGTCATATGTCTCACTGTGGATATAGTGCTTCTAGAAGAGAGGGTAATTTTTCCCTTAAGACTTTAAAAGCAAAGAGACTGTATAGAGATAAGCCTATCCTGGAAGCACCCTGGACAATTGCAGAGATCCTCTATTATGTAATGTGATAAAGGGGGCAGTGTTGAAAAGTTTTGTGTTATACATTTTGTATACGTTACACATATACAAAAAAATCTATTCAATAACCATGAGTAACAGATATGACCACCATATACTTTACGTACAAACACACACACAGGCACAGACACATACACAGAGAGACTAAGAAGTCTGAAGACTTAGGGAACCTGATAAGGGACCTTTCTTTTAAGTGGAAGAATAAACACTGAACAGTCTCTTTAGCACCAGAGAGCAAACACTGCACAGCAGGAGGCGGAGTACACAAGCTCATGCCTCTAGACCACAGCAAGCTCTAAACACACTTTTTTGTCTGTTTGTTCCTCCTCTTGTCCTGCCATCCGGCTGTTTAATCACTTTCTTTGTTAGGGTCTAGTTAGTTTACTGGGAGAGGATGTTGGCAGTAACAGGCATTAACAATGGTTTCATCATGGTAATTTGTCCTCATGGGGAACCATATAAAATAAAATTTATATTAATATAAATTAACATTTCAACCCATTTTCCTGTTATTTGAGGTAACTGAATGCTGTTGGTAACAATTAAAGAATTTGGTACAACACAGACCAAATAGCAACAGCTAATGCTAACTGAATGGGGTCCAGTGAGAGGTTTCCAGTGCTGTCCATCAATGACAGCTCCAATAATGCTCTGATAAACAATTCTTTGACCAGATGGCAAACAAGGAGATCTGGGCCAAAGTTAAAGGAGAAATCGAGTGTGAATCTATCAATTTTCCTGTTGTTTGACGTTGCTGAGAGCCATCAACATGTATGAGAACAAAATTGTGGAACGCCAGCTAATACTAACTGATAGGGGCACAGGAAATTTTAACAATCAGTTAGCGAATTCGGTCTAAGTTAAACCAATTTCTCTTATTATTCTCATACCTTCCAACAGCTCTCAGCTACATCAAACAACAGAAATATAGAATGATTCACACAGAATGTCTCCTTTAATGAACTCAACTCACTCATTTGTAAAGTAACCAAAGGTCACAAAAGAGGGAATTCCAGGACATGCAAACACTAAAGTGAGCTCACAGCCTTTGAGATATTTTTGACAATCTAAAATGTCAGATGGATTATCAGTGATTATGGTCCAAATTTGATCATAAATAAAAAATATACTGCCGTGGACAAAAACTGAGGTGAACACATGATGGTGTCACAAATAAGATGTGGCTTCTGCACTTCTAAAAAGATATGGTTAAGTGTTTTATACACCATAGCATAGATTTTCATGCTTGTTACATTTTTGGAAAAGGGAAGTGAATGACTCAACACCCACTCCTAACTTTCACTCCCAACTTTCAGTCTTGACTAAGTAAATGCACAGCAAATTGGGTATCATTATGGGAGAAGCTCAGCTTTCTTTACAGCTTTATTTAACAAAATAAATAATATTGCAAATTTTGTAAACAAGCAGAAAGTTAAGGGACAAAATGCAACAAAGTAACACATCTAAATGACACCAACAGATTTACAACTTACTTACAAAACATTAACAACAGTTACAGAGGGTAAACAGTACTGCATACATGTTGACAGAATGAGGTAATAGACAGATATATACTGGAGGGTCATACGTGTGTTTTGGAGAAGGTGGGCGAGGTGGGGAGGCAAATGGGGAGTGGGGGGTTGGTGCCTGGAGAGTTTGGGAGTTGAGATAGGGGTGGTGGGACAGGGTTCTGGGGGGACAGGGTAGGAGGTTGAGAGGGGATTTGGGGTAAGGTCAATGTGTTTGTGGGAGTGCCCCAACCCCCCAGGCTCACCGCATTCTGATACCAACCGAACCAATTCTGATTTGGACTCTGCCTCAAAAAGCAGAGGGGTTTCAGTATATCTGTTTTTTTCTCTGATAAAAGATGAGTGGAATTCCTTTTCCCACAGTTACAGGCCTTGGCTTTGGTCACCTCCACGTCAGCGTTTAAACACTCCGGTCCACTCAACCCTCTCTGTCCTGCGCTATAGTGATACGCATCTTGTCAGACAGGAAATTCCTCAGATGTAAAGACCTGGCTGCGCTTTCCTGTTTCTACTACCGTTTTTTTTTCTCTCTCTCTCTCTCCCTCTCTCTCACTCTCACACTCAGTACTCAAAAACACGGCACATTCACACTTGCATTCTGTCTCGCCATCTTTTCTCCTGCCAAACCTTTCCCGCTCTGGGGAGAGAAAGGGTGGGGAGTAGCTCAGTGATTAGTCTTAGGGCCATTGGAAAAGAAAGGCCCCTCCATGTTTGTCCATCAGGAATGGGACTGAACACGTCCGGTGGATGGAGGGATTTTCCTCTCCATTGTTCCATCAGACCTTTGGACGTAGAGCAGGGCAGTGAGTCACTTTATTGTTCAAAAGCATCAGTACGGACCAGTGTGAAACACTGACTGAGAGAATGCCCTGTAGAAGACACAGTAATCCATATAAAGGCATTCATGGAGTGAAGCTCTGAAGACTGTGCAATTTGTGGCCCTATTTGACCTTGAGCAGTTCATGGTGTATATGGAACCAGTGATGTCCCACAAGGCTCAGCCTTGTACACTCCCAGACTCAAACTCACAACTTGCAGCACCAAGGACTGGGAATCAAGAGCACTAAAAAATTAGGCAAAAAAACATGGGTGCTAGTTTCATGTACTAACATGTCTCTTCGGTTGTCAGGAGGGCTGTTTACTGATATTAATACTTACTATACTACTATACTTACACAGCTATAGTTTAACAGGCTACTGTTAGACTCACTCCCTTCAATTTAATTCCCATCCATTAGCATCGGTGTAATTTGTGCTATCCTGTGCAGCTCAGCCGTGGACTTGTCTGGACTCAAACCTGTGACTCACAGCACCATGGATTGAGAGTCCAGTGTGCTAGCAAGTGCGCTAAAACCTGAGGGTGTTCACATACTAGCTCATCTCTTAATATAATAGGAAGGAGGTTTATTAAAGGTATACCTGGCAACATTTTTAGGTTAATTAACCAATGGATGGCTCATTGCCATTGAAGGCTCTCTCAGCACCATCTATCTCTTACCTGGCACAGTTACAGCACATGCATTATGAGAACGCTGCCCCGATGTCAAATAAAAGCAAAATTGCGTTGACTTGTCAGTCAACATAACTCTATGAAAAAGATCATTGCTGGTTCTTTGGTTTGAGACATGGATCAGTGAGAATGTAAAAAAACTACAACTTTAAGGGGAGCTCCGGAGGTATGTTATGCCTTTAACATATTAACATAACAGTTAACAGTTATCCACCAAGACAGTCATCAACCTAAACCTCATTCTCATTTGGGTCATGGGCTGGCCTGGCATTAATAAAAGGAAGCAAGTTCTCAATATCTGCTGATTTATTGACACCTTTATGCATTTAAAAGGCACTTTTATCCAAAGCAACTTACATTTGTCAACTATCAATTACATCAGGGCCAGTCTCCCTTAGAGACACTTAGGCTTAAGTGCCTTGCTCAAGGGTGGCAGCCGGGATTCAAACCCACAATTTCCAGGCTACAGCCTTGCTAGCCAGGTTCCTTAAGCGCTACACCACCACGCATGTCACACAGCACAACGAAGCAGATAGAGACCGTTTCAAGAGAGTGCTACTAGGATTCCGTTATAACATTCCATATGGAAGTTTGATGTGATATAAATGTAACAGAAGTAGGTTGGGGAAAAAAACATTCAGGCATTGTTTTTGTCATCAAAACAATCTTTAAGCAATTTATAGTGTTTTATTAATAACCTATAGAGAGAAACACAACAGCAGGTGACATTTTCAGAGCAAAATGAAACAGAAATAAGCAATTTGTAGCATTTTACTTAACATCTAGAGAGAAACACGGCAGTGGTTGACTTGTTTGAGAGTTTGTTGATTTTTAGAGCTTTTTTATAATATAAGGTGGCATTTTAAACATTTCATTTGGGTGCAGTAACTTTGCAAACATTGCACACTACGGAAAAACAAATCGGTGTCCATAGCCAGCATTTGGTAGAAGTTAACCTACTTCTTCACAGCTGTCTGTGGCCTATTTTTAATCTCCCCATCTGCTCATCATGACCACATGATCCAGTGCCATGCTGTGAAAACTCACCACCACGACCATCACGCATGGACAGGTGTCGTACTTCTAGTCAGAGTTACTTACTGTCACCACCATGGGGTTCTTCTCCAGTCTGCTTGGAGACTCAGAGAACAAATATGTCTTAAATTTATGTTGAATCTTAAGCCTTAGCTGTGTATTTTATTATGGCCATGATGACTAGCAGTGGTGTGCTGAAATCTGAGCCAAGATGTGTGTATAAGGCCAGTGTCTCACTGTTGTAGTTTTATTACTTAGCTAGGTCATTAGGCTTGTGTTCTGTAAATTACATGTTCCAGACTGTATGACTCTCTCCCCTAGTGGATCAGGCACTGCTTAATTTGAGCTCCCAGGGTAGTTTACATTTTTATAGGTATTTCAGGTAGGTACAAGAGAAGATAAACAATGTCAGGATAGCTAAGTTCTTAATAGTGTTTGTGAATTAGCCTTGAAGTCTTTTACAGGCACTTTTCTCTCAAGAAAAGATTGTATAGTCCTGTAGAATCTTTGGTCTAAAATAAGCTTAATCTAAGCCCATTGAAACAAGCACAGAGGTTACAGTAGCAGAAGCAAGTCTATTTTTACCTACAAGAATCAAATCGAAACTTCTTTGTGATTGAAGTTGTTTGGGGTTGGGGTTGTGTGTTTATACTTTGTTTATAACCTTGCTTCTGTGTGTTTTGTTTACACTTGGATGTTGTGTGTGCTTTTTATGTGTGTCCATCTCTGTGTGTATGTGTGTGTGTGTCACATGTGAGAGATCATGGCCTCACTTCTGGCACGTTGGACTCATCACCAATGTTTTAAGGCCGATGTAAAAACTCACAGCGTGCTTTCACAGAGGTCGGCCAGGCACTGAAAAGAGTGCTGACAGACAGTGTGTAAAAAAGCGCTTTGTAAATGACCTCTGCACCACCTACGTGCCCACAAGGGTCAGGGAAGGGGAGTAACAGCGAAGTTCATCGAAAAAACACAAACCCAAACAGAGCCAAGGTGCCTCTGTGACCCCTCTCGGGCCAGCCTCCTTCAGACTGTTTACTAAGACCAGTGAATGCAGGGATGAGGTCAGACATGGCTACACTGGAAAACACACACGTTAGGCCCAGCAGGGCAGGAAGATGGTCCAGCCTGCCTGTAAAACTAGCTTAGCAGTGGCATTATTGGGCCAGCCTCCCCTATTGGCCTCCATGGAGTTGTCACTGACCGTGTAATGTTTTATTTGCATGGTCTATTCGTCTCTGAGAGTAATGTGCAACCCCTGACCCCCTCCTGTGTTTTCTTATTGGTGCAGGCGCTCCTCAGGGCAGCCGTGGGGCCCTGCATTGGAGGAATGTGGTAGTGAAAAAAAAATAGTCCCGGCTTCAGGGGGGTGCAGATGGATCGCAGCAGACAGTGAATCAGGGGACCAACACAGACCCACTAGGGACCAGCCAAACCGTGGTCTCACCGAACGACCCCCCAAGCCACCCCACCCCACACCCCCACTCCGGCCTCGGCTGAAGGTTTCCCACACCCCCTCAAACACCAGCCTCTGACTGAGCATAAGCATGCACGCATTCTCTCACACACACACACATCCTATTACACATGTCCCTTGACTCAAAGCCACAGATTTCTGCATACACAGACACAATCAGAGTTTCTTTCTTGCAGAGTGTTTGAGTGGGTTGTAAATATCATTGTGAAACAGCTCTTATTGTTTTTCAACCTCTTTTTCCCAGTTTCCTCAATCTTGGCAGCCCATTTGGGTGGAAATTGGCTTTTCATCAAACCTGTGAGTTCAACACACTTAGATGATGATTTTGACTCAATAATCTGATCTTGCTGGACAGTCTTGTTGATGGTAACTGCCATAATTCCATTGACGCTCTTTCCCAGAGTAGCCCAAAAGTGTGAGATATTTGATTTATTAACAACTATGCTCCAGGTGCCAAAAAATGGCTTTCGGTATCATGAGGATTTCTACATAATTATTTTTCATTTATGTACCTTAAGATATATATTCCATTAGTCACTGTAATAGTATGGCACCCACTGATGTCTTAAAAATGGAAGTGAAGGATTTATACTGATAAAATGTACAAGTAATTCAAATGAGATTGAAAGAACATTTCCTGCCGTTTATATGGAGGGAAATTCCACATTAATAAAACTGCGGTTGCATCTAAACTCATACATCATTCAAATGATCCATAGGACAGGAGTGTCACGCTTGAAACATGCTGAACAGCTCTTTGGCTTCCACCCAGCTCCCAGCCCTGGTCTCGATCGCTCCATAAGCCTGGCTATTGTCCTCCATGTCCTGTGCAGACTTTGTTTAGCCTTCACTGAGTGGCTGTTTAGATGGGGAACCCGTTGCTGCTAATATCAGAAGGCCTTGGGCGTTGCCAAAGTCATGGTGTCCCAGCTGGCTTTGACAAACAGCTTCGCGATAACTGAATCATTCAAAATGTGCTCGTGCTAACTCCTATCTCCCCCCCCCCCCCCCCACCAGCATTCACTTAATCCCTGCAATAATGACAGCATCATCCATATAAGAGCATGTTGATGTTTGTGCCGTTGAGACCGTTTACAGTGATACAAGGCAGAGCACCTTATATAGATGTCATCGCAGCTTGAGATTACCAAATGGGAGAGTCATCCGCGGAGGTGTAACGACATTAACGGTAGCAGAGAGGTTTCTGGGCCGTCACTTAAAGGTCAGACCAACATCAGTCACTTCCAGGGAAATTAATTGGATCCCAGCTCACAAGAAGCCTTTCAAACAGCCAGAGGAAGGGAAGATTGGTGTTGCTATGTTTATACACTTGGCCACAGGACCACAGCGAGAGTGAGGGTGAGAGCAATTTTCCAAATACCTGGCCCTTTCACAGGCTTCGGTTACAGTGCAAACAAATGGAAGATGGTTTTTACAAGCAAACAGAGGTGCACATTCTCATTAAGAGGTCTCATGGCAGGATCACTCTCATGGGTGCATTTGTAATGGGATACATCCGTCAACCCAATAACATGGCAGGACTTCGTATCCATCCATACAGACAGACAGACAGACAGACAGACAGACAGACAGACAGACAGACAGATAGATAGATAGATAGATAGATAGATAGATAGATAGATGCTTGTATTATCCCGTAGTACATTCTGGTATCCTTAAGCTTATACAACATGGCATACACATGATATACATACATTATAAAATAACAGAGAATATATGTGTGCTTTTTAGGGTACTAATTTGTTTGGTGTGGAAGTACTGTGGAATGTGGAGGAGGAAGCTATGGTAACCCTAGTGCAGATTCTGTTCCAGGCAGAGTATAAGAATAAGTAGGCTACAAGTTATAAAATACAGCACTATATAAAAAAAACAATGTAAGCAGTTAAGAGAGCAGTCCTAATTCAGTCCTTGATATATAGAAAAGAGTAAAAACTGAAAAGATGTGAATGGGTGGGTGGATGGGGATGTCTGTGCAATAGGCTAGTATAGCCCAGTAATAGTTGAGTCCAGTCTTGTCTTGGGTAGGGTAATTAAAAAGAAAAGTAAAAAGTAGACCAGGTGAGGTCCAGGCATAGGAAAGTGGGTCACTGTATTATGTAGACTCAAGCAGACCAGTCTGTCTCACTCCTCCTCTGTGTGGCATTGCAGAGCTGTATGACCCATGGGACGAAGATACATTTTAGCCCAGTATGAGTGTGGGTACATCTCTGCCAGTCTCCACAAAGACTCCTCAATAAAAAAGATGATTGGTAGTCATAGTATGAAGTTACCTAATAGATGTTTTCTGCTTTACACACTTCTTCAAAGGGTCTCTTTTGAAAGAATCTGAAAGATGGAAGGTCATATATAATCTATGATCATAACCATCATAAGTTATACCAGTACATTTATACTAGTATATACTGTATACAGAGTACCAGTACATTTCTTTAAGGGAAAGGCAAGAGACCCGTAATAAATCGAGTTTAGACCATTGAGGCACTTTTCAAAGCTTGGGGTTTAGTTTAGCTTTGGGCATCCCTGGGTTTACTCTGTATGAAAGGAGCCACCAGGGCTGGGAGCTTGCTGGAACATACAGCTGGTTGTGAGCATGCTAATTCAAAAGGTCTGTTCTAGTGGGTTAAAAATATCCCCCTTGACTCTGTCTTGTAAGCGTATCATTTTATAAGGGGGCAACAGGTTCATGTGTACGAAAGCACAAACCTCCACAGACACACAGCAAGGTTTCCAAGCTTCTCAAACCATACCTAACCAAAACCCCACACCCATGGCACTTTGGTTTAAAAACTGTGAAACCCTAATGAGTTTACCAGTAGGGATTTGTTATCACTGACTGGCACCCACTTTGAAATTAATGACATCTCACCATGGGTACATGTGATAACATGGGAATAGTGCCATGACGAAGTAGCCCCGCTTCATTGTGTAAGCGAGTGCAGTGGGCAAAACAATCCCCCTTCCTGCTTTTGTGCACTGGAATGTTGTTGTGCTTTAGCTTGCTCTCTAATGCTAATGTTTCAACTGCTCTGCAAATGGCCCGTTTCATAGTTGACTGGAGAGTAATCGGACAATCAGTTGAAGTGTTGATAGTTCAGGGAAAGGGAGTGAGTGAGTGAGAGAGAGAGAGAGAGAGAAGACTGTTTGATGGTTATGGGCAGCATATCCGTGATCTGCATGACAATACTCACCAGACCTTGTGGAGAATCTCTAGTGGAAAGAGTAACCTGTGGTTTCGCATTATTCTGACATCTAAAACCATGTGCCCTTGTTACCCAACAGGGGCTTGCAACAGGATCTCCAATTGTGTGATACCATGCAGAGGAAACAACTTTTTCAGTCTCTTTCATGTCCATGAAAGTGACCATCTGAACAAAATGTTTCACAACAGCTTAAACAAACACTTGAAGTATTAGCCTTGTCTAATTTGATAGCACAGTTGCCCCTTTCTTTTAATAGGTAAATAAAACCTGACGGCCTGGGTGTTTATCCAATAGGAGCAGCTGCTGCGTTTCCAACAGCTTGAGGAATGTGCCTGTACCCCACTCCATGGCTTCCTTATCATCAAGCTCCCTCTCCCGTGTAAGAACACCCAGAAGGTAGGTGATGAACGCTGAAATAATATGGCAGTGGCAGTAGACCACCAACACTGTGGCTGGTAGCTGATAGCACCGAGGCACTGAGGAACTGGGCCTGTCCAAGGCAAACACAGCCCTGACTCAATGATGTTTTAGATCACTGCCCAAGACATCCCCCAGAAGATAAGCTTCTCTCTTGCTTTTAGCTTTGATGACTTGGGGACATCCCAAAAACTGATTAAGCTGTTGGTTGACATTACAGGAGGCAGTTGCCTAGGGAGAGTGTAGAGCGAAAGGTGAGAGCTGACAACACCTTTAGATAAGCAAGCCGTGCAAGCCACAAATAAATACAACTGGTGGCTTCCCAGAAGGGGTAGCCAGCTCAGCTGATCTCAATGATCCACTGAATGCCAGCCAGATCTTTACCCTGAGGCTGTCAGCTGTGCTTTGATGTGCATGAGTTATGTTATCATGTTTTCTCCCTGTTCACCACTAGTTAATTAACCTGTGTATTCATAGATCAGGTTTAGTGTTTACTGGCAGCAAAACTCATTGCACCATCAGCGAATACAACCAAAATGACACAGCTGGGATTTGCCTATAAATTAACATGATTTATAATGATGTGATATTATATCTGCCATGAGCTATCCCTGTTTTCTCGTAAGCAAGTGGTGACGGTGCATGTCTTGTGGTCCCAGTCTTGACAGTTCGCTCACCTCGATAGCCATATATATATATGCCCTCCCCCCACCCCCCAACCCGTAGGTATGGGGCTGACCACATTCCAAATGAGAGTTGTGCCCCTGCTTGTCAGAGCACCGTCTGCTCTTAATTAGAGTGTATGTTGTAATTACATGATCCCACATAATTTCTGTGCAATTGTCAGTTGCACAGCTAAAGAGGATTAGTCATATTTAAAGCAGGCACTTCTCTTACTTTTTGTAGCTGGGGGGCATCTTCTGTGGATGCGTCCCAGCAGATAATTTCGTTCCTTAACCCCCTGGCAGACAGGAAGTGAGTGAGGCAGCTCTTTTGGGTTTTTAAAAACTGATTCATCTCCTCCATTCAGTCTAGCGTCTGAGCATCTCTCTCTCTGTCTCAGCACAGCACAGCCATTCATGGTCATGCCCCCACTAAGCTAAACACTGCAAGGGATCTGTTTAACTGCCGCAATACTGATTCATTCACTATTGGGGGGGGCTTTTTAAATGAGCGTGCTCTAAAAATGGAAAAGTGAGTATGTCTGTGTGTGAGTGTGTGTATATCCTTCTAATCGGTGTCATTCCTGGGCCACTAGTCCCTGGAGTTCCCTGGACTGTGTCCAGTGATCTGGCACAGTCTGTCTGAGAGCGTGAGTGAGTGCAGAAAGACACGAGTCCTGTGCTCTCTCGTCTGACAGCTGGACACATGACCAGGGAATACTAGGAAAAAGAAAAGAGGGAGAGAGAGAAAGAGAGAAAGAGCGAGCGAGAGAGATGAGGACAAATAGACAGAGGAATACTTACAGAAGCAGGAGTGAGTGGATGAGAGGGGTTTGACGTTGTTGGGGTTTACAAAGTTGAAGAAACTTCTCCGGAAACATCTGACTCACAAAATTATGTTGGTGAATCAACTGATCCAGACATTCATGGTCACACACCCACTGAAATTTTTCTTTTTCTCACAATTTCTCTCTGGCTGTCAGACACAGACACAATCTTCTTTAATAGGGAGTGCTATATAAAAAAACACTCTAATGCAGATCTAATGGTTTCTTCCCACAGCTTCAGCTCTGTTCACTCCATGTGTGTAGCATGTCTACATTGTTCCGCTTACTTCAGTTCCATCTCATTTACAATCTGCTTTGGCATGAAAAGCTCTCGAGTGCTAAAAGAAGTAACAGTTGTTGCTATGATTGCTGTCCATGTAAATATTATTAGTCATGAGGTACCTCTCATAAACAGCAGTTTGCTTAACAACAGGGCCGCACACAGCCCAATAAAATAAATAATGGTTGCCACACAGAAAGATGGGAAATTCTCGCAAACATGTACAGGCCTAGTAAAAGCAGCTGAAACATCTGTAGTATTGATGGTAACAGTTGGTAATAGAAGTAGCCTTTTAAAAATATTGATAACTTCCTTTTCTGGGGTGGCTGCTATTGTGTTTTAAATTGAGTTGGACTGTTTTGAGGAGGAAGACTTAAAGCAATAATAGTACATAGATTGCACTCTTGACCTCAGTCCAACTTTATGTTGGTGCATTTCTTTCCTCTGCTTGATTGAATGTCATGGTCAAGATGAATTTCCCCCGATAACATGTAATCCTAACCATAACTGTGTCCGCAGAAATGCCTTACATTTTGAGGTTAAATTTATGCCACATCTGGTTATGAGAAGAGGGTCTCTTCCTTGCTCTCTTAGGCTCCTCCCCCTCCTCTCCAGTTCTTTATGCTGAAACTTTCTCAGAGGAAATACACTTCTCTATTTCAAGGGATTAGATCAATCACCAGTCAAGCCAGCAGCAGAGAAAAATGGCAGCTCATAGTTGCACTTGTAATCACCAGTTTCTCTTTCTTTCGGCCTCAATCTGTCTCTGTCAGCACAGCACTCTTCAAAGGATCGAGTGACCATCGCTGACCCAGGCCCATCTCCCTGCTCTTCAGATACATACCTCACCAGAGTGCATTGTTGGCCAGCATCCTATCAGCTTGGCTTCTTCCCTTAATTTACAGAGCTGGGCCATTCTCTCCCCCACTCTTCCGCCGCCGTTGAGCTCAACACTTCTGAAGTAAAGTTCAGCTCTCTCACAGGGGAACGTAACCTGCAGATAGAGGGGGCGACGGAGAGTCTGAACAGGCACGAAAAAAAGGAAAAAATATTTAGAGCAAAAAGTAACAGATTGCAGTGAAAGGTGGTATGACCTCTGACCTAAGAACATGGAAGAGAGAGAGGGAGCCCAGATGCCTTATATGGAAGTAAAAGAGTCCCCTCCTTTCCTCTTCACTCTGTCCCTCCCTCATCTCTCTCTCTCTCTCTCACACACACACACACACACACACACACACACTCTCTCTTTAATTCTTTCTCTGTCTCTCTCTTTCTCTCTTTCTTTCTCTTTTTCTCTCTCTCTCTGTCTTTCTCACTGCAGTGTTCCTGTCCTCCTTGTTCTGTGTCCTCCTCTGGGGCGGTGCATTGTGAGCCCTCATATCCAGTGCTGAAGGCCTGGCTTGCATTAGTGTTTTGGCACTGTGCTCATTGGGCGTTTTGCCTGGCCTAGGGAGCTGTCATTGCTCATTGCCCCCACACACACCCCTTCTCCTCATTACACACACACACACACATACATACACACACACACAGAGCAACCATCTTCTTCTTCCCCAGGGATTTAGTCTGGAACATTTCTGTGAATGTGTGTGCACGTGTGTATGTGTGTGTGTATGACCCATGTGCCGTTGTCAGGGTGGACTTTCCACGGACTCATCACCATGTCCGCATTGCACAAATCAGCTCGTCATGTTCTGGCTCCTTCAGCCACACTGCTTCCCCACCAAGGCAGCTGAAGGATTCTGGGAGGCCTGCCACTCAATGAGAAAGAGGGGAAGAGAAAAAGAGAGAGAGTGAGAGAGCATGAGAGAGAGAGAGAGAGAGAAAAAAAAGAGAGTGAGAGCGAGGGAGAGGTCTGTGACATCAGCTGTGGTTACCACAGAGCGTGCGTTCAGAGCCAGAGAGGCAAATCAAGCAGTGATGTGGCCAACCCTGGGTGGATCTGAGAGGTGGATGTAAGGAGAAGATGAACAGCAAGCCAGTGTGTGTGTGTGTGTGTGTGTGAGATAAGAGGTGTGGTGGAAGCGGGGAAACATCTGGGTGAAATAGCAAGGGACCGTATTGGCGAGAGGACAAGGAGATGGGAGAAGATGTCAGGCTGCTTGTGACTCTACGTTACAGATGTTCCCACACACGACACATGTGACCAGCTTAGGACATCCAAAACAACAACATTAATGCATGGCATGGCATGACACACACATCCCTGTAAACTCTACACTTCCTCAAGTAGACCTCTGTCTGACAACAAGACTTTTTGCTGTGACTTTGGCCTGTAAGCTTTGTTTGCCTGAGGAGAGAGAGCTTAGTTAGTTCCCATGAGAGCACACTCACAAAAAGCTTCATATGCTGAGGTTTTCACTTGTCCAAGTCATCTCCTCCATCACTGCTTTTATGACGCAGAGAAGGGTCGAACAAGCATGCCCTGCCCGCAAAACATCAACAGAGGACCCACACACCCCACACTCCTCAGGGCTCACGATGTATAGCTTCATTCCACCATGGAAACACCACTGCCATGCAGTGCCTGTTTTCCAGTGCAGTACCTCTTGGCTTCGCATGATCCCAAATAACCCCTCAATCATTGATCAATTGGTTGGCAGAGGAGAGAGGGATGAGGCGAGCGGAAGGGGGAGAAAGAGGAGGGAGGGAGAGAGAAGGAGGCACTTTGATTCCCCCTGCACTCTCCTCCGCTCTGCACTGCACTGCGCTGCTGCACTCAGCCTCCTTAAATGTTCCCATGCCTGTGCTCCTGCTTTGATTACTTCCATACACGCCTCAGCTTTGGTGCAAAAAGACATGTGGCAGCAGAGAGCAGGGTGCTGCCTCCCACAGGAGCACGGACGGGACAGGACAAGATGGAAAGGTGGCCTCTGTCTCTCTGTCCGTATCTCTCCTTTTCTCTATCTCTTTTTTTCTCTCTCTCTGTGCCTATCTCTCTCTGTCTCTATCTGTCTCTGTGTCCCTCTCTCTCTCTCTGTCCCTATCTCTCCTTTTCTCTCTCTCTTCTTTTTCTCTCTCTCTGTCTCTATTTCTCTCTCTGTCCCTATCTCTCTGTGTGTCCCTCTCTCTCTTTCCCTATCTCTTCTTCTCTCTCTCTCTTTTTTTTCTCTCTATCGGTCTCTATTGCTCTCTCTGTCCCTATCTCTCTCTGTGTCCCTCTCTCTCTCTCTGTCCCTATCTCTCCTTTTCTCTCTCTCTCTGTTTTTCTCTCTCTGTCTCTATTTCTCTCTCTGTCCCTCTCTCTCTGTCCCTATCTCTCCTTTTATCTCTCTCTTTTTTCTCTCTCTCTTTCAGTCTCCTTCAAAAACTCTTTTTTTTCTCTCTCTATGGCTGTGATGTCGATGAGATTGAGATCCAGATCTGATCCTAGTGGGAACAGCTGGCTACTGGCATTGCTCCTCAGGGAGGCCCTCTTCTTGCTGCTCTCCGTGACTTATGGCATAAAGGTGGAGTGTGTCCCGAGAAGACTTTCAAAAACTGTAAAACCACAATCTCCTGAAATACAGGGAAAGTTATTCCCAAGTACTGATGCAAGAAAAACACACATTCTTTTTCCAATCTCTCGCTGTCTCTTTCTTTATTTCATACACACACGCACAAACACAAACACACATACACACACACACACACACACACAAGCAAGCACAAGAACTGTGCTTGCTGCAAGAACAAGAGGCACAAGAATACTCTCTGATCTGATCTTTAAAAGGCCCCATGGATGTGAGAGGAAAATGAAAGCCTTTGATTCGAACCATATTGCGGGTGGGATTTATGATATCATGCTGTCAGATACGGTGGGGGGTAGAGACTGGGGTGTCCCTCACTCACTTGATCCTCATGGTACATTGCAAGGCTGTGCCAAGGCTTGTGAAAATATGAGACATCTTTTATTGCGCCACTAAAGAGGCATATCTGTGAATTGAGTTTTCGCTTCGCCACTGAAACCGTGGGCTTTCCAGCAGCCCTGGAGTTCTGGTGGAGCCTGTGTGTCTCTGTACTCTTTCAGATCGTGGCTGTGGGTTAGAATGATGTAAGGCTCGTAATTGACCTGAACAGAATTACACGTAAATTAAATAGTATTACGTGTTTCAGTGTGACAACAAAACACAGTAACAGGAAACTCTGCAGTCACACAGATGTTGTGTAAAGTCTGTAGGGGTTTCTGATGACTGATAGCCAGGTGCTTCTCCAGTGTCGCTCAGGTGAGGTGAACCTCAACAGGTGTTTGTGTGTGTGTATATATGAGTGTGCTGCTCTAGACAGGGGTTCATTCATCCATCTCACACACCTCCCCCAGAGCAGGAGCATATGGCTTGCACCATTCCTATGTTAAGGGAGCAAAAAGAAAGAACACACACACTTTTTCCCCTCCCTGTTTCTCTCTCTTCTCTCTGCCTGTCTGTCTCTCTCTCCCCCTCGGTCTCTCTCTGTCTGTCGGTCTCTGTTTTGCTCTCTCTCCCCCCCTCGGTCTCTCTCTGTCTGTCAGTCTCTGTTTTGCTCTCTCTCTCTCTCTCTCTCTCTCTCTCTCTCTCTCTCTCTCTCTCCCCCACCAAGCGGTGAGCTAAACCTTTTTTGTGGTGAGTGAGTTGGATGAGTTGGATCAGCAGATGAGTCACAGCTGAGCCCCACACGACATTGCTCAGCTGGGCTGCTCTTTAAACCAGCTATGCTTGGGACTCTGCATGATGGGGGAGTGGGTTGTGTGTCTGTGTGTGTGTGTGTGTGTGTGTGTGTGTATGCGTGTGCGTGTGTGTATGATGGTTGCTTTGGCTCACTGGGGGTTGTGGTCTAAGTGCTGATGGTGGTGATCATTAGTAGATGTGTAATGTGTGTGTGTGTGTGTATACGTGTGTGTGTGTGTGTGTGTGTGTGTGTGTGTGTGTGTGGTGGTGGTGGTATGGTGAGGGGGTCGCCAATGTTGGACGGATTCCCTGTTTAACCTAATAAGACTCTTACCTGAGGAAATGTCATGAGAGAGAATGGGAGAGGTTTTCCCACACAGTTCATGGTTTCAACTTCATGAGCTCAGCCCACAGGTTAAACTCCCAACATGGAAAACTGGAAAACTGAATGCAAAATTGGACTCAACATATTCAAATGTGTGTGTGTGAGTGTGTGTGTGTGAGAGAGAGGGGGGGGGAGTTATTTCTGACAGATGTGTTCTACAGTAGGACAGGGTCATGATATGGTTAACATATATGTCTGATAAACAGGTAAATGGGAGGCTATCTGCCAATTCTTATCAACAGCTTCCAGGCTACCAAACTGACACTACAGCACAGGAGACTCTTGCTCCGCCAGTGCTGGAAATGTCTATCCAAACAGTAGTATATATTGGTGTGGGTAAAAGAGGTTTAAAGAGGTGTTTTCGTGTTAGTAGCACAGAGGTGGAGGCTGTGAGAGGTCCACCATCTCTCCTCTCCACTTTCCACACCTTGGCCAGCTAGGCACTGACACCTCATCATTCCCTCCTGCTGCCTTGTCTCAGATAGCTGCAATCTGAAACAGATGCCCATTGATGAATACAGACCATTACTCACACACACACACACATATATGCACACACATGCACATACACACACGCGCGCGCGCACACACACACACACACACACATATGCACACACATGCACATACACACACGCACACACACACACACACACACACACACACACACACACACACACACACACACACACACACACACATATGCACACACATGCACATACACACACACACACACACACACATATACACACACGAGTGCGCGCGCACACACACACACACACACACACACACATATGCACACACATGCACATACACACACACACACACACACATATGCACACACATGCACATACACACAAGAGTGCGCGCGCGCACACACACACACACACACACAGTGTGACATGAGCACAGAAAAGGGACACATAAACAGATGCTGATCCATCCATTTATTTAAATGTGGTGTAAATGAGGGTGCTGATTGAAAAACACTGGAGATGACGGAAAGGCACGAGTGTCTCTCAAAGCTGGAAAACATTGTGATACTCACCCTCTCTATTTTTCATTCTCTCTCTCTCTGTTTCTTTGTCTTGACTCTCTCCATTTTTCCCTCCCTCCTTCTCTATCTCACTCTCTAAGGGTGTGTGTGTGTGTGTGTGTGTGCCCATGACTTATAAAAAAACTGGAGTCAAGGCACATGGTAACAAGAACGCACTGACCAAAACAGACCATAACAATGTCCATTTCGCCTTCTGCATCAGAGGGTGTGTATATTCTTGTGTGTGTGTGTGTGTGTGTGTGTGCACACGCGTGTGTGTGTGTCTATTTCACAATCATCTGGCTAGGAGAGAATGTTCCCCCAGCATTTGCACACATTCTGGACAGCAGTCATGATGTCAACCATCCACAGAACACGTCAGACCAGGAAGGAAATTGACTTGCAGACGACGCCCAGAAACATGCAGTTCAAGAGGAAGTGAGGTGCATATTCCAGCTTTAAAAACCAACAAATGTTGAGCCACACCTCCCCTCTGGCAGCTATCTAAGATAGCCACCACACTCTGCCAAAGCCTTGGGTGGTTATTCAAACACGTTCAACACCCAGTGCTGTAAGCCAGCATTTACATTTTACATTTAGCAGACGCTTTTATCCAAAGCAACTTACAACTTATCAACTATCTGAGCTATCTATCCCAGCTGCCACCGTTGTGCCCTTGAGCAAGGCACTTAACCCTAAGTTGCTCTAGGGGAGACTGGCCCTGAACACTCAGTTGTTCAGGGCCAGTCTCCCCTAGAGCAACTTAGGGTTAAGTGCCTTGCTCAAGGGCACAACGGTGGCACCTGGGATAGATACTGGGAAAAAGAACTAGAGAATTTGATTAAACAGAGACCGTACAATGAATCGGCAGCTAACTGAATGGGGAATAGAAATTCACTTTCAGTTTAATTTTCCTATGCCCCATTCAGTTAACATTAGCTGCTTTGCAATTCAGTCTATGTAGTATCAAATGTTTTTGTTCTTTTTCCTACAGACAGCACTCGATGACCTCAACAACAAGACTATGAATTGATTAACGCCACCACCCCATTCTAAATATCCTATTATCTGGATACTCCCTCCCTCTCCCTCCCTTCTTCCCCCACATATTTACTGCATTCACATGCAGACACTGTGAACTTATCTCTCCATGCTGGTGTACTGAGGCAAAACAATAGCCGTTATCTCAGCTCTTTTTGTGAATTCACCCAAAAAGTTCCAGTGATGTGATATTATGACCAGAGTTCAAAAGTGTTTCAAACATGTTGAAACTGATCAATAATCAATAAAAAGATAGTGATTAATATGAGCAGTGTTGGCTGTACAACTGACTATGTTGCTAGGCTTTACATACAAATTAAATTACAAGTTGAACAAGCCTGCTGTGTGGAGAGATGGCTTTGGCAGTACGTATGATTGACAGGACATGCGACAGGACAGATAGGCTGCTCCACCCTCTGGTACTTGTGCTTGAGGCAGATAGGAAAGAGAAAAAGGAAATCCAAATTTAATGTAATAACATAAAGCCATCTATCACTCGCAGATATTTACAACACATCTTTCATCAGTTGCCCTGTAGTCAGTCATTATTTGAAACGTAAGAAAACACCATTCATTGCACATCTGTTAGCTGCTCTTTTTGAGATGTGGCCTGGATATAAGGCTGAAATAGACCTGTGTATGTTAATATTCCTAAATGCACAATGTTATATGATGGGGGGACCATTGAGCTGGTTTCAACTGAGGTTGCGACTTATTGGTGATGGGAAATTTGTGGGTCCCAAGACCAGACCAGTTAAGATGGTTAAATGTAATCAGTATATACCCTGATTGATTGGCTTATTGATTTTAATGGTAAATTGATTTTTAATCATTAGTAGATTGACTAACATTAACTCTACTTAACCTTTGTAAATGTGAGCTGTGTGAGAGGCCTGTGAGTGCTTGCCTCAAGAGATGCCTGTTTTGACCTCTCCATGGCCCTGTGTCTTCTGTGTTTGTTCAGTTGTGTGCAAGGCCCATGCTCCATGGCCTGGTGTTCATGACAGGGACATAGAGGTAGCAGAGCAGAGGGGATGGGCAGGGAGGTCACAGTCATATGGGGTCATGGGTGTCTGGAGCCAAACCAGTGGTTTATTTTCAGACAGCAAATATGTACACGCATACACACACACATACACACACATAGAGTTGCACACACATCCTCCCAAGGCACACTTCATCTACACCTCCCCTCCCCACACTCACATAACTATAGTGAGCTATGATGAGACTTTGCAGATGGCATGTCTGCAGCCAGTGTGATTTATGATGTACCCACACGAAAGCAAAACCTCTCTCAAGGAACTCACTCACATGGTCCTCACAGCAAGTCAAATCCCTTAAGAATCCCATGCAAGAGAATGTAAAGAAACACACTTACAAGCCTTCCCACCCAATGTTTGTGTGTCAATTCCACCCGGAGCCCTGAGCACTTAAGAGTATTTATGCACCGCTCACAGTGAAATAACTGCCAAACCTAAGCACAGATAAGGCTGGCGCAAGCGTAAACATTTTAGCCCGTTTCTGACCCAAAGAGGTCACATAGGTCAACCGCAGGGGTCGTCAGCCTGACGGCATATCATATCAGGGGGGCTGGTGACACCGAAATGGCATGTCTGGGCTTCCTGGCTCCCTATGCAACGTCAACACATTCTACAGGATAAACATGGATGCCCAGACCAGGCACAGTGTTCAAGGCTGGCAGACAGGGAGATGATGAAGATCTGGTTTGTCCCCTCCAGGTGTCAAGGGGAGTTAGAGGGCCTTTTCAGGGATCTATGGGCAGTCTGTCGTGGGCGGTGGTAGCGTAGCAGTTAAGAAACCTGTGTATCATGCAAGATGAGGCTTGAAAAGTTGTGGGTTCAAATCCTAGCTTCCACCGTTGTGCCCTTGAGCAAGGCACTTAACCCTAAGTTGCTCTAGAGGAGACTGGCCCTGAACAATTGATAGTTAACAAAAATGTAAGTCTCTTTGGATAAAAGTGTCTGCTAAATGCGTATGTAAATCTAGTTTATTAATTGTAGGACAACCAGGAATAAGCCATAGGACAAACACCATGTCTGAAGAAGTAACCAATGAAGTGATCTGGACATCAAAGGGCTGGTCACAAGAGGAGAGTATGTTTGTTCAGCTAACTTTGGACAATTATCCAGACATAATAAATGACTAAATAATGATATTTAACAGAGACTTTTATCTAATCCTGTGGAATTTGACTCCTCACACTAAATAGCTGAAGAAGGCCTGGAGACTTAATAGCGCAGTGGGGTCAGCTTCAGCCCTTCAGACCTCTCCAGGGTTAATGATTGGCTGGAATTTCACAGGCCCATTGTGTGCTGTTTAGGAACCATCATAGCGGCAGTTCCCGCCAGCGCGGCCCATGGAGAAAGCACTCCTGCTGGGCAGAGTCTGCCCCAGTCCCCCCTCATTAACTCAACATGGTTCTGTTGCCTTCTTTATCATCCACTGCCCTGGGGGGCAGACTTCCACAGCCCTCTGTAAAAAGAGACCTTTTCATCCACAGTGCCACCCTCTCCCCTCCTTATTCTCCTGTAGTCAATTCTTCATTATGACGGCCACAGCAAAGCTTTTTACTTCTTTTTTTGTTTGTTTGTTTTTTTTTTTTTTGGTTCCTCTGACATCAAAACACCATGAACTCAAATCTTCCAATACTTCCAAATTCTAAATCTGATTGTGACAGTATTTTCTTACTGTCATGGCTATAATGGCCACTATTGGCACATGCTGGACATACCCAAGAATTAATCACATCATTGTTTTAAAAAAGAAATAAAATCTTCCTTTTACATTTTTAGACAGATCCATCCAGCATTTTGAAAAACTGAATGGCCAGAATGTATAAAATGAAAAAATAGTATCTACATACATGTAAAAGGGCCTAAGTTGTAGTGGTTTAATTAAAAAAGATTATTCCGTATTAGGCCTTGCAAGACTTGAGAGATTTTAACTTGCAACCTCTGAGTCTGGCTGTGTGTTTATGTGTGTTGTTTTTTGTGCTTGTTTTCTACCTATGTTTTTGTTCATCAGTGTTTAGATACATACTGGTTATTGGCCTTGCTTGCTTGTTTGTTCAACCGATTCTGATGTCATTTTTTGATCTTTCTGTTCTGAGCTTTCTGTTCTTTACAGCCAACATGAAAGATGAACCTGGTAAGGATGAATGCATTTTATTCCAACCACTTAGTAACCACAAAATATTAATATAACCACAACATATTTCCAAAATGGTGGTGGACTACTGTCCTAACCTTCAGAATGACAAGTCTAGTTTATCTAGTACTTTATCTTCTGCTTTGTCCTGTTAAATTCTCTTCTTCCTCTTCTCTGTCTTTGTTCTTGATGTGCTAATGATCTATGTCCTTGCATACCTCTTTAATGACTTGAGAGAATGAATAGACGGCTCCATAGCATTCAGGGAATCTACTGCCGTGAGAATGATTGAGTCGCAGGAAGAATCAGAGGATACTCTTGCAGGACCTTCAACAGTTTTTTGCACTGTTGTCATGTAATGCACTGCAATGTAGAAGAATTCAATAAATTACATCAGAATCTGTGTTGATCATTCTGCCTCCATCATTGACAACCCATGCCAAAAAACTATTACAAATATATCACAGTTTCTATTACAAATGCCCAAATCACTTTGCACTTTGCAAAAGTCTGTGATTCATAAAGGCAAGCATTAGCTGATCATGTTGCTGCTGCAGAATGACATTCAGGAAATGTGGTATTGGCCAGAAATAGGCCCTTGAGTGTGACAGAGTTTGGCCACATGCTAAAAATGATGCTATTGATACAGAAATGTTAGCCTGTTAGCCTGTTAGGCTGTGGGTGTGTTAAAATTAGAATATATAATTTATGATTATACAGTATGTAGTTTATGTCCTAATGTTCTAATTCAACTATTACATGTCTTTTCACAAATGAAATGACAGTTTTTATCTCATTCTGTTCCTGTACTATTCGCGGGTAAATCCTATGACTATGCAATTAGAGATGAGGTGGAATGTTATGTTTTTTGCTGTGCTTCACTGTCTACATTGTGTCTGGGTTGCAGATGCTAAGTTGCCATCTCATGTCAACCAGGAACTATTTAAAGTCAGACTATGTACTTGTCTAAAGCGACTGAACTTTATGTGAAGCACCGATAGTAAGTTTTGAATATTGTTGTTTTAAAATGTGAAACACTGATTGAGCAATTAAGCAAATATTTACAAGATTTTAGGAACTCCTGGAGTAAGAATTTGAAAATGGGCTTCAACAACCTTCACATGTATTTGAGATGAATAAGCCATAGGAGAGAGTATGTAAGAGATCTGGTTTTAAAAAATGTGGCAGGTGTGAATGTGAATGGAGAGGATGTTAGAGGATCATTAATTTCTTTTGGATGTTGCACAGTGGCTAAAAAAGGCTATGTGGTGAAATCTAGTTCTCCATCTCCACTGTTTCCAGTCCAGGTTTCTGTTTGTTCAGCATTCCATAGGGAGAGCAAGCAAGCCCTCTGTGAATTTAAATATAATTTTAAAAAATTACATACATTTTTTCATTACACATCATCTCAAATCTTATTAGCTACAACAAAAATCACAACTTACCATCTCATCTTGTCATTTGTAAACCTTTTATCAACAAGATTACATTTCAGTTGTGTATTATGTCATTAGTCATAATTTCACCTGAATCATAACTCTGGTTCATTTCCAGGGTCATTTAAGGCTTACTGTGTCCCTCATCTATAAGAGGGACAGAGGAGAACAAACATGTCCCTAATGAGCACAGGACACACAAGACCATTGATAAAACACTCCCACAAAATCACACAGCATAGAATAGCTCCATTCTTCATACGCTACACGCTAAGTCCAGGCTTGAGGCAATGGTAGGTAATGAGCATTGATGCAGGTGCACAGTCAGCTATTTTGGACAGCTGATAAACAAAGGAGACTTCTGTCCACGAGGGGAACTCTGACAACCTCCAATCAACAGTAGTAGGACCTCCACTCTCGGGGGGGTTGGGAGTCATGGGTGTGTGGGTGTGTGTGGTGGGGATGCTGTCCATGGAAAGAGTGACTGGAGTGGGTTCTCAGCGGGACAGGGGAGAGAGGGTGTGATTTGTGATTACAGGAGAAGTACTGACCTGTCTGCCCACAGGGATGAGTGGACACACTCAGCAGGATATTAACAAAGGGGTCCGTACTCTCTTACACACTTATGTGCATAAATGTGAACACCTATACTCACCTACACATGCTTACATAAAACACATACACACACACACTTACACACACAACCAGCCTTTATTGAGTGTGCTTAGCCGACCATAATAATCACCTGAGAAGATCATTTCATCATTATAATGGAAGGTACTGCTGCATACTGATGTGAGTTAATGTGTTTGTGCACACATTCAGGACTTCCAACCACTACTACATTACTGTATGTTCAAAAGCTCCCCAATAAATAATTCAGTCTCACCATCCAGCAGTGGGAGCAGGATCTCGGGCGTCTGAGCTCTCGTGTCGTGGGGCACATAAGCAGAGAATCCCTAAACGTGGTGTGAAGCTTGTGGGCAGCTTTTCCACCCCAGCTGTTGGGGCCAAAGCTTTGGATGAAGTGTGTGTGAGAGTGTGAGTGTATGTGTGTGTGTGTGTGTGTGTGTGTGTTTGTGCATGTCTGAGTATGTGTGTGAGTTTGAGGGGGTGGTAAGAGGACAAGGGGCACAGACAAAGCTTCCGCTCCCATAGCCAAAACACCCACAGCAGCAGCAGCCTGCATCTGGCCCTGTGTGTCCTGGGTCCGTGCGGAGGAGCCTGTGTCACTGCCAGACAGTGACGGACCTGAGAGAGGCGAGAAGGGGGATTAGAGCTGCTGTTTGCAGTGAAAATACCGCGGCTCAGATCAGCCTTGTCATCATAGTGGTCATATTTCACGTGCACTGATTTAATGCGAGAGCAAATTAATTTAGCGATGGAGTTAGTGGGAAAGAATACAAAGCAAGAGAGAGGGATAGAAAGAGACTGAGAGAGAGAGAGAGTGTGAGCAGGGGATGAAGTATTGCGCACCCCAACCCCCCCACCTGCATATTTGTGAGAGAGCAAAGGGGCTTTGTGAAAACAGTGGAATGATGAGGGTTTTGTGATCGATGGCAAGTACTAGAGACACAATAGAACCTCTCTGGTCCCTTCTTATTAACTTTCATAAAATTTCCATGTCATGATCTCAGAGAGTTCAAAGCATCCTAATCACTTGCAATATTGTTGTTGTCATTGATGGACAATAAAAGCCTCATCTGAGTTATCTCACAAGACATTACTGTGAAGGCACCACTTTAAAACCACCACTTGTTTTAATAGGCTTCTTGACCCATTAGGAGAATCATATTTTACAACATAGGCAATAACAAACCTCCAAACAAAAGATGAACCATTTGGTACCCTGAACTATGCAATCCCTGTACAGGGACCATCTTGCTTTAGTACCCCTAAAACTTCATGAGGATCCATGCGGAGTTCAGTGAAGAACCCTTCAAAGATAAAAGAGTTCTCAAAAGCTGAAGAAGCTCTCTGGCGGGGACTTATATTTTCATAGGGTGTTGGAATGAGGATCTCCACAGAACTTCAAAGGCACATAATAGCTTGGAATGTTATTGTTGCCATAGCGAACAGTGGCGGTAGTCTCAGGGGGCTTCACGGCGATATCACTGCATGCACACACACACACACACACACACACACACACACACAAGTGTTCCTCTATGGTGGGTAGCGAATCCATTTCCAGAGGGGCTCCAGCAGCTGGATATGGGGAGGTTTTTAGGGAGGGGAAGTGTGTGGCCGGGTCCATGTGGAGTAGGATACAGCACAAACCCCAGCGGGTCACTGCCTTATCATTAAAAAATTGGGGAGTCTGATTGTCGAGCTTGCTTGCGTTGCCGGGTGGAGAATTTATGGTGGGTAAAAGCCCTCTGCTCTCCTTTCTCTTCTCCTCCAGTCACCAGACCCAGGGAGGATGGCTCACGTTTCAGAGTTGAAACCATTTTATCAGCACTGTGGATGGGATCCAACATGGGAGTCAGGAATGACCTGGGGAGACTGACCCCCCCCCCACACACACACACACACACACCTTGTCCATTTCTGAGGCTCTCCCAGCATTCTTTCATGTCAGCCACACTTTGGAAAATCCAGATAAATGAGGACTTGTCCTGGTCTCATGCCATACAATCTGCTCCTAAGACAGAAGCTGTGTATCCTTGAAAAGTGCCAGGTCAGAACACTGTCCTCCCTGCAAACCAGGGAGCTGAGGAGACAGAGGGGAGGATAGAGAAAAACAAGAGAGAAAGATAGTGAGACACAGAAAAGAACAGATGGAGAAACAGAGAGAGAGGGAAAGATGGAGAGAAAGGGAGAGTAAAAGCAATGGAGAAAGAGAGAGAGATAGTATTATGTCATCCTAAATCTCCTCTTTCTTTTTTCACAGGACAGCTGAGGCCTCATTGACTCCATCACTCACTCCTAGAGTTGAGCTGATGGTGGCTTTGAAAAGAGAGAGTGAAAAGAAAAGAAAAAAGAACTGGCTGTCTTGTAGAAGAGAGAGAGAGACAGAGAGTACTAAGACAATTTACAGCACTCGATCTTGCCAACTGAACTCCATTCACAGAACTGAGAGATGACCTTGGCAGGTCGTCAATGTTAATCAAGGACACCAAGTGCACCCGAGGCTACTCAGACATACACACACACATATTCAGGCAGAAAAACAAACACTCACATTCTCATTGACTTACCCATGCACTTAGCGAGGGAACCCACACACACACACACACACACACACACACATACACATACACATACACATTCTCACAAGCATATGCACACGCAAGGATATACAAGCTGACAAAAAAACAAATAGTACGCTGTTCAACATGGAAAAGATCACATCTCAATTCCCTTGGCTACAAACATTCATCATTGAAGGAGGAACAAAAACGTTATACGGTTTATTCTGTTTAGGCTGGGAGCCCAGATACCTTCATTCTTAAAGGACTAGATTTCCTCTTCTGTGCTTTGACCCCCATCTTTCTCTCTCTCTCTCTTTCTCTCTCCGTCTTTCTCTCTCCCTCTCTCTCTCTCTCCTGTTCTTTGCATGTTAGGGACCTCAGAGTCCAAGAGCGTGACTATAAATAACAGTGTGAGGTCATCATAAATGGTGATTAATTTCAGACATGGGGATCCCTGCTGAGGGGAGGGGGGGTTGGTTGTGACAGCCACCATCCCTCTTTCTCTACCCCTCTCTCTCTCTACCCCCCTCTCTCTGTCTCCCTCTCCCTCTGTCTCTCTCCCTCTCTCTTGATCAAGCTCCCCCATCATCTGTTGCATTCACACTGGGCCTGTTTTCTCAGTGGTAACTTGAGACGTCATCCTGTCCAAAACTCCAGTGACCTTTGGAGCAGAATGAGAGACACCAGGCAGGATGAAGCTGCTCAGTCAGTAGGGTTTGTCTTTCACTCCTTTCTTCTCTTCATCCTCTCTCTCTCTCTCTCTCTCTTTCTCTCACAGATGGATATGCACACAAGCTCAACTCTCCAAATGTTCCAGAAAATCCACCATCTGAATGTACTTAAACCTACACTTCCTTTAACACTGAATTCAATTATGTTGATATAAACTATAAAAATGTGACACACCAATGCTGTACCTTAGACGGAGTAGTTTTCCACATACCTCAGAGAATAAGCATTTCATCCAGATTGCTGATAAAGTATGTAATGTAAAATTGATTTATTAAGAGAACAAGCATTGTGACATGCAGCAACAAACTGTTTAACTTGGAACATGTGGACTAAATATTAATTTACCATCCAGGCTATGGCTAAGATGTATTAGCATGGCATTGGCATTCCCTGTGGCCTTGTAAGGATGAAGTGAGCCAAAAATGTCAAGCAGAGCGTAAAGTAAATGATATGTATGACAGATCACAGACATAAATGCATCACAAGGTGCCACAACTAACAATATGCTTCCAATACTTACATCACGGCTACTGAAATCCAAATACCCAGTGAAGCGATCATGGCTAGCCTGACGTAGTGCTAATCAAACATTTTAACGGCACACAAACATGGCCAACATAAACAAGGAGATGTATTTTTGAGCTTGTTCCACTGTGGTGGGGTTTCATGGGGGGATGGGGGAGCATTGACCCCATGCTGGACCCCATGCTGAGCTCAAACCGCCCCTCTTTTTTCTTGACCACAATGCTCCAAAACAGGAATTGCACCTCCCCTGATGGACCATAGACACCCTGTGGCGCAGGCACTGCCACTGGGCACAGCACCCCAGAAACAGGTGCGAGAGCACAGAGAGAGCCAGCCCACGTCCCACTCACACTAGCCCAGGCCCTGTCCCCCAGCACAGGAGGAGCCCAACATTTACTAGCATCCCTTCACAGCAAGGAGTATGGGAGGGGTGAGTACAAACAATATAAGGTGTTGAGGGAGGGTGTCGAACAACAGTCGTCAGCAAATAGTGAGAGGTGTTGAAGAACAGCTATGAGGCTTTACAGCAAGGAGCATTTCTACACCAGCTGCAAGACCACATCCAAGCATTATGTGCCTTTTTTGTTTTTCTTTCTCATGCAAAGGATAAAATGTCTCACACATCTGTTTGGTCTGTAGGACCAAAATCACAAGCACGTATGAATTAAATCACATCTCTGGCTGGTTTGTTTGTGCATTTACTGAACTAACAGTGAAAGTAATCAAGTAACATTGTTTATAATGGTGTTATAAGGGGTTAATAATGGTATCAGGTCTTTTTCAGTAAGTGTTACCAGATGATGTGTTGTTTACAACAGACTTCAAGATATTTGCTAATATTTCTGTTTCAGATAGCGAAACTGCATCCAGTATTTCTGTTCTGTCCCTGCTGGAGTGACGCTCTGACCGATCATTCACCAGATGAAACACACACACACACACACACACATACACACACACAGTGAGAGAGAGATTTTGATAAATACACATGGCCACATGCTTTCACTCCAGGTCTGCTTGTGCATTGTGTGTTTCCATGACAACAATGGAAAAAAACAACAGTTTGAGTTCAGAGGAAAATCTGACCGAATAAAGGAGGTGGATGGAAGGTCTGTGAGTGAAACCATGAGTAGAAGCGGCTGTTTTCATAGGTGGGGACATTAGGCTCTTAACCTTGGACATATTGTCATTCTGGATCAATAAAATAGCCAGCTACTTGACTTACTATCCCACCATTTGCTTAACAATTTATATGGGAAACAACAAAATGTCACGTTGCACAGACTCCATTGCAGTGATTTTTTTTGTTTTTTTCTATTTTCACTGAAATTGCAAAGTAGTGTTTCCAATTAGATCTGACATCATTGTGCAGCGCAGATAGGGTAGTGGTCAAGTGAACTACAAATGAGTCGAGTGAAATAAAGACATGGGCTGTTTTTTTTTCCAGAATATTATATGGAGAGAAAGGAAGTGAACCTTTCTTGTTTCCCACCATCCCCTCCACCCCTGAATCCTCCGTCCCTCCCACCGTCCCCAAGACCCCAAGCGAGGACTCTTCCTCTTGACCCGCAGGGCTTTCACTGGCACACAGGAAGTTGTCCTTTCACCCGCAACAAGCCCTAAACATATCACATCTCTTCCTCTGGGTCGCCCTCCTCCTCTCAGCTCCTCAGGAGAAAGTGACATCACTTTCTCCTCTCTCAATGGGCCACTTGTGGGACTTGACCAAATGAAAGACAGAGTCTGAGTGCCACCTCCCCTGCCCTCCTCTGACTGTCTGTCTTTATCTCTCTCTCTTCTCTCACTATCGTTACACAATACATGCACTAAGTCGAACAAAGCCTATAGGTTGCCTATAATGGCTATGCTGTTCAGTGGGTCCTTTATCTGCCTTTAATTGTGCTTTTGTCTCTCTGTCTCCATGTCTGTCTGGTGAGAGCTACCTGGCCTTTGTCCTGGTTTCCTTTGCCTTTTAGACTGCATGTGTCATCTGACCCCTACCAAAAGCATTTTTTGTTTGTCCACAGATAAGCTAGGTTTCCCTCAGTGATCGTCAATTATCTAATTATCTACCTGGAACGACGCTGGTGCTTGTCGAACAGAGGTCAGACTCTTTGAGTCCTGAGGTCAGAGCCAAACCCTCCCTGTCTGTTCCCTTTTCCACACACCTCACCTCACCCGACCTGCCATGACCCCCACAGACTGGGTCTCTTTCTTCCCCCCTTCGCTCTCTCAGTCTGATCTGAAGGCCTCCCTGTCTGTCACTCAGCATCTCCAGAGCATCACACCTCCCACAACTGCCTGTGTCTGGTTCCACTTTTTGTTATGTTGAATTGTTTTAGATATGTCATGACCCCCACCCATCCTACACCCCCATGCCCCCCGCCCCCCCAAATCTGCCCTTACACCCTCCTTCTTCATAGCTTATCTGTCCAAAGAGGGCACACTTCAATAACTGTGCCACACTGACAGACACAGATACCATCAGTAAGATGTTTCTGTGTCCAACCCCTCTCCACCTCAACCTCTGGGCCCTCACAGTCTCCTGCCCCCCTCTCTCTCACAGCTCATCCTAACTGCATGTGGTAGTGACTGTTGTGTGGCACTGAATGTTTTCTGTCCACTTTGAATATGCAAAAAATGTTGTTCCATACTTTCAGATTTCTAATTTAAACTAGCACAACTACGAGGGTGGCAGAAACTGAATGGAACCAGGGTGAGCAAGAAAGCATCATATCGTACTGCCTATCGTGTCTGCCATATCGTGTCTGCTCATAATTTCACACATCATCTTGCCCACATTGCATATTCCATGCAGCAATTATGACATATAATGCTCTTAGTGATATCTGAGGGAAATCACTCAGCACCTACAACTTCCACTTCCACCCACAACTCATTCCAGATCAGCTGACAGCGGCTATGTCTGGTACCACTTTTCGTCAAGTGGTTTCGTCAATTTCTCTCACATCAGACCACACATCCATACTCCTCAGATGTGTCATGACCCCCACCAACCAATAGCCCCCATCCTGCACACACAGACACACACACACACACACACACACACACACACACACCAATCTGACACCCCCCTCCCTTCCTCATACCTTATCTGTCCAGAGAGTACACGCTTCTGATAAATGACTGTGCCATTCTGCATTCCACTGACAGACACTGATACAATGAGTTGGATGCCCTTATGTCCAACCCTTGTCCACCCTGACCTGTGTGTCCCTTCCGTGACCCCCACCCCCACCCTCCATCCCTGTGGAAAACCCCTGTCTTCTCTCTTCCTCTCGCTCCCCTCTCAGAGGTCTGAGTGCCTCCACACCTCTGTTCACTCATCAGCTCTCCACAATGTCAATCTCTTATCCATACCCAACACGTCCCACCCCTGTCCCATGTCCATGCTACTGATATGAACTTTGTCCAGATGTCATGTTTTGTTTTGTTTTGTTTTGTTTTGTTTTGTTTTGTTTTGTTTTTATGAAGATTTAGCCGTCCTTGGTGGTAGCCGTGTACATGAAAATGAGGGAGGATCCTTTGGGTGAAAACCCACACTCCCTGCTCTTCAGGAAACTGGTTGTGCTAGTCAAATGCTCAGATAAGGACACACACACACACACACACACAAAGACACATACTCACTGTGAAAACATCCCCTCCTGCCTAGGCCTTATCTGGTTTCCTAAAAGGATGCACTGCTGCAGAATGAGCTCACCACATTACCACAGAACAGCAGTCAACCCAAAACTGCACAGTTAGCATCTTAGCAAAGTCACCACTGCGACCCACCCATCTTCTCTTGGAGAGGAGCCTATTTATGGCAGAGAGGTAATAGGCCAGAAAGGGCTGAGCACTGTGCCACTCAGACACTCTAAAATCTCCACCATGACCTCTGACTGTGGGCCCTTTCATTTGGCTTGTTAATTGAATTTAATGGTATGAAAAAAATATGACATCATCTTCCTCCGTCTCCCCATTGCTTCCCATTTACATCACTGCACACAATTCATGGCAGACGTGCCCCCTGAACCCTTGCAATCCGCCATATCCGAGCCAGCCAATCTGGGGGAGGCATGTTAACAATCAGACTATGCAAAGCCAATTGTACACCGCTCCAACAGAGCAGGGGATAGGACACAGAGGAGGACGAGAGGCCAGTGTTTCATTTGAAGAGACTCACAGCCACATGATCACAGACGGACCGGTTTACAGACAAGTCTCAAATGACAGGACTGAACAAAAGCCTTGACTCTGACTCCAAATACATGAATGGGATACAAATATGGCTGACTCATGGAGCTTCAATGAACTAATTTTACTATGCATTTTTTGTCTAGGGAGGGGGCACACATGGGAGAGTATCCGTTCCCTAACAACCACACTGTGAATCAATTAAAATATTTAATCCCAGAGAGAGCTTTGAGGAAACAATCTAATCTTCACAATAAAAGATTAGATTATGTCTTTGTTTTTTTATATATTTATTTTTTAAAAATTAATGGGTTTCTTCTCTTTTCATGTTTCACTGTGTCAGTGTGTTGAACTCTCAGTTGGTGAGTGAGAGGTACTAAAGTGACAAAAAAAAAAAAAAAAAAAAAACGTGGTCCCAGTTCTGCAATTCATTAAGTGATAAATGCTGAATTATTATGAGGTTTTAATGAAGCCAAGAAGCAAAGCCCTAAAATCATGTCCTTGGGCCTCTTACAGAGCTAAGCAGCAGCCAAGCAATATTGGTGGATGGAAACACTATTAGCTAATGGCCCCTTTAATGACCTCATTGGAGAGAGCAGTAAGTGGAAGGCCTGAACTGCAGACATAATTTTCTTAATAACACCTGGCCAGTGTTATTTTTCCCCTTCACGTCACAAAGTCACTTTTAGATGAGGTAGAAAGCTTTTTGGATGACAACGTCTGGCTGGACTTTTTCCGCCAACTCCACGTGTTCAGTGGGTTAATATGAGCAGGTATTTCAGGGGGGTTGGCTAAGGATAATGAAGGCCTGGGAGAGTATTATGGTAGGCTAATCCTTTGACGCAACATTTTCAAATCTTTTATTTTTATGCTGTTATGAATCATGAGAGTTCATTCAAATATTAGGCCATGCTACGGTGACACAACAATCTGGTTGTTAAGGAAGTCCGAAATAAAACACACACGCACACATACACACACACACACACACAAATACATGTGTCCAATCGGATCTAGCCAAGCAAAGAGAGCGTTGCGAAAGGCTTTTTAGCTGATGCGCAGATGTGCCGAGGATCCCCATCGGCATAACTTGGCAATGTCGTCATGCTCCATCTTCGTCTTTGCTTAGTTTCTTGCTTCCCTTTTTTTCCCTTCAGCTTGTTGTAGCAGCTTGGTTTCATGAGCGGCCTATGACATCATCTGCAGCATCTGGCTGTGGACCCTGTCTTTTACAAACACTGGATCTCACAAAAGCAACAGAAAAGTACTGTGTTGGAAACAAATGTGTTTCTATTGAAAACCTGGACAGGGAATTTTAGGAAAGTTCTTTTCAAGCTACATACATTCTTAATCATTGAAAAAAAAGTCTGTGTGGAAAGTTGAAGTCTGAGTTGAAAGTTTACATGTTGATTTTAAACCTTGGGACACTCCATTTTTGTCTCATTTTAGTTGCTGCTATTGGATACAGTGAGAACAGAAATATGCATTGTAGTTCACACTAATAGTCTACATTCATTGCCTGGATCCAGGATCCAGGTTCACTTTACAGTGTGTCTGAGAGAAATTGAAATTTGGGCCATCATTCGGGAGTGTCCATAGTAGCTGGCTGAGGCTCTGCTGGGCCGAGATATTATTTTCCAAAGGCAAGAGAGCGACTTGAATTATTCAATCTCTTTTATGTGGGCTAACGTTGCAAATAAAATATCACCTCAGTCCTCCTACACCGCCTGCCAAGAAGGGGGTCCAGAGATTTGATGTTTCCGAGGCTCGAAACAGAAGTGCCAAGACTGGCACGGCAGGGGTCTTGTACACTGCTCACAGTTACGGAAAGTGCCGGCAGTGTCACGGAACGCCAGCCCGGTCCATGTCAAAGAGCATCAAAGGTCCCACCCCAGTCACTGCCATGAGTATCAGTGTCACTAGGGTCCCTGTGAAGAGCCGATCACACACACAGCTCTTGGAGAAAGAAAAATGAGAGTGGTTTTCAGCTCAAGGATTTTTTGTTTTCTCAGCTGCTGACACAGACTGTTGTGTTTCTTCTTTTCTTTTCTTTTCTTTTTTCTTTCCTTCTTTTTTTCTTGCTTCCCTGCCATTGTTCTTTGTGTTTCGAACATGAGAGAGATGATGTGTGTGTGAGTGTGTGCTGTGCAAACATGACAGAGATGGTGTGTGTGTGCGTGACTGTGTGCTATGCATGTCTGGGTGATATAGTGCTCTGCAGATGGCGGTGGTTAAAGAGCTGATTAATTTTTTTACGTGTCTGCCAAAACGACCAGCACAGGACTTGTAGCCGAGGTCTGCGTGTCTAAAACATTTTTCATTCCCTCATTTGTGCACCACTCAGAACGCTTCCCTCTCTCTCTGGAGCCTGAATATATTGTACAGGATACAAGACACAAGCAGCATACCGTATGGAGAAGCGAGTTGTTTTGCCAGAGGGCACTGATGACACATCAAGCAGCAATAAAACAACCAACCTCTCCATTGTAATTTGCTCCAAGGAAGGAATTTATTCACATACTGTGTGTATCGCTAGTGTATCAATGTGCATTCACCTCTCCTTGGAAAATATTTCTTCACACAGCAGACTACCAGGTGCTCTAACCCTGGAAAACATTTGAGTCTTTTTCAGTAATACTGCTGGTCTTAGCCATAGTGGAGGTGGGTGAGAGTTAACCCTGATGTCACCAGCCAGTGGAAGCTACTTGTAAAGGTTAGAGAGGAAAGAATAGCCCCCCTACACACACACACACACACACACACACACACACACACACACACATACACACACACACACACACACATCCCTCTGGGCGCAGCGGATGAACGGTGCCATTTAAACAGAGTAGAGTCTTGAGACAGAGAGGGAGGCCAAGAGGCTGGTGGCGTCACCTTTAGTACACACACAGACTCACCCCTCTTCCCACTCCCCTTCAGGTATGACTGGACTGAGTCAAGCACAGACAGACTCACCCCCCCTCCAGGTCCGACCTTCAGTGTAACACAGACAGAGCCCCCCAGGTCTGACTGGGCTGAGCCTAACACAGACAAATTCACCCCCCCACCCCCACCCCCGACCCCTACCTCCAGGTCTGACCCTCAGTGTGCCAGAGACAGACACCCACCCCCCAGATCTGACCCAGAATGAAGCAGAGACAAGTCAGAGAAAGCTTGGCAGGCTGTGGTTCCTCTTATCTGGGTTTTCTGTGTCTGTCTCCTGACTGAACTCGGAGGAGTTCCTGGGCCTGCCTGTATTCTGTCAAACCTTTGAAGACAGCACAAACTGCTGACATTTTTAGAAACACTGGAGACAGTAGTTTGAGAAGTTGTGTTGAAATGTTGATCCTCAGGTCATCATGTCCTAACTATTTCACAAGCCTGAGCATGCAGGCGCCACTTATACTTATTAGTGCTGCATTCCACTGATGGAAAACAGTTGATGATTTTGAAATGGTCATTGCATAACGTCTGAATCTGTTAACTAAAGTTGAACTGGTCCGTCAGAGTCATTGTTTTCTCTTCATTAATGCTTAATGCATTTGTGGTGTGCGTTGTTGAGGCTCACAGTAAAGAGGAAAACCTGGCCTTCAAAGTATACTTTGGATGGGAGCGTTCTAAAAATAGCAATGCCAGAATTAACCTCTCACCTTAAATCAGCCAAGCATGTAATATCACCATTTTCTTGTGTCCCTCTCTTGCCATTCGTCTCCCCCGAGATCCCCAGGCTCAAAGGCATTCTGTTCTTTCATTCCGGTTATTTCATCAGATTGGTGGCTGTCTCGTCATGGAAAAGCAATCAGGACAAAAGAAAAAAGGGAAAGGAAAGAGGGAAAAAGTCTGAGAGAAGGGACATTAGAAAATAATACCCTTACCATGGCCTGCTAGACTGGCCAGACTGGTCAACGTGGCACTGGGAGCCCTGGAGGCGCACTGGGGTTGGGATGGGCACAGTTCTCCAAACATCTCCTCCAGTCTAGTCCAGAAGGATTAGGGCTGTTTGGAAAGAAAACAGCAATGCAGAGGCCTCTAGCAAACCAAACGGTGACCAGACAGATGTCTAATTAGACAAAGCTAAGTCAAGGGCTAATTTGCTTGCCGTCCGCCAAAGCCAAAAAATAAATAAATAAATAAACGACCACTGAATGAGCCCTCACTAATACTGGCAAATGGACATGCATGTCCGCGCTTATATGAATGTCACAAGATGGCCAAGTGCTTTTTACAGCTGTCTCTTTGAATTTGCGGCTTGCAGATGGGCTGGATGATGGATTAACGGAGGAGCTTCACCAGAGGAGCTCAGTACCACAGAGAAGAGTGGAACAGCATAAAAACATGTCAAAGAAGAAGAAGAACTGTGCTCAAAATGGCATTTTCTCCTAATGTTTTGACAGGGATAATAACAGATATAACAGTCATCCTAAATACACTCACCACCACCACTCCAAAAATTGGTCAGCAGTCTCTGAGCCCTGAGCAATGCTTTGTCTTTTCCCTGTCTGTGCTCTGTGGAGGCAGCTACTGTAACACTGGAGACTGGATAGATGGGAGAGGTAGCATTTGGCTTGGTGAACTCTGATGTTGTAGCACCGGCCGTTGTAACAACACTGAGGTATTTCCTGCTGTTCCTCTACACGGCTGTTCACCACTTGCTGCTCCGCCACCGAGCGCGATGCTATCAGGCCGAGCTGCAGCTCTTCCGGCCTCTGGAGTGGCGGGACAATGCAGAGGGATGGAGGCAGGAAGAGGCCCCCTAGCCGAGGCGACGAGACGTGGAGTGCTGCCACGATTGTTCTCCCCGCTCCTGACTCATGCCAGGGCAGCAACAGCAGCAAGCCTATTCCTGCAGACTGTGGTGGACTTGTCAAACACACATATGCACACATACATGAACACACACACACACACACACACACACACACACACTTGACGCACACACAAGCATGTGCACATATATGCACACACACACACGTATGTACACATGTACATGTCATGTCATTCTACTAACATCTTGTTGCAAAATGCCAATGTGCCCTCTGGACATCAGAAAGACAATAGACAATAGTTGATAGACCTTTCATACTCATCTAAGAAATTACTCACTCTGTGTCTGCAGTGACACCACTTACTGGAAGAGCAGGTGAACAAAAGCTCTCAGTCCTCCACTATGGATCAGAGGAAGATGACCAAGTGTTTGTGTGAATTCCATAGCAGGAGTAAACAACAATCTGTTTTTAGAACTGCTGCCTCTTTCTCTCTCACACCCCCCCCCACACACACACACACACACACACACAGGCTTCAGTGGATCAGCCTCATGTGAAACCGATTACTAATACTCACTAACACCTGTGTGCGTTCCCTTTATAGGCACCCATGAAATATCAAACAAATACTTTCATGGCACGTGCCTGGCCATGATGCAGTCAAGGTTGGTCCACCATACCCAGTCACTTAGGGTCAGAGGATTCTTTTCACAAGGCAGACTCACAAGAGCCTTTCATCCTTGTCCAAGAAGGCGCCATAAAAATATATGCACTATCAAATGTGTTTTCAGAAATGTTCTCTGGGCATTAAATATCCTTTGTCAGTACAGAGAAGAACTCTATCACAATTTGCAGAATGTACGTTAAATGCTTTATGCTGTAATTCGATCAGAATAGGCAATATCATTAAATACTAGTAGTTGAATTCAATTAAGGTGTTCTGAGTTAGCTTTGATTTAGCAAAAAAATAATAATTTGGATCCATTTGGGGCAACCTTTCAGTTTGGTATCAGAACTATACTTACAGTAAGAAGCTATAAAGTCTTGAGTTTACTTTATGAGAACAAGAGTTAGTTGTTTGCCAGGGCAGACAAAGACACAACCTTTGCCCTGAGTGTGCATTTCTCTCCTCAGTGTTTTCATTTTCAAGCAAGTTGGATCAAATTCCCCATTGTTTCGACACACAGTAACAGGCACCAGGAAAAATCATAATAATAATGGAAAAAAAACTCTGGTCATCTCTGGTCTCTGGTCATTTCACATCCTGACCCAGAGGAAGCGTGTGTGCCATGACTCCTCTCCTCTTGCCCTGCTGTTACATCCTGAGCTCAGTAAGGTCAGGTGACCACTGGCAACCAACAGGACACAGGAAGTCAGATGCGACCACTGCAAATGGCACAGAGCGACATGGAGTCACATTATCCACCAGTCCAGACTGGACCTGGGAGAAGCTGTAGGGAAAATATGAATAGGGTGACTGGCCACCCATAATGCCTCACTCACTGTTAAACACCAGTCTGCTAATACAGGAAAAAGAGAATTACTGACTCAACTTGTGCTTTAGTCAGATGCAGACTAGATGACCTCACCTAGCGGAGGGAGGGTAGGTAAGAGCATACAACCATTAAAGTGACAACACAGGGTAACAGATAGGATGTCAGTCCCATTTGTATGGAAATGGAAATGATAGGGTTATTGTTTTGGTCTGAGTGGTGGGAAAGAGAGTAGAATTAGAATTATACATACAACCAGCCCTTGTTTTTTATGTTTTTTCAGTTTCTCAGCTGATGTATGTTCAGAAATATGAAAAATGATACAAAACAGACTTTTTTTCATTGTGGGATTACTCAGCAGGCTGAGTAGACCCAGACATGGCCGCAAAGAATATTCTAGGTGTAGGCTGAGCTCACTACAGGATGTAAGAACTGCCAGGCCCAATTTCAACAAGATATGAAGAAGAATGTAAACATCTGATCCATACATATTGCATGTGAGTAAAAGTTGTGTGACACAAAACTAACTGGGTAAAGGTTTAAGGAATTAAAACAAGTGAGGCTGTAAGGGAGGAATTTTGTTTCATCCTTCATTTAATATCTGGCACAGAGGCATTCGATGAATGATATGGATGAAAAACTGCAGGTTTTCATTGGCTGATGATGATGACCTTGTTGGAACACCCTGTGAATCAGAACCAGAGTAGAGACTGCCATCTAGTGGTCGGAACGGAGTATTACAGTAACTCAGTGATAGCCTTATGACTGTTCTGTGGTTATGACATCAGTCTTGCATCAGTCAAAGTATTGACCAAGGCTGGCTCTCTTCTTATTTTCACTCAGGAGGAGAAATGCATGCACAATCAATAACTTGTCCTCTGGCTTTGTCTTATTATTTATTTATTTATGTATTGCTGCTGATAGCTGCTATCTTTTGTTATTTACCCCTTGATTGGTCAGACTGATTTATCATAAAACACTGGATAGTATGATGATAGTTTAATTATCATTTATACTGAGGCTTTTTTAAACAACTTCTGTTAAATATTTGCTATTGTTTAGAAAGATGTTCAAAGAGGCTTGAGGACCAAATGTACTGACTACTGTGGTAACAAATACCTAACTGCAGTCCCACTACAGTGCATATGTGGTGTTATGAACAGTGATCCATAAACCTGGCACTGTGGTTGTTCACTATGACAAATGACGTGTGGACACTCTCAGTTGAAAAAAAATGGTCTGGATTTTCGGCCACATTTCAGTGACCTTTGTAGAGTGGTTTATGGGATGATCGCAGCAGAGGTTTGCAAAGATACTGCAACTGGACCTCTGAACAGAACGTACGTGGCTAAAATCATGATCACAGACGGAGTGTCGGGCTTTGCTAAGGGGGAAAGTACTTTCTTCTTCCTACTGGGTTTGATTAATGTAAATTACCAAGCACTGTTTCGCCTGCCAGGTAAATTCTCACAGACATACTTGCATTCTTAACATTAAAGCCTAACTGGGATGTGAATTAAACGCAACATTTATAAGACGTCAGTTTGATCAACAAGATGTCGCTAATCTTAATACTCAGTTTAGGCCTTCCAAATCCCCATTTAATACAAATGAAATGCACAGGGAGGCAATGCAGCCCCCCCTACACACACACACACACTCAAATGGATGCAGCAGTGAGAGAAATCGTGTGTGCTTGGAACATTCCTCTCTGGCAAGTGGCTACTCTGCTCCCATTTCAGAGTGCGGTTGGTATACCAGCAAGAGCACTCTGTCCTGTGTGGTTGAAGTGGTTCACTGTTGTGTTTCACTGCAGAATACATAACATGACAGTGTATATGATTATTCATGATGTTCATGCAGAATAAATAAATACACTTTTGCTTTTCAATAATTTTTGAATTCATTTATTGTTTTTCCTTACATTTTATATAAAAAAACTTTGTATGTGTATCTCTTCTGTAGGCAACAGTTAGCATCAGAGTCGCTCCAACCAATCAGCATTGAAATCATGTAACTCTCCTTCTCCAACACACACACACACACACAAACACACACACAAAGACTCTCAAATACACATACATACACACCCACATTCACACAGACACACACATACTCAAAGGCAATCACAGAATGGGTTGGATTTCATTTGATGCAGTGGTCTCAGGCCTTGTAAGCAGAAGAGGATAGTTCTGCCCAGCCCACTGCACTATGAAGTCCTGGCAGAGCGTGAACAAGCACACAAGAGAAGAGAAGAAGAGAAGGAGAGGAGAATTCAGACCCATGGAATGCACACGTACAGAATGAGGTTTCAATCATCACTATTGGTTTGGAAGTGGGACTGTTAACTCTCCCCTTTTGCAGCAGAAAGATCTGAGACCACTGGCTTGTTTGCGTGCAACTTCTCAAGTGCATTTTCTTCCTTTCCTTCAGACTAGACAGAATTTAACATTTACATTGAAGATAATGAAAACAAAGGCCATGAGACACTGTAGACCCCACAGCTATGGACACAGCTGCGGCCCCGATCAGCTGCCCCCCAGCCCCACAGGTGAGCGGTGGGCACAGCACTCTGTCCCCCAGCCCTACCAGGGAGCGGTGGACATGGCACTCTGCCCCCCAGCCCTACCAGGGAGCGGTGGACATGGCACTCTGCCCCCCAGCCCTACCAGGGAGCGGTGGACATGGCACTCTGCCCCCCAGCCCTACTGGTGAGCTGTGGCCCCGGTAAATTGTCCCCCAGCCCTATGGTTGAGCGGTGGGTTCGGCACTCGTCCTCATGACTCCCAGTGGGAAAGGTCGCAGTGTATTACAGGCTGGCAGGCCTCAAATGAACCACACTAAACATGCATACACAAGAAGGGCACACATGGAGAGATTAATACAGACACACACACACAATAACAAACAAGGCACAAAATAATAGAGTGGAAGGGGACAGGGCACAACATATGCATTTTGTCATCGAGATCACGTACAGAAATAAATTGCTCTCTGATTAATACTATTGAAATGCTTGCTATATCACAGGGACTGTGAGCCCCCACCCCCCCTAATCAGCACTCCCTTCTCTTTTTTGCCAATAGAGGGAGAGCAGCTCCAGCAATTTGGGACTCTGAAGGTTCCATTCAGGCCTCAGGAAGGGAAAGGAGGGGGAATCTGATTACACAGGCCAACAGACCAACGCCTGGGTGCTCTGATGGATATGCATGGCACACTAAATCAGAATAACCATTTTCACCAACAAAAAAGCACATGGCCACACAATGGCATTGAAATTCAGAAACTGAAGAAAACAAACCATCAAAAAATGAATGAATGACTGAATGTGAAATTGTGTAGAGGCCTTTGTGGTTTTCACTTATCATGACTTTCATATAACTGACTCCTCTTTGATAATGTGATACATTACACAGCAAAACAAGCAAACCAGTAAACAAACAAACAAAGAAATAAAAACATGACATTATTTCTGTAGTGTCATCAAGCAACACTAATGATTTCATCCAAGAAAGATAATCCATTGTCCTGATAATGTGAACTGATATAAGATATTTCAACTGTGTTGCTATGGGTCTAAATGACTGATACAATTAAACACCTTTTTGAACCAGATTCTCATATTTATATTCACGGAATGGAACACAAACATACTGAACTCCGTGGCCATATCAATGGCAAACACAATAGCTCTTAAAATGATAGAAGTGTCAAAATGGTAGGGACTGTGTGAAAATGTAAACCACAAAAAGCACCTTTATAAAAAAGAACGCAACCCACTGACATACACTTAGCTGATCACACATTCCTTTGCTTTGCTGAGACACACTCAGCACTACATAAAAAACTCATTCTGTGTGCACACACACACACAAACACACACACACACACACACACACACAGACACGCACACATAGACAAGAACTGTTTTTTTTGTCTTTTAACGTTTCACATAAATTAGCACAAAAAGGGTTTTTTGTTACCACTTCAAAACACCTCCAAAGACTTCTTTAATATTTTACTCTAATTAACATATAATAAGTTTGACTTTAAGCTTTTTAAGAACATTTCCATAATATTTATAATACCTAAATGGACATTTCTGTCATATGACAGACAATGGGAGCAAATTAAAACATCCTGAAGCAAATGATTGGGGAAATGAATCAATGTAATTGGATTTATTAAATATTCTTTCTTTTGTCCCTTTTGTTTGAAAAGGGAGTATTGCTATTCAATCTACAATTTTAATCTGAATCGGCTACAACAAAAAACGTGGTGACTTGTTTAATGTGACGTGCACAGCCTGACATTCAAGTCTATCTTTTCAGATGAGAACTACATTGTCACCTACTGCAACATGTACACTGAAACGGCAAATAGGTAACAGCTGTCTAACGAGATTGAAACAGCGACGCAACAGTGTCATTGTGCAAATCACGGTTAGAATTTACCGTTGTAAAGGAGCATGCACTGTACGCGGAAAACTTGTGAGCAGTGCACACACCAATAAGTAGGGGAAAAAAATCATAATCTCATCAAATTAAAAAAGCATACTTAAAAGAACTTTTAGACAAACAACAATAAAAGGTGGGTATTTTCTGTCCAGCAAGAACTTAACATTTAAGAAGTTCTACTGTTTTCCCAAATTATACTTAAATAAAATAAATTTTGGGGTCAGTTGTCAAGTCATTAAACTGTATCACTGCTCCTCTCTGTACTTGTCCAGCTGGGTGTAATCAGTAAGGAGCTCGTTAGCTGCAGTGGCACTGTGGTTCTTAGACACAAACACCATGACAAGCAATGACAAGAACTAAAAAGAACATGTGGCCTAGTTTCAGACCAATCTCCCACTCACAATACAAATCAAGTTTATCACATGCATACAAATGTATCAAGCAATGCGCTCACTATCTTCTCTCTTTCTCTTTCTCTCTCTGTCTCTCTCTCTCTCACTCTCACACACACACACACACACGCACTCTGTTTATCATGAACGCATGTACAGTACATAATAACCAAGTATCTCCAGGATTTCAGTTAGGTCTATTTCACACTGAGGGTGACAACAGTGGCCCCTTTTGACCAAAGAGTTTGCTTCTCCTTTCTTTGCTGTTGTTTTAGGGTGGTCAATTCACCTGTACCGCCTGGTTGGCTCACCAACAGTCAGTGAGCCTCTGCACATTAAATTCACTCATAGTGAAGCCACATGCACAGGCAACATCCCCCAGCTTCCACTAAGCCAGGGTGTGGCGGGAACTGTGGGTGAATCCCGACGCCCTAAGCCCTGTACCCTAAACCCTCAATGACTTAGACCTAACTGGCATCAGCCAGTTGCTATTTGGGAGAGGTTGACTCGTGCTAGTTTTGAAGTTATTGAGGGTTCAAGGTTTAGGGTGGACATTAGGATTCAGCCTCAACAAATTAGGGCTAGGAGATATGCCAAGACAGTTACCTCATGAATTATTACACAATAATCTTCAATTTCGTCTCCTATGTGAACAAAAATGGATGATTTGATTGATTAATGAAAACGCTGCTCACCACTCATCCTGGTGGACCAGACTCTTTCACTTTCGATTCACTTTGGGTCTGGAGATTCTCAATAGGCATGCTTTTACTTCACAGTGGGTGGGCACTTTATTCAAACTTTAAACTTTCTGGTTATGCCTTCAATTTCTGTTCACTTATTGGCTGCTAGAATTAGCTGCGGAAACCAAAACCTTAGGAAAGTACCCTGATGTAGTACTGCAGAGAAATACAATACTGAGCACAGGTACTAGGGTGGTGCTAGCCTGGCTACTCACCACTAGTGTGAACATGAGGCAGGAGCAGTGGTGAGTGTACAGGATTATTCTGGTCTGTGTGAGATTATTCTGGTCTGAGTGTGAGACAGTTATTCATGCGTCTGCTATCTCATACTTTGTTAAATTAAGAATGTAGAGTAAAATTAAATGGACAAATGTTGGTGCGACAGGAAATGGAGCTGCCTTTTATCAAGAAAACGCCATTATGAGGTTCAAAAAGAGTTTCTCATGACTGATATCAGGATATGTTTGGTATATCTCCCAGCCCTACATCATCATGGTTTCTGCTTCAGACATGATTAAGTTATTCTTTAGATCTATTATAAATGTTTATCTTTTTATGAGGCTGGCCAGACTTCTCTGAGATATGTTGCTCTCATATTTCAGACTGGCTCTTCAATGCCTTATTTTCAATCATAATAACACAATTCATCTTTGACAGTTATGTTTCAAGTTCTACCTATCAACTTTATGCAATGCTTATAATAACGCGATAATAACAATAACGATGGTAATAATGATAATAACAATAATAGCATTAGTAATAAAACAATCTACTCATTGATGGAGTAGATACTACCCTTTAACTTCAATCTAGTCAAAATGTTGTGCAAAACTTCTGCAGAGGTGCTGGGCTTAGACTTCAGTGGGGAGCGCTAGTGCATCTGGGTCTGACGCAAGGCAAACCTGCTGACATGGTGGCCCCTCGAGGCTATCCTTGAACTCAATGGGAGACTCCGCTTCTTCTCTGTTCTCGGGGAGTGGGACCACCATGGTCGAGACCTCCTCTTCTCCTCCTTTCTCAAGGCGTGGGACCACCATGGTCGAGACCTCCTCTTCTCCTCCTTTCTCAAGGCGTGGGACCACCATGGATGAGATCACCTCCTTCTCAGGGACTAGGAACACTGCAGGCAAGATCTCCTCCTCTCCTCTGCCCTCAGGGACAGGGATCACCACAGATGTAATCTTCTCCTCTCCTCTGTCCTCAGGGGCAGGGACCACCATAGACGATATCTCCTCCTCCCCTCTGCCCTCAGGGACAGGGGCAACCACAGACGACATCTCCTCCTCTCTTCTGTTTTCAGAGCAGGGATCCACCATGGGCAATGTCTCCTCTAAGCTTTGCTTGCTGGTCATGAGTTGGTGGTCCTCATTCTCCACGTCTCCCTCACCTGTGTGGATGTTCTCCATGGCCTCCGGATCCATGCCTGCTCTGCCTCTGGTGCTCTCCTCTCCTTCTGTGCCGACCCTCTCTGCTCCCTCGGCTGGGGCATGGGGCTGGAAGGCTCTGGCCTGCAGCTGGTCTATCTGGTAGTACAGTAGTGGAGCAGCAGGCTGGTGTTGCAGGAAGCAGCGTTTCTGATCCTGATCCTGGTCCTGGTCCTGGTCCTGGTCCTGTCCCTGCTCCTGTACTTGTGGCTGAAGCCCCGGTTCTGACTCCAGTTTCTGGAGCTCCTGCTGGTTCTGCTGCTGTTCCTCAGTGTGCGACTGGCTCACCTGGCTCACCTGCCCATCAGAGATGCAGAGCAGAGCTGCTCCCTCAGGGAAGGCTCCCTGAATCAGCATGCCCTCCACGGCAGCCTCCGCCCGTGCCTCCTCCACCAGCTGGCCCGCCAGGAGGCAGAGCGTCGGGTCCTCGTGCTGTACCTCCAGCTCCACCTCTACCTCCTCCTGCTCCCGCAGGCGCTCCCGCTCCTCGGCACTCTGCAGGTGCAGCACGGCCGTCTCGTTCTCCCGCTCTAGGCTGTCGTGCTCGGCCAACAGCTCTTGGACGGCCCGTGCATCCGCTTCCAGCTCTGAGCCCGGGGACAGTGACGGGGACATGGAGGGGGAGGGGGTGGGCGCCTCTTCGTCTAGAGCCTCACCCAGGAGCCCGCGCTTCTCCAGGTCCAGTTTCATGATTGTGTGTAGATAGTGTGTGCGGACGCGGAGAGGGTTGAACTCGATCCGACCGGCGGCGTTGCCACAACCCTCCCGCGAGCAACCACACGGGAATGACATCCTGTCCACCTGGAGAGGAGACAGGTTTCATTTTAACCACAAACACATATCAGCAGGTTGGTAATAAGAGAACTTTCGAAGAGGAAATTTGAGTTTTGAATTTTGTCTCATCAGTTTTGTTAGCTTATCAGTGAACATTACTGACCACTGTGAGCTTTGCAAACAACAGTTTAATGCAACTTTCAGGAAGGTTTGCAGCAGGGCACATATGCAACCATTCAGTATGTGTACATTATTGTCTTCACCATTGTATTTCATCATAAACGATCAGAACACAAATCTTTAAGTGTAAAAAACTGAACCTGTCCTCTAACTCATATCATATTTCATACTGCAATCACACATGGCTGAACATGATATTGTAAGCTGAAGCTAGTTGGTTGGGATGCCATAAGATGCCTTAAGACTTAAGTAAATATCTGTCTATCTAACATGGTGCTTAGACGTTTTCTGACATAACGTCAATGTGGTTGATTCTTCACATTCTGCTGTTTCTGTTGATGTTCCAACCTAAATGTAAGAGTAAGTGTAAGTGTGTGCCCAGAAATCTAAAATACGAATGAAGCCCTTTGCTTTGGAAAACAGAATTGGTGTTCGAATAAGAGGAGACTCATAAAGCAATGAGAGACAGGCAGATGGGCCAGCAAGAGAGTATGAAGCTAAACCAATAGACCAATGCAGCTCACATGTTGTGCTTAGATGTGCTTTATATCTTTACAAACACAGTCATCATTGAAGCAGTTACTGCTGTGGCTGGCTATTTGCATAAACCACACCCATGTTGTGACTGGACAAATGCTGAGCTAAGATTAACACTGCATAAGATTATCACCTGGCATTTGATTCCAGCCTGGCTGCAGCCACAGTGGCGTGGGTCGCAGTAGAAGCGGCAGTCGCAGCCGCACTCCTCACGCGAGAGACGGATGGCCCGCAGCTCGGCTTTCTCACGCGCGTCAATGCGGTTGATGCCCGAGGCCCGCAGCAGGGCCCGACGCCTCTTGGTGGGGAGTGGCTGCAAAAAGAAACAGTCATCCACCTCCACGCTCTCCACATCCAGATCCTCGTCCGAGACGTCATCCAGGGTAAGGAGCTCGGCCTGGGCACACTCCACTGTTCCATTACGGGTTAGCTGGAGTAGAGAGGAGCGTCAGGAGTAAGAGGCAGCTTTCAAATTTGAGAGAATTACCTAAACTCATCTTGAAAACACTGAAATTTAATTAGTCTTTGTGCTTAAGCTACAATCAATTGAGGGTATAAATGACTTAAATAACAGTATGCTATCAAACAACAATGTACAGCACATGCATTGCTATTACATGCTAATGCTATATACAGCTCAGGCTTCCAGTAAGAACACGACAAAACTTCCAAATCCTGACTTCCCCTATAACATACTACTCAGAATACATCTAAATAACTAGTCAAATCTTGCAACTGGTTTTCACTAGAAGAATACACTACTCATTCAGTATTCTATGACGGAACATAATTGTCCTTTTCGACCTTCACTGCTCATTTATAACTGCAGCTAACTGTAACCGCAGGCTGATAGCTGAGCAGTAAGCACTGTATTTTAGTATACCTCTGAGGTTTTAGCTCACTCACTTGACTCTTAGTTGGTGGCTTAGAACGAGGCCGAGCAGGATGACACAGTAACAACTCTAATGTAACTGACTGCTGTCAGTACGATAATTTCTCACCTCTAATGTCTTTGACCATTACCATTATTAACCCTCATCTTAGTCTTCATTAACGCTTACCTTCATTTTACGGGCATTAAGCTTCTCCTGGCGCAGGTGTTGGCGCAGGGCGAGTCTGTGGCTGCTCTCCTGCTCGCGGGCAAACTCGCCCAGTGTGTAGTGGCGTATGTCGCAATGGTGGCGGGCCATGCCCAGAGAGCTGCCCCCTTGGCTGGGCACACTGGTGAAGCCCTGCCGCCGGGTGAAGTAGTACACCGTCACCGAGTCGAAGCGCACTCGCTTCCGCCCCAGTGACAGCCGTGGGCGTCTGAGGATGGAAGTCGCTGCATGACACAGAGGGAAAGAGAGAGAAAGAGTGAGAAAGACAGAGTGAGGGAGAGCGAGAAAGAGGGAAAGAGAGAGTTAGAGAGAGACAGAGATAAGAAAAAGATAAACACACCAATGCAAGGCCAAAAGCAGACAGATTAGAATGCATTACTTTCTACGCCTTGAAACATTAAGAGAGAAAACATGATTGGCAGACACATAAGCTCTCCTGTGCAGCAATCTCATTTTAAGCCCTTGAACCTGACAACCTAAACCTGACAACTAGACAGTGTGAAAGCTCAAGGTGTCACTTTCACAGAAAGTACTCATTCCTGAGTTGATCAAACTGTAATCCACAAAGACTATACGAGCGTCAACAGCTGTGCTCTTGAATGTAGAAAGGTCCAGATATCTGCCTGATTATCTTGTGCTCTCACATTACCTCACTTATAACAAACTATCAGTTGCTCCCTTAGAATTATAGGGTTCTATCTGCATTCTGAGCAGGTTTTTTTGTGATCAATCATTTTTATTGAGCATAACAATGTCAAAGATCAAAAAACCATATAAAACAGGGAAAGTGAGGTCATAAGATCAAAAAACAAAACTGCAGACGTACAAAATCACCAAAAACAAATTAATATACAGACACAGTGTTGAAAGGCATACATTGTAAAATTGTGCTTGTAGGAGTAGAAAACAGCTATATACATGCAGTCTTTTTACCATTTACCATATACATATATATATACACACACACACTTATACTATATATATATATATATATATATATATATATATATATATATAGAGAGAGAGAGAGAGAGAGAGAGAGAGAGAGAGAGAGAGAGAGAGATACATAGATAGATAGATTGATAGATAGATTGATAGATAGATAGATAGATAGATATAGTCCAAAAATGCAATTTCCAAAGATGTCACAGTGTGACATCTCAGTCACATCTTTCATATTTTGAACATCACATCTGAATATATTTTGAGAAAAATGCCTGAAACTTATCATTCCAAGAAGACAGATGACCCCATGGCCTCTTGACCTCCACCCTGGCTCTGACCCTGCCCCCTAAAACTGCCTGGCCTGTGCTGGGCTAGCCTTACGTGTGAGGGAGCTGGAGGGGGCGTTGAGGCTGTCGCAGCTGTCTGCGCTGTCGCTGCTGGAGATGTCATCATCCGAGTCCTTGGGCGTGGAGAAGGGCGAGCCGCTGTCCACCTCCACAAATTTTCGCTTCAGGCCCAGTGTCCCAACTGTCTCCATGGAAACTCAGCGTCTGAAATATACACACACATACACAGAGGTCGAATGGTGGATGTTGAGTGACAGATGAAGCAAGCAGACCAGAGCCCGAATAATAACTTCAGGTTTAAACCCGATTACTTGGGCAGCAGGCAGACCAGGGCAGCCGGGGGAAGATAAATGATTCAAATGATCACTAGTGCAGCTGTAAATATCCTTTATTGGCCAGCACTGCCTTAACTCTCACACTCACTGCTCCAATATGGAATTACCTGAAAGTAGGCAAAAAGGCTCTTAGTTCAAGCACAGGTGGCATTAACATCAATCAGTCTGAACCTACCCTGGCGAGTTCCAAATTGATTTTCGTCTTTACTGCCGACAGTCAGCAATACCCATCAGCCTAAGTGTATATTTTAAAAGCAATACAAAATATTTAACAATATCTTTGGCAGGCCTTAGGACAACACCACTGCTTATCAACAGTGAGGGCAAAATAGATGTCTGAGAGCTAAACACATGGAATGTGTAATGTGAAAATACCACATCATTCCCAGGAAGATACCACATCATTCCCAGGAACAGAACTAATTACAAATGTTTGGTTACAATCAGTTTAACTTTGGTCATGCAGATGGATTCATGTATGTAGATTTATGTTTGTGGGATCTACCGACAGATAGGCTACCATCATCTCACAGATGCTTTACTAATAGTACTAAAAACATGATTAAAGCCAGTGTATAGTAGACCTAGTGATGCCCATTTTGGTCCTCAAGATGACAGAAAATGTTGCATGCGTCACACACAGGGATGCATGGGAATGATAGTGGAATGTTTCCAAATGGTGTGACGGCTGTGTTGTGGCCCTCTTCTGACACTCCCCTTGTCACCAGACACCAGCCTCCGGCTTTGTGATAAAGAGTGGCATCCCAGGCATCAGCTGATAAGTAGAGCACTGTAGAGCATACTGAATCGTCTCTTCCTTGTTTGTGTCAGGTTGTCAAGAATTTCTAATGCTGCAATCCCCCTCAATTCACTCAGGTGACATCACCTTTGGCTCGGCTTTCATCAGTATTCTTGAATCATCCCTCTGTTCTCTCTCCCCATCCCTCCCCTCCTCTCTCTCTCTATATATTTCTCTCTTCCGTCTAGCATGACAAGCTTGCTGGGAAATGATCTGGCAGCAAACATCACCATGACAACTGGGAAAGCACAGTTTACAGCAAAATGGCCTTGGAAAGACAGCCCTCTCTTCCTGTCTTCCCTTCTCCTATTCCCTCTGAACGTGGCGGAACCTACCAGACAACAGGCCTTTGCTGCCTGTACTTGGAGGTCTGGCCAAGAGACAGGGTCAAATAAGGTTGCGCCAGGACGTTTACCAGGCAACCCTCTGCTCTGCACACACACACACAAAGGCTTTGGGGTATCTCAGTGGTAACTGTTGCTGGTTTCCGGTGTTTTTTTTTTTTCAATCCTTTCTTCTTACAAAATAAATGACCTGTGTACACACTTGCAAAATTGAGAAGATTCTGCCAACTGTTCTAAAAAAAAATCTAAGGGGACATTTAATGTCTGAAGAGGTTTGTTTGTTTGATTATAAAAGACAAAAGGTCTTGTGAAGGAAGTAGCTCAGATCTCACAAAAAGTGTGAAATCTCAAATCCAAAATTTTACACTGTATTGTTCACATTCACTCACCCATTCTGTGACTTACACAAATGTCCTCTCTACCTTGAAAATAGCCCACTGTTTGAAGAGCAGTTCAGAAGCAATCAAAAATCAAGAGTAAAAACATGTTTATTAGCAACACTTTCAGAGGATGGGAACTACAAAAGTGTAAGGATATTTATCATAAACTGGTTGCAACCATGGCAACATGCAAGTCAAAAAAGCATTACCTTTTATATTGTTGGAGCTTTGAGATTTTAAAAAGCCTAAAGATAACTAATGGGATTGCAGATAGTACACAAATCAGCTGCTAGCTTATTACACTTCACTGCACAGTGGGGTAGCACAGTGGTCTTGCATGTACCAAGCGGAATTAAATATATGCCCATATGTAAGGTACCATACACTTCACACATTCATTGTTCATGTTGAAAATACTAGATATTTGTAAAAAGTCATCTGATAGCATTGCATGACTTGCACAATTGATTTGTAAATCATTCACTAATCCCCACCCCCCAAATCTCCTGCATTCTCCTTAACCCATTTAAGCATAGGCAACAGTGCACAAATGGCTGACCTCTAGATGATTTGTCTTGACTGGAAAAAAAAGCTAACTGTCTATTGTCCAAAAGAGGAATGCAGTGACTCCTCCTCAGCCTGTCAATCATCTGCCAGTCTGCAAGGAAGTAGGGTTTGTTCCAGCATCATGATGCACAGTGAGACATGTAACAGTAAGACACCAGAACATTTAGGAACTAGGCCTAATTCACCACAGACTGACTTAGCAGGGTGTGAAATCCTCTTGGTCTGATAGATCATATTTCAAGCAAGCCCTCAACATTCTTACCTCACATTCAATTACTCCACATGTCCCACACCTATAGCCAATTCAAATACAAACCTCATTTAAGGCCTATCTTTGGACAGACCTAGTGGACGATGCAGCACAGTAAACTACAGGCATTGACGGCAATGAAGCCCAACGGGCCCTTCTCCTCAGGCTGAACACGCCTTTCGTGCAGTAGAGAGGGCACATCATCCACTCATCCAGCTGTGTGAAGGATTACACTCCATGCAAAAAAAAAAAAAAAACGTGAGCAATGTGGGTCGCCCCAGTTAGCACTGTCTGCACAGTGCTGGTGTGTGTGTGTGTTTAATCCAACACATTTTACATATTCAACACCTATCTTGATATGAAGTTAGAAATGGGTCATACAGTCAGACAACTGTCTCAACATAACATAAGTCATGCACTGCTTTGGCTTTGGAAAAACTCATGCATGACGTATAGCCTGGGAGCATCTGAACCTCAGTGACAGGATTCAAGCACTGGTATTTTGGGTCTTGCTCACCATATGCTATCTGAAGCATGAAAGGCAAAGGATGGATGGAGAGACTATTGGGGTATGGATTGATATAGCAAGTTTATTGGTGTGATTCATTCCATAAACTGCAGCACAAAGGCTATCGAATGAAAGGTGCTGCTCCAAGGTTTACTACATAGACATTACATTACCCCTGCAGAAGGCACCGACTACTGAAATACTATTGCTGGAATTATATGTTCATGTCATCCACTTAATCTGGTATCCCTAGATACAATGACACGCATATGCCATGAACTATTTGAGGAGGATGAGCCTGTGGGGTTGTGATCATTAAGGCTAATAGAGGATTGACAGCACCTCAGGCTGTTTGACTGTCTGGTCCAGACACTAGCTTGGGAAGCTTACCTGAGCAACGGGCTCCCCATAGAAAGCTTTTAAGGCCTATATGGACATACTTCACCTCCTTTGCACACCGTGAAGTTTAACAATAGCCCGACAGCTGTCGAAGAGTGGTAGCGTCACTGGGGACTTTTGGGTAGGCTACAGCGAAGCGTTAAGGGAACAGTTGTCCCTTCACCTGACTGCCGACATAATTAGAGTGACCGGTTAAGAACGGTCACTCACGTCAAAATCCCAGACCTTTATTCCTGGAGAGACTAGTTCAGCACAGCGTGACAGAGCAGAAACTCCAAAACAATGGATTGTAGGCTACGCTTCCTCTCCAGATCATTTGTCGTAGGCTACAAACTGGCGTAACTGCTAATGATAGCCACCCTGATGACTTACCTTCCGCAGGAATAGCCTTTGCCGACGATTCCGCTGTTCACTGTTTTATCAGCAGCAACAATCGGCATAAATTGTCCTTTGGTTGGCAGTATGATTTTTTCTTTTCTTTTGAAACTCCACTCGATTCTCTGATTTCACAGCGTAGGCTACCAGCTCTGTCTATAATAAAGAAACGTAGCTTGATGTGCTGAAAATGGATTGCAATATTCTTGTGCTCGTTGATCCGCTATAAAATTCATGCATTTCACTATAATCCACACAAAAATACACATGAGCAGAAGAGGCAGGCTATTAATCTTGATTTTTGGATCTGTGCAAGGAAAATGTACCGTCGTTCACAAAAGCACAAAAGGAGAACACGGGGCAGGCGATGCGGGCGAAGGACTTCATTTAATTTAAAAAAATCTACTTTGTGTTAACAATGGCTTATGTGTCATAGTAAGCCTTGTCTTCTCAGTCCGGCGTTTAATGATTGCTTTTGTAAACCAAGCCACCGAGGTTGCGTGTCCGTTTTCTTTTCCGAGGGTGTGTTAATTCTCCAGCGAAGTTTTACGTCCCGGAATGAGCACGGACTTTTAAATTTCTGTCCAGATAAAATGATCCTTTTAAACTGCAATTGCAACTGCAATTTTTATTGAAGCCTCTGTCGCCCGCTCCCCTGCCCCGGTCTGTTACAGCGTAACAATAGAGTTTAGTATGCTACACTGTAGAAATATATACTCATTGTGACATCACAGACATGCCACTGTGAAGACCGCTGGGATATGTAGGCTAGTCCCAAATTAATGGGTCCTTTGTTCGAGGTTCTAAGAATGATTCATTAAAGAGAAGTTGCATTTGCAAAAACATCGCCGTGTTTAAATGTCGATGAGAAGACTAACTAAGCTTTTCATTAAATATTAGATCTACGGCTTCAGAAACAAAGGCAAAGTCGTAGCCTACGGTTAGGGTAGCACACACATTTAGTAGCCCATCACCCGGCACAGGATTTTCAGAAAGGCAGTTTTCACAATTCCATTTTTACAGAAAACAAATTAGACCCACCAAAACCACAAAAATAGGTTAATCAAGTAGGTCTGCTGTTGCTCACAAAATATTTCCACGCCCTGAACCTCCATTTCTTACTACATTTCCCAGGTGCACATGGCTCAGTGCCTGAAACCTTGGCCAGCTGCTACTCAGCATCACGTGAGAATAGTGTAGAAACGCCACTGGTCAGGGAAAAATATCGTTCAACTTTTCTACAAGTTAGTTTGCAAATGATACTTGTGAAAGATAAAACATTGTCTGACTCCAGGGTTACTGTACAACTACAAGTTTGAACCAACCATACACACCCCCGTTACAAAATAAATAAATAAATAAAATGTAGAAACATAATGGCTTCTTTTTCAACATCACAGTGTAACACAGTGTCAATTTTCAATGGTCTAATAAAGTCCAAGTATAGGCTTTAATGCAAGATAACATTTACTACATTATCTGAGAGGAAGACATGGACTTAACCAACATTTGGAGAAAAAAAAATTATGCTGGACCTCATGTGCACATGCAGCAAAAATGTGTTAATCATGATTTGGGGCAAAATATTAAAAAAAAGAAAAGAAAAAAGGCCAAAGAAACAGTCATGGGCATCTTGATGGGTAAGTAGTTTAATCACCGTGATGACATGGGCAAAGGGGCAAAGATGGACAACGTCAATGTATGTCCCAGCATTCACTTATGACTAGCACAACTGATCAGAAATGACAACCACCGCTAGCTTTCCTCATGCAGTTTTAGCGCATCAACCACCACCAACAACAACAACCCTCTAGATGGATTAGTCTGGAAGTGGTAATATCCAATGATAAAACAAAGTATTACACTGATAGTAAAGACAATTCTGTTAAAAAAAGAGAAAAAAGGACTGAAGAAATGGGGTTACACAGGCCTACGCACATTGTAACATTTAGTTGTTTTTGTCAGAAGGTTCCCCTTTAAAAACCTATATGCTACTGAGGAAATAATGCTGTGAGAGCACAAAAAAGAAGTAATTCAGACAACACATTTATGAGCTGATCCCGCTGGTTTACAAAGGACATGCCATCATAATATAGACTCCTATCTCTCTAGTCCAACAGAGGGGGCTCGAGTGTGTCCAGTCCTCAGGTTTTGTGCATTAGTTCTTGCATGTTAGCATACAGCTTGAGAGAACACCTGTTACAGAAAGCTGTGCCAATGCAAGACGATTCTGAGGCAGAGGTGCTGACTAGCTTTCAGTCAAGATCACCACAAGTCAACCATGACTATTAAACTTCAAATCAAGAGACTTAAACAAAACCGCAAAACTGAAAAGAGCTGAGGCCTTCTCTTCCAAGGCAACTTCTCATCATACTTCCTACTGATGAGAGCTTAAGCTCCACATAATGACAGTAGGACAGACAGATGATAACTGACATTAAAGGGTAATATTTCTGGGGTACTTAAAGGGGTGGGGGACTTATTTAACATTCTCAGAAACCGACTGCTACTGGCACGCCACTGACAATCAAATCCAGGCATAGTATCAAAAAACAAACAAACAACAAAAAAAAAAACACCATGACACAGATGCAAAACTCCTAATTCATGAACTCCTGGATCAGCATGGAATTTCATTATGAAATTATACAGTGAGCTTTATCGTGACAAATAAGTCACACAGACAGTAAGCAAACACGGTACTGCACTGAAGCTTAAAATGTCATGCAGTATGAGCTCTTCCGAAGACTTCCTGCAGCAAGTCTCTTCAGCAGATAAAGAGCCAAGCTCCCCACGTTAGGTATCCAGTAGGCAAAACAAAAATAATTAGAATGGATGGAGAATTTGCATATCAGGAAAAACAATACATTAAAAGACAGCAAAAGGGTTTGTGTGTGTGATGTTAGGTTTTGTTTTTAGCGTTGTTTGGTTGGTTTACCTTCCAGATCAGAGGACAAGTACTGGGGGAATGGAGGTGATGGGGGGCGTTTCATACAACATCTGTATCCTTACATTTTGGCACTCGACTCACTCGGCTTACATGTGTCACAATCATACAAAATAAAAAAAAAAAATTTTAAAATGCTTTTCCTTCCTTCCATTTTTCAATTCTTACTTTCTTTAAGAAGCTTAAGTGACAAAGCAGGAAAAGAGTGAATAAAGTAAAAAGAAAAACAATTAGTGGGTGGAGAGGGCAGGTATAGAGGGAAGAAAGGGGTCTGTGGTGGGGGGCAGGGGGGGGGGTGGGTGCAAATAAGACAGTAAGGCGAGAGCGAGGGTTGTATGATGCCAGTTCTTTCCCCACACCGGTGTCCTTTACTGAGGTCCCACCTCCTCACACATGTTCAGAGTGAAACAACTGCGGTGTGTTTGACATAATCCATTGGACACTGGAGGGCGAGGGCTTCTGGGGTGGGCTTTTGTGTGTGGGGAGGTGTGGAGTGGTTGAGACGTAAGTCTAAGAAGACGAGGCAGGGAGGGGAGGAGAACAGGACAGTTGTCCCTCACCCCGAACCAAACCACGCCTCCCCCTCCCTTCAATCCAGCTGTATGCTTTTTCACTTCAGGATGATGTGGTACCCATCGTTTGTCTCAGCTGCCAAGAGAAGACGGAGAGTCAAAGTCAAGGTTGTGCATATGTAGTTAATGGAAAACTAAGCCACTTCCCATCAACATGGCCACGCAGGTGCTCAGATCACTGTCTTACAAGAGATACTATTCCCTCATGTCTTCTGAGGTTGCTACAGTTTTTTTGTCTCATGCTCATAAAGCACAATAAAACAAACTGTGCTAAGTCTAAATTTGTGATTGTCTGAAGTCAATAGCCCTAGGCCCTAGCCCCGTTGTTCAAGGTTGCCGAGGGTTGTTGGTAGGAGGAAGAACATTTGGTGCAATACAAACTAGATATGCAAACTGGTAGCTAATGTTAACTTAACGTGGCACAAGAAAACAACTGTCAATGTTGTACCAAATTTTCCTTGTTCTTATTCCTACCAACGGCACTCGGCAACCTTGGACAACACGGCTAGGAGTTGAAAGACTCCAGACTATAAGATGAATTCATGAGACAAGAGAAATTGGGTGGATCTGCGAGAAGAAAATCTCTGGAAAAGCCATCACAATAAGTCCCCATTCATTGACTGTTGCACAGGAGCTGAATTCCAGTAACTGTGTTAAATTTTAAGTCGTTAAGTCGGTCGCAAATTTCATACATGGTCAAATTTCAACCAACGACAGACATCGAAAGGCCCAACACTATCACATGTCTAACCATCAGCCTGGTGCAGTCTAGTTTTTACTTTGATGTGATGACCATCAGATGCTCTGGCATTACTGGTATTAACATGTTAAATACTACATATCACCACTGCACTACACCTCACACAGAGAGGGTAAAAGCAAAGCGAGGGGCACAAACATTCGTTAAGTTGCCTGTTTTATTTCTGCAAGGGGGAGGGGGGAAAATCCCCCTTTATACAGACTAGAATCAAGCCCTTATTCGTTGATACAGAAGATCATTGAAAAGTTTATATTGTGACGTAATGTGACACTCCCACTTATGCAGACCAGAACTTTTCACGTTTGCTCCCATGGTAACATATTATGTTGCTCTATCTTGGTCAGTGTTCAATGATCTTTGCTTCACATTAATTCTGTGTCCAATTAAGATTTAAGACCCCAAAACATCTAAATATTGGGCCAATACATCAGGAAAAATATAACCCTAGGGCTACACTGGATGCATTACGGAAGCATTATGTCAAGTCACGTCAAAATATATTTAATAGATTAGTCTATTTTATTTTGAATGTTAGCTGCGCTGCCGAGCCTGGTGTAGCAAGTTCCATTATTATCGTGGGAGCTAACTGTTAAATTTTTATATTGCGTAACGTAATGTGTCCGTAACATCTCCAGTGTAGCCTCCCGTACGACAACTTCTTACCTTTCATTGTGTCCAGAACAAAACACATCTCATCCTGGAAGTTCTGAATCATCTGTAAGGACAGATGAGGGAGTCGCAGATCAAAAACCGCAACAAAACTAAAATTAATCGTCATGTCATTTGTATCAATACAATGCCCATTTAGACTGCTTAACCAAGACATCATTAAGCTATTTTTACTTCAATGGGGCCGTGTCATTTATTTAGGGTTAACAAATCCAAAAATAACAGCAACAGAATGTGGCGACTGTATGGGCATTATTTCAGAAATGCTTGAGCACCATGTTGTCGACATATCTCTTCATACAAGTGAATGCAAGGCTGCGTTTAAGGCGACTCAAAACCAAAAGTTATGAAATCACCAAATAGCAGCATTAAGCCACATAGCAGCATTCCACCAATTCAAATCCAGCAGGTCAAGTGTCCATGGGTCTCACCTCGTCACTGACCAGCACATGGATACCAGTGGGTCCTTGTTTGAAGATCTGATTGATCTGCCGAGGAGAGATGCTGAAGAGCTGGGCAATCTTCTCTGTGAGCTCATTGGCAGTCAACTCTTCCAGGTAAATCGCGTGGTACACTGCAAACACAATTGCAACAAAGAAAATGTGTGAATCATGATCATGTTATGCAGTTCATCTTCACGTCAGATAAGACACAAAGTAACATTCTGCATGCGTAACACTCAGCACAGAGTATACCACTGAAGAATACCAGCACATGCAAAAACACACATACACACACAGTTTCATACAAAGATTTTCACCTTAAAAGTTACATTAATGATTCACTCACAGAGGAAGCTACCAAAAACTAAAGATAATAGTCCAATTAATACAAGTCACGCCTTTGAGTTCAGACTAAATGAACCTGTATTTAATAAGAAAAGTATACACAGCAGCACAGTCCTCAATACAGCCCAAATATGCAGGGAACATTCAACACTGAATAAGTCTCTTTGCAGACTATGATGGAGAAGTTCACCACAATTAACCGATATAGCAAGCAAAACACAGCCAGCCAGGAATAACAAAGCAAACATTGCCAAACTAATCCAGGAGGGGGCAGTGATGAGTAGAGGGGGGAACAGCTTAAAGAGTCAGGGCAATGAGGCAGTGAATACAGGGTCTTCCACTTATTGTCCATACTGTAACGATCTAGCAAAGTCTAACCCCCCCCCCATAGTCTAAATATGGATCTGATGTGCACATATGTTGTGATATGTAGAACTAAAGGTGACAAAGAGCTGTGTTGTACAGATTTCTATCTGTCAGGACAAGTTTTGGGTGTCTGTAACAAAACAAAACAGCTAGGTCACTATATTACAAACCTGATATCTAATGATGATATTTATTGGCAGTGTTGTTAAGTGCTCAAGATCATATTTTGGCTAGGAAATTCCATATGTGTTCAGATGAAGTAAAAATCAAACTTTTGCATAGTGTAAAGCATACTGTACTTCCACTTTACAGTGCACCCTTATGGACAAAGTTTAAAAAGGCTACAGAAGTCTAAAGTCTACAGTTACTGTTAGCTACTTTACAAGTTAAAGGTTGCCTATAATGACTGTTTAAGGATTCTACTCAGGAGACCAAGGTGCTGTAGAGCCAACTCCCTGTTCTGTAATGCAGGGGTCAGAACCTTTAGGGCACTGCCCAATGTTTCAACTTTCACTTTAATCGCTTAAATATGTTACACAACATCAACCCTTTGCTGACCAATCCCAGCTACAGTGCAATTCGGTACCTGTCACCAATGTGGAGGTACTGGTATGAATGTCTTTTCTAAGAATGTTGGGTATCATATCGTCTGCGTGTTCTTTTGGACCCTGAATCTAGCAATAATGATGATGATGATGATGCTGACGTTTCAGTGTAATTTGTATTATTATTAATTCTTTCATCAGTAGAGATTCAGGTGAATTGCATTGTAGAAACAATGGACATGAAGTTGTAATCACACTAGGAGGTGTGCATCACAAGCAGTCAAGACCCCTCCTCCCATCCCGCAATGTTTCACAACATCCCGTGAGAAACACAGGAACAAGCAGTCCGCAAGGCTAATGCAGAATTCAAGAGCGAACTTCAGATACGGGCTGCTGAGCTCACACCAAGTGGCCTTTAGACTCTTTCCTGCAAAGGTGTAGTAATTCTTTTGTGCAAACAGTGTTGCTTCCTGTTACACTTTCAGCCAGGTGGGTAATAACCTGCGTATACTGGAGCACTGATGCATTATTCTGTGCAGTATCTCCACGCACACATCACACCCACACGCACACGCACGCACGCACACTCACCAAAGAAGGTGCTACTGCTGCCGTCTCCGTTCTCGTGCTTCTGCTGCTGTTCCCGGGCCTGCTGGGATTCCTGACACACGTACACGGTCAACCTTGGACGTACCACCCTGTTACACAGACACAGACACACACATAGTCCTTCAGTCAGGGGATAGACTTGCACACCATGGTCCCAAACACACTTTCTGACATCACCCAGAGGTAACACAGCAGCGCTAGGTAACTCCACTGACCTCCCTTTCAGTGCATTGAAGAGTCGAATGCCGTCGGCGGGGCCACAGATTTGAATGACATCTTCCCTGGTCAATTTCAGCAGGTCTGCCCCTGTTAGAAGAAGGAGGCACTGTTACAAAGCTTAGTATAACCACAATTAAAGCAGAAATATATTTTAAAAATTTGTTATAGTAGTCAAAGCAGATCTATTTGATTAACACCAGGCTATGCCAGCTGTCTATGCACTGCTGGTATCATTCGGAGAGAGAGTGTTTGTGCACTGCAGCGTTACCTGAGAAATTTGTGAACAGACGACAGTAGGGTGAGAAGCGGTTTCGATGGAGCCACTGCTGGGCCTCCTGTGGCGTTGCCGTGGGCAATAGATTCTGTTTGTTCCGGAGCAGAACAGAATAGAGAGAGAAACAGGCAGGGGAAACAGAGTGAGAGAGGAGGTAGGGTTAAGCACGCATCGTAAAGTAATTAAGCATCAAGTCAAACTCAAACAGTGTCCTTCCCCTGAAGTCGAGCACACCAACACCCCTATCCCAGGGCATGTTACTGTCCTAACAACCAACGACCCCCCCACACAACCCCAACAAACCCATGTCAAAATCAAGGGGGATAAAGGGGAATCCCCAGTAGCCAGAAAAAGCTCGGTGTAGAAGTATTGATTAGTTCATTTTCAGATCTTTGGTCAAAGCTACTGCATTTACCCCTACTGCCAATTTTTTTTTTTTTTTTTTTTAAACACTAAGAACCATAAAAGTAGTTCCTTGCACCTGCTTTTCCCACAGTCTTTTCCCCACATTAATTCATTTCACCTGCTTTTCCCACAGAAGAAGGAAAACGGGATCAACAGTTCACTACAAATCGACAAATAAATTCATAAGTACCTGCTGGCTCTCACTGTCTCTTCTAAGTAGATGGTATGGCAACTGTAAGGCAATTGTACGGAATCATTTTCAAAAAACCCACACCAAATAGACCATTCCTTCATACATGATCTTTTGGAATGTACAGATAAAGAACTAAAAGGACAACAAAGACAGACACACAACCCTTGTTTGTATGTGGATACAGGCTACATGGAGGTCATAACTACACAGGGGAAAAGGTGTCTATAGATTCATTCTTCATTCAGAACCAATGGTAAATGTGTTAAAGGATTAAAAAGGTTAGAGTTGACGCAAGAGAGCGCTGTGATTTGAAATGGGTAAACACTACCCCTAAAATTCTGCCTCACTGACAACTAATTTTATTTAAGAGTTATGCCAACATAAAATGTTTTGGAAAACACTGCCGAACATAATAATATTACTGAACAAATGGATAAATGGCAACACAAACATCAAACATTCTATAGATGTCATTTCAGCTTTTTCTGTCAACACTCAGTCATTTAGAGAAATGCATTTCATTTTAGATACAGCAACACTTCAAAGGGTCACATTTACATTTACGCATTTAGCAGACGCTTTTATCCAAAGCAACTTACATATTTGTTAACCATCATCAGGGCCAGTCTCCCTTAGAGCAACTTAGGGTTAAGTGCCTTGCTCAACAATTTTCCAGGCTACTTGCATGCTAGCCAGGTTCCTTAACCACTACGCCACCACCACCCCATACCACAAAAGTCGGTTTCTTCTTTCTAAATGAAATAATTCAATTCAATTCAATTCAAATTAAATCAATTTTATTTATACAGCGCCTTTTACAATAGTATTGTCTCGTGGCGCTTCACAGAAGGAGCACCCAAGAGCAACTGGGGCAAGGAAAAACAGCCAAAGTGCGGCGTGTAAGGTTTAAATAAAGCTCTTTTAATAACGAGCCAAATTCTATTTAACACCATGAGCAAGATCCTAGGCACAAACAACAGTGGATCAGCCCACTTGCTCATCAGGCAACCGCACTTTGTCCTACCTTTAAATACGGACTCTTTTCTCAATTGTAACTAGTTGCCTGGAAATTGTGGATTCGAATCCTGACTGCCACTGTTGTGCCCTTGAGCAAGGCACTTAACCCTAAGTTTCTCTAGGGGAAACTGGCAATTAGTAAGTGATTAATTGATAAAAGTAGGTCGCTTTCTATAAAAGCATCTGCTTAATGCAGTAAATGTAACTGGGAGTATATTTATTAAGCAGAGAATGTCATTATGTTCTGATTGCTCTTTTTTCTTTTAGAATTTCATTTAGTGATGAGATCATTGAGATCCATATTAGTGTGGTGGTGATCCAGTTATACTCAGTCCATTGTTGATTACTATGCCACACAACAACAAGATGGGCAGCTTTTAGGGGTGGGGTAGGGGGTGGGGCTGGGATATGTACTGAAAGGTATGGTTGGGAGTAAGATGCCCATGACTACCTAGACCTGGACCAAATATGAGTGTGGAAAGAGGGTTCAACATGTACAAATACAGACAGACACACACACAGACACACCACAAGAATTAGGAGTCCACAGCTGTGCCACAGGCTACAGGGAGATCGCTGTGCTCAGTGTTACTGCGGAATCTCAATTACCAGAGTAAAGGGTGTTTCTGACCATCTGTTAGATAAGTGTGCCATATACCAAGTACACAAACAAGCATTTGAATGGGGACTATCAGGCCACACGTCAAGCGTGATCTAGGAGTAGTGGGAGAGGGTGGAGGTGACTGGGAAACCCATACTCACTTCTGCAATCTGCGCTGCTGGTTCGGGCTGGTGATTTGGTGATCCATTTCTAAAGGGAGGAAAAAAAGCACAATTTGATTCAGTGCGTTACAAAAGGGTGAATGACAGTTAAGACAACTAATGTTCAATATTTTTAACTGAAAACACAATCTGGCCTTTTGGGTATTCTGGGGGCTTTTGATGACAAAAAAACAATCCAGAATTTGCGACGGAAAGTATTTTCCATGCACAATCTAGATGTTAAAGGGGGTGTCTATACTTCAAGTCTATACTTTACAACACGTCTGTTTCAACAACTGCTTTTACTTACTGAAATCATTTCAAGTTGAAAAATTATAATGTACATTTAAATTTCATGTTCCGTACCCTTCAGATACTGTGAAACTGTTGTGAGTGCTGTTGAATCCTGGCGAAGGGGAGTTGTTTACATAGGTGGCCTCTGGCCACGGAGAGCACTGGAACACAGAAGGCAAGGAAACTTAAATATTGGAAATGATGAATTCAAAACAGACATGCAAAAAACTTTATCTAGGAACTCTGCTAATGTTTAAATCAGCAAAATGCAGATCACTTGAGCTGACCCTAACTGAGCTGTTCTAGCTGAGTAGCAAATTAACCACCTCTGAGAAAGACCACAGAATGTTTGGCTCAAAGGAGATAGCAAAGGGGCCACCCGAGTTCAATGGGACTCAAAATAATCAATTCAGAATTATACTGAAACTGTTGTGAAATGTTAACTGTTGGCAAAATAACAGATGTTTCAGAGGGTTTTAGGGAATTAAATATCTGTGCAGCTGTATAAGAGCCTGTGTACGAGGGGACCAGGCAGATATGATATATATGCTACCTCACAGATTTTGATTAAACTCTGCCAAACTCTGCCAGTGGTAAAATTTATGAAAGAAAGCAGGGGGAGTCATACTTGTTAACCAACGATTATATTTCAAATGAATGGTTTGATCACACACTTTAGGTGATTATAATGACCAAAAGACTGAAAAGGTTAAACAAGTCCAAAGATAGAGATTTCATGTGACAAAAGGACTTGGAAAAGGAGGCTGCTCATCAGAGATATTCAAGGCTGAACATTGATTTTTTTCAAAGGCCTGCGACACAGTGAACATACGCAGATGTGGATTAACACCAATCAAATGGTAGGGCCTGGAACTCCAGTTTTGAAACTTAGGGGGACATTTGATAGTTTCATCATAATGTGTTTAAATATTGTGCAATTTTGGGCCTATTTTCTGTTATTTTTGGTCAAAAACAACCTCCCACCCCCACCCCGAACTGACCTGCTTTCTTTACTACTTTTGTTTCATCAAAATCTGTAGCATGTATCACATCCGCCAGGCTCATAAATCCACACAGAAATTAGGGAATTTGGTCAGTCACAAATATGTCACTATGTCATTTTATAAAACCTGTCAGAGTTCCTCTTCAAAAGAAAACACACCATAATGAAGACAAAATTGGAAAACGCAAGGTTCAATAACTGACCATTCAGAAGAATAGCAAGATTTCTTCAGGACGAACATGGTTTGCCATAACTGACTGTATGCAACAGACAACTCCTTCCAGTGCGCCTGTCCAGCGCCAGATGCATACCTCTGTAAGAATGGTGGTCTCGTAAGAGGGCTGGTACTTCTCTTTCTCCTGTGGAGCCCTCTTTTCCATCTTCTCCCTGTCCGTCTTCTGCTTCCGATCGGCCCCTTTGGGCTGAAGGAAAATAAAACAAACAAACAAACAAAATCAGTTATGGACATCAGGCTACACACACCAAGCCCTCAACAACCAACCATTTTTTTTGCTTTTTAGTGGATTACAGCTGTGGGTTATGCAGCCTCTCCAAGCACACACTCTGCATCCAACTGAGGACTCCAGCACAAAACACAGCTTATTAGAATGATTAGTATTTATGCAAAATGTAAAGATCTTAATACGGTGTGAGGGTGATATAACACACGGTATGACAATGCAGTGTCAATGTTTTCTTATACTGGGGAGAGTTTTCGTCTAAGATCATTTTTCACACATAGTCTGTATTTGTTCTCTATATTAGTGGGGGCTGACAACCAAATTACAGATGCACTTTGCATAACCCCTAGACTGATCCAAGTAAACTCAGGAGTACTCATATTCAATTTAGACAACCACTGGATTACAGGAATTTCAATCTTTAACCAAAAGTCCAAATGCTAACCACACATTCTGATTCATGTTCAGAAGTTTATGCAGCTATTTATTTGGGCCAATTCCTGGATAAGATGTCAGAGGGCTCCAACCGTGAGGGCTGAAACCAGAGGTAAAAGTTAACTTTTTGAAATGTGAATATCTACAAGTCATTTACAGATACACTGGTGAAATCTACCATCCACCTTCAAAATTGGCCAGCATTTGGCGGGTGGCTGGTGCTAGATTTGAGCCCTTGACATTCAATCTTCGGTTATGGATCTCACCTTAAAGACCTTGACCTGGCAACTGGCAGAGTGCAAGTGCTCAGTATAGTCTCCACTCTCATTCTCTTTGAAGGTGTCGATCTGAATGCGGAAAGGCACGCCCTTCTCGCCCCCGTGTTTGCGCATGGTGAACTCTGTACTGATGCAGTGAACCTGTGGCACACGCACACACACACGCACGCACACACGCACACAAGCACTGTCAACACTTGACAAAATGATTAATTCTTGAAAAAACATTTGGTAAGACAACAATTATCTCTTTTCCCTGGCATAATGAGGATAGAATAATCTGTGCCTAAACATGCACACACACCACACACACACACACACACACACACACACACACACACACACAAGCAAGCAGGCAATCATTCTAGTCATTCTCAGAAAGAGTAATGGGGGATTGACAGGCTGCTTCTCTAAGCTAGACACAAACAAGACTTTTCATTCATTCATTCAGGGAGTGGAATGTGTGAGGCAAAGAGCTTAATGATGCTAGTGTGTGCATTCAACACTGTTTACCTTGAACCACAGGACTGTCAGACATCATTTACTGTATGACTTCATTTACAATGCTGGACTGGCCCCATACCTGAATGAAAACAGAAGTTCTTTTCGAAGGGTCCCACAGGAACTCGACTGTGTTTAGCTGAGTTGGGTTAGCTCGCGGATCCACTATGCCCACTGACATTGGTATGTCTGTAAAGGTGGTTGAAGCACTGGTCAATAAATGCTGAATGATTTTGTAACATTTTACATTATTTGTAATCTTACCATTACTTGCTACATTGGTTGAAATAATAAGCAACATGCAAACCCTGCTGCATCTAATGTTTGCATTATAGCTAAAGTGTGCATGTTCACATTTACCACTTCCACTCTTTGAACAGTATTAGTCAGTATGTCAATTTCAAATCAATATTCATGTGGCATTTTTTTTTTACAACTGATAATGTCTAGATCTACCATACAGATTTTTTCATCAGGTAGCAGGTACATTTTATAATGCAGAACAGTTGAAGTGCTACACAGCCTGGAATGATATGAACCTGCATGGCAGGCTAGTAACAATCAATGCGATACTACACCAGGTCAATGATCATGCTGATCTGCGGTAAGTTTTTCTATTGTTTGCTGTGGTTCAGAATAAGTGCCGTGGTTTGTACCACCAGCGTCACACTGACTGCAAGCAGGCCAAGCAGAGTGTTGGCCTTGGTTCAAATTTCAGAGCGTAATGCCAAATCTCAATGTCAGTCTGATGTGTCCTCAGGACACTTCACAGGTTCTGTGAAGGCTAAGTGCCTTGCTCAAGGGCACAACGGTGACAGCCAGGATTCGAACCTACAATTTGCCAGGCTACTCTACTTGCATGCTATCCAAGTTCCTTAACCAATGTGCCACCACCCCCCACTGGACTACTGCTTTAAACCCCTATCCCTTTATATGTTGGGACTGAGAGCCTCACCCAGGTCGAGGATGCGGTCGCCAGGCCGATTCCAGCGCCAGCCCTCCAGCTGCTGGTGCTCTGTGTACTGCAGACGGCGGTCATGGAAGACCACCCGGATGATGCTCTGGGGACAAGCATTGCACAGACACGCAGTCAACACCTCAGACAGAAACTTTGGCTGATGTACCCCCTAACCCCACAAAATCTTTACTGGTGTTAATCAGCTCCATGATTGGCTGATTTATGGTAGAGAAGTCTTTGAGGGTTGAGGGCTCAGGGTTAGAGGGCCATCGGGATTCACACAGTATCCCACCCACCTCTCAAAGGCAACTCAAACAAGCAAATTATATCCAGAACGAGCGTTGAAACAAGCATAGTACATGGAGAATGCTTTCTCATGTAAATTTGCTGATGGTTGTGAAAGGGAGATGCCATTTAATCTTGCAACAGTATTTTCCCAAACATAAAGAACATCCTGCTTAAACCGCAGGTCACTTTTATACAAACTAAAAACAAAATAAAAAATAAAAACAATACCATGACTCCTAATCAGATCACAGCTTCATGAGAAGGTAGAATGAAGGAGCAATGCATTCTCTAATGCATTAACCTCACAGATGGCAAACTTTTTGCAAAATCAATGGAATAACATCTGATAATGTCTGGGAAATTACAGTAACACCACAAACAAACAAAACAGTATAATCTTGCAACGGAAAACCAATCATACCTTCACCATTTTCCCCGTAATTTCTGGGAGCTCCCCCATTTTCCGATTGTCCAGCATTCGAATTTCATAAGACTGTCCTAAAATTGCAGAACAATTATTTTTAATAAATATCACAAGCAAGACTAGCTTCACATTGGTAAGCCATGTCAAGAGTTGTCCATTAACGCAGGAACACAGTATGTGTAAAAAAGCAGTTACGGCAAGACTAGAAAACTATCAGCAATCAGCTATCAGCAATGTACAAATCCCATTAATGGCTTGTGGTTTCACATACACAGTTTAGCAAATGGTACAAGGGGACAGTAAACAATCATAAAATGATTTCAACAATATTTCATTCATAGTTACTGTCAAGACCTCATATAAACAAAAACTAAACATGCTGATGTACACAAGCAATGCAGAAATTTAACGTGAATTTACAGCAACAGCAAACTCATATTCGCTTACATTTTTTTAAGGTAAACCGTACACCACAAATGGGTGTACCGCCTAATCCTAGAACAAAAAGGGACAACTCTGATATCCAATATGACTGAAAGAGTGGATGCTTGTGTGACATGTTGAGTGTAGGTGTGATTTATAAGGGCCACATGCAGCTGCTGTTGAGCTTATGCCTCGTACCACACCCAAAGACACATCTCATGAGAGCAGTCTCCTCTCTAGTCTCTTAAGCACAATCTGCACAGATACACTGTGCTGCCAGCCATATTGGCTAAATCATGCGAGAGTCAGTGCTTGCCTGTGGTGTACTCCATGTAGATGGTTAAGTGGCCAACCTGGGTAAATTAATTCAGAGGTAATGGTAAACCGGAATGGTAAATGGTAAACTAAGCAGCATACTCTATTAGGAGGTTTACCACTTCCTCTAGCCAAACTTATCCAGGTTTATTACTTAACCAGTTATTTGGAACACTTCCCAGGAAAGTCCACATAGTGATTTTTTTTATGGTTTTGGGGCAGACGCATTTGCACATTCATTCTATTTTACGCATGATTGTAAAAAAATCAGCTCAAATTCAGATCTACAGCAATTCTAGGAAGCTGATACTATATGTTATATGCTGCATACTGGAAGCAGCTTAAAGGGTGAAGGGAAGGAAGCTGAAGAAGCAGTCTCAGAAAACACTGTTTCAGGTTTTAGTAGATCTTAGTGTCATAGCTTTGGGAATGAGATACTAAAGATAGCACTGGTGAACGTGCGTTAAAAGTGACTGTTTGTAGAGAACTCCTTTAATCAGATTTAAAAGCAAAATGGATGGAAAAAAGATATTACTACCTCTAATATTCATTCTGAGAAGCAATTAGTCAAATTCTTGTTGGGGTAAATGTTCCCTGTGTAAACCCACCTATTGACAGTATGTCAAAGTTGTCAAAAATTTCACTGACAGAATTGCCCTTTATTTATTTCCTCTCTCTCTCTCACACACACACGCACGCGACTGACTGCCACTGTTTTTGTCCATGAATGCTTGTGAGATCTTGTGCCTCTGGTGCCCCATGAAATAAATGATTTGCAGTATTAACTCATAGCATGGATAGTGAAAGGCTTGAGCGAGTCAAACTGACACAGGTTTCAAAGAAGAATGGCAGCAGAATCTCTGTTTGGAGAGAGATAGCTGAGGTCCCTTCAGGTGACTGCTCAGGGGGCTTAGTCAGGAGTGAAATGGGTAGTCAATGGTTGTAAGGGTGCTTATGTGAATCTGGGTGTTCCCAGGGAATCCCTGTAAGGCAGACCTTGGTTGAGGTAGGTGAGCGTCTCGTCGTGAAGTTTGACAGCAGGCGATGTGGCGGCACATAGGACATACTGAAAGGGCAGGATCTTATTTTCAGTGTCTGGTGGCAGGTTGGATTCTTCCTGTTTGAAGATGGGAAGGGCCAGCACATCACTAAAGGAGGAGAGAGAGAGAAGGAGGGAAAGAGAAAGAGAAAATGCATGAGTGAGTGTGTGCGAGAATGAGAGAGAGAGAGAGAGAGAGAGAGAGAGAAAGGTGACGAGAACGATGCAGGGAAAAGGGTGTTTTGCTACTTTTACTACACATTTTCAGCATGTCTTGAGTAATTACTTCCTTCTTTGTGGACTATAAATACAATAAAATATAGGAAGGTTATAACAAAGAGGTAAGAAGAGAACTAAGAATACGGCAACAAAACTGATTAAAAGAACACCCCATATCGGACACCGTCTCTAGAAGATACTACGTCAGAACAGAAAGCAGTTTTGAGGCCAACACTTCAGCACTGAGTGGACATTTAAGTTTGATGAAAAAAGAAAAATCTGAACTGTTCTCCTTACCAGTTTGAGGCGCACATTGGCTATACACATGACAACAAATGTTTGCAAGACCATTTATGACCCTTATCCAAGCACATTGGAAATGTCTTCACATGTTCTGCCATAAATACTGACAGTGCCACATAGTCACCTAGAAACCAGTGAAAGTGGACCACAGAATGATACTACTTTCCTGTCAACACAAGAATGCTCTTTACAATGCTAATTCAGGACAAAGCCCCCTAAAAATCAAGACAGCAGCTGGCTAGACCTGAACAGACAAGACAACAACATATAAAAATAAACTGTCAACAAAGTTTTGTTGGTGTAACAACTAATCATTACCAAAAAGCACTGGATTTTGTGTGTCTTAAAAAGATCCACAGGGCCGATACTAGATGATCAACATGTCAAATCATGCCAAACTCCTACTACTACTAAAACAGTTTAACAAAAAGTGTGAGAGCTGCTAAAACAACTAATAAAGTGCGGTGCACTGGCACACACCATTTTAGACACTCGGCTTGACCTATCTTGTTGCAGATACCCTCTGAATGTTAGTGAGCAGCAAAATCATAAATTAATAGCCTGAAAGTTATTGGAGCAAGCAGACAGGGGCAACGAGTGATAAGCTGCTCAAATCCTTACAAGTATCAATTACGCCATCGGGGAAAGGGCACTCAACAAAAGCGACAGTCACCCACAGATGTGTCTTATTCACCTACAGCAGTTCCATATTGCATTACATTACAATCAGGATTTTTTGTGGCTGTAGAACACAGTGTTCTTGCAGAAGTGTGAATCATGCTGGAGGCTCCCTGCCAGAGGTTCTTGCCGTGTTGAAAACACACACTGCTGACATTTAGAGCTAGCCTCGACTCAGATGAGATGACATGCACACCACTAGCCTACCAGTGGTGGACGACTGGGCAATCAACCCAGGGAGAGTTTGAAATAGATCTCAGGAGATGACATGTATATGGATGGATTATTATGAAATGCAGATAAATCACTGTTTTTGACAGATTCAACAATTGTCTGCTTTTAGGAGGATGCAAGCAATGTGCTTCGCCCTCTTCACATCAGGTTACAACAAGCCTTCAAGTCTTCACTAAGCTTGAAAGGAGTACAAGAGCTGTCAAAACAAGAAAATGAAAGCGCTGAAAGCAAGCAAGAGAAAAAAGCCCAGTGTAATTTGCCTCCTACCTCATGCTGTAAGCCCCGGCTCCCAGCTCCTGACCGATGCCAGACAGACTCGCGTCAAAGTCCTGTACCAGACCTGACTCGATCACCTCATCCGCCAGCGGCAGTTTCAGGGCCCAAGCCATGACGACGCGCTCTTGGAGGTTCCGGCCGAACGGAACCCCTGACCCCCTGTTGATCTGACTTGATTGCCTCTGTTGACCTGCAGTTCCCAAGTGAAATGAACAAGAAAGTGTTTGGACAGCTGGCCAGATGTGTGCAACTACGCGTAGTAAAGTCACACCGACTCACAAACGCGTTTAAGGATTCTGAGCAAGAAGTTAGTTCTTGACACGATGGACACACACCATCATGTTGGTTTCAATAAAGTTTCGACCTAAAGAAAGCAATAATAACTGATGAAAAAGAGCGATGTTGATGCTATCATCCGTTATCTCTCCGTTGTTGTAAGACACTTTACTGATGAACAGAATTGTTAAACTATGATATCGACATAATGAATTAGACAATCAAAGATAAATTAGATTTTAAGCAAGGCAGGTATGGCCAGCACGCTGTAACGCCATGCTCAGTCAGCGACAACCTGATAGCACAACGCACACATCGGTGATGGTTTCAGTTACATTAGCTAGCCACAGTTGCTAAAAATATAACACGTTACAGCGTATTTCAAAGCCAGTAACTTGAAAACAGCTTGCTGTGTTATGAAAAACGATACCTCTTACCTGTGAATAAAATAACGCCTGATGTTGCCGCTGGCTAACAATAACGTTAGCTAGCCGTTTTAGCCAGCCACACTAGTCACGTTATGCAAATTGACGACACCAAGCAAAGTTGGCTAAGCTAAGGGGCTAGCAAGAGCTACATACTTATCTACGATGAGATAGTGATACCTGTCGTAATTACAGAATAGAAACTACCAAGCCAACAGCACCAGCACAGCTCATTGAATATGAAAACTCAAAATGCACTCACCTTTCTAACCCAATATTGAATTAGTAAAAGTCAGCCTCCGCTTCACGCCATATTTCAGTCCGTCTTTTGCTAACTAGGGGTAAAACAAACAACTTAGCTGGCTAGTCTTCTGACACTATTCGTGGCAAGGGTTACTCCGTTTTCCCGAAAAATGGCAAAATATTAATGCTACTTTTGCCTGCAGACTTAACGACAAAAATAAGAAGAGTAACACATAGCGAAACTGGTAAACTAAAAGCTAAAATGTTTGTTTATTTGATCAGTTAAAAAGAGATTGCCGTAATATCCGCAGTCGTCTATTTCTTCGATGCTGCATAACGGTACAATACTGAATTGTGGCCATAGTAATCGACTGCCGCCTACTGTGCTGGAGTAAAAATGGTCTCCTATGGGCATATACGTGTCTGGCATTTTCTCCAGTGGCGCATGAAAGGCCCAGTGCTTTCAAAATTAGGCTTTAGCTTACTGTGAAACAAAGGCCAAACTGAACATTAGAGACACTCTCGGTTACACCCTCAGGATTTTTCCACAGAACAGTGATTACTACTGAAAATCATCAAAGGAGAGCAGTTAAGTTAAAGCTCAATTTATTGACAAAGACATTATTCACACGTGTCTCCATTAAGTTCAAAAGTTCAAAGTTGCTTTTATTGTCAATTTCTTCACGTGTACTTGACATGCAAAGGAATCGAAATTGCGTTTCCCACTGTCCCAAAGCGTGTACGCGGACAACAGTAAAGTGCAGATGCACAACAAGACAGTACAATTCTAGTCCTAGTTTGTATAAATAAATAAGTGCAAGTAGCTTAAGGCTACTTTTGCCTAGTACTACTGCCTAACATAACAGGTATGACAAGACAAGACACAGAGTACCCTAAGTACACTACTAATGCAGCAGGGCATGACAAGACAGACATGAGGTGACTTTGACTGAGTGTTTCAGCTTTGAGCATTTAGAGGTAGTTGTAATTGTGTTTTAGTGCAGAAGTGCAATGTGCAAATGTCAATAGGCAATACTTGCCACAGTAGCAGCAGTAATGATAATGATAAGTGGTGCAGATATAAATATAAAAACAGAACAATTAGCAGCAGATGTGTGCAATTTGCATATGCAGAGGGGGTTCAGTCCAGTGTCTTCCTAGACTCCCGCCATCCTGGTGCCTCTAATACATGAAGACTAAGACCCAGCACAAATAGCAGTAAAAATCCCTAGGTCTACTAAAACCACTACTTTCAAAAAAGCTCATAAAGCATTTTTGTCAATAGTACACATGGATTACTTAAAATGCTTTGTGAAGTTTTATTTTTCAAGTATAAAGTTATATTTATAGCTCATAATTATGTTAGCTTTTTAAATTCCATTATGGTGCACATTTAGAAATTTGTGATTGCAGAGAGTAGAGAAATAAAACTGCACATTTATTTTTAGCCTACACTTTGTAAGTGTAGCACCTTTGCTATTCTGCACATTTTAATTTTTTTTGACAGCAGCAATAAAATTTAATTTAAGAATATGAAAAAAACTGCAATTTCAAAACTTCAACAATAAAGATGACTTAGGGCAAGGCAAGGCAAGTTTATTTATATAGTGCATTGTATACACAGAGGCAGTACAATGTGCTTTACAAAGACAAAGAAAGGTGAATAATAGTAAATTAAATTACATAAAATTATTGAGAAAAAAGAAAACAAAACCCACTCGGACCAAATCTGCACGTGTTACAAACGTGTTTAACAGAGACCAGCAATCTCCCTTTTCCAAGAGCTGATTCCAAGTCAAATTTCACTGACCCCGTCAGTGAAAAACGGTCGACCGTAAGTTGTGCAATTATGGGTTTTAATGTTAGACCGACTAAACGCAAAGCAATCCCTGGAACAACTAAGCCTTTTATTAATTCCAGAGCAACCACAACCAGATACTGTATATCAGTGAGCCACTTTAATGGACAAACTGTGGCACCCCTTGTCACTTGTGGAACCACCTTTTCTGCAGAAAAGAACAGAACTTAAACCCACGTCGGACAAAATCTGCATGCATTGCAAACAGACAAACCAACATGCTTTACAAAGATAAAGGCAAAGAACAGTGAATAAGAGAAAATAAAATGACATAAAATGAAAAAAAGAAAGTGATTGAAAATAAAACATGGGTGATAAAAATAGTAAAAATAAAGTAATAAAATTAACTAAAAGTTGAGTAATAAATGAGATAGATGATAAAATAGTAGAAATAAAGTAATAAAATGAAGTAAAGTTAAGTTGATTAAAGTTTTTAAAGTGATTAAAGTTTAATAAAGATATAGCAGTTAGCAGAAAGCTTGGTCTTTAGTGTAGATTTGACACTGCCAATAATAGGAGCCTTTTTGATGTCCTCTGGGAGTTGGTTCCATAGCTGAAAAGAACTGCATAGTAGTGGCTTCACCACATTTTGATCTAACGACAGGTTTTACCAGCTAATGTTTCTGCTGCAATCTGAGAGATCTGATAGGGCTATATTGCTGAAACATATCAGAGAGGTAAGTAGGCTCTGTCCCAAAGAGACTTACACACAAGCAGCAGTGCTTCAAAGTGAATTCTTACTGGGAGCCAGCGAATGGACCTTAGAATTGGAGTAATGTGATCTGTTCTTATTGTTCTTGTGAGGACCCTAGGCGTTTTGAATCCGCTGAAGCTGTTTGATAGTCTTTTTTGGCAGGCCTGTCAAATGGCTATTGCAGTATTGAACCTACTGGAAATACAGGCATGGACATAAGTCCTCTTAGCAATATTTTTTAGGTGATAAACTGACTTAGAGATTGCTTTCATACGACACAAAGTTTAGCTGGCTGTCAATGAAAATACCAAGATTTTTAACAGTATCTTTTGTTTAATCCCCTTTGTGTTATGTGTTAAGAGTGAAATAGTGAAAATTCTTTTCCAAAACAGAATTACTTCTGTTTTATCTGTGTTCAGCTAAAGAAAAGTGTGTGACGTCCACCTGTTGATTTGGTCAGTACACTGATAAAGACATTCAAGGGTGGCATTATCATTAGGTGATAAGTAAATTTGGGTGTCATCAGCATAGCAATGGTAGGAGATTGAGTTGTTCTTGATCACTTGTCCAAGTGGGAGGTTGAATAGTACTGGTCCAAGGATTGACCCCTGGTTGTCACCACAGGTCAAGGACAGTGATGTAGAGGAACAATTTCCCATGGCAACAAAGAAACATCTGTCTTGTAAATAGGATTTTAACTAATTGATAACTATAACGGTGAACCCAACCCAGTGTTTAAGTCGATGTAGCAGTATGTTGTGATCAACAGTGTCAAAAGCTGCAGTGAGGTTCAGTAGCACCAGGACAGATGTTTTGCCTGCATCAATGTTAAGACATTGTTAAGACATGTCATTATAACTTTAATCAGCGCTGTTCGGTGCTGTGATTGACACAAAATCCTGACTGAAAGTTACCAAAGCAGCTATTTGATAGCAAGACAGCAGTTAATTGATTGAACACTGTTTTTTTCAAGGATTTTCCCAGTGGTAGATTGGATATTGGCCCGTAGTTGTTCAGTACTGAAGCAAGGATATGAAGTTTAGATTTGCACCATTTTCTTTCAGTCTTCCTACATTCTCTTTTTAGCAGTTTAACAGTTGGATATTGCATTCTGCATACCAGTGACTCTTCACGATCCCACCACCTTTATTTTTCAAATTAGTACTCATGAAATTAAAGTTTGGGGTAGCTGCCTCAATATGGGTGGTAGCACTCTTTGTTTGATCCAGCCATGTTTCAGTTAAAAGCAAAAAACAAGTGTGTGCATTAAATGTTACTCGTTTGAAAATTGTATCTGACATTCGGAAGAGCTAGTTTTACCGTAAGTGTGGAGATAAAATCTGCTTGGGCACTCTAAGGTTGTTTTGAAACAGGAGGGAGACTAGACTGGTTTACCACCTGGGTTAAATGCACTCAATGTCTCCTCTTTCTTATCAGCACAGGAATAGAGAATGCCATAGGCATACTAGGTCCCAGCTTGTTTTCAAAACTACACACAGGGACCAATAGCACATACAAGACTCTCAGATTGGGGAAGTAGAGATGTCATGCATTTTTTGGATGGTGAAAAAGATTGGTGGCCAGCTGGTCCTGGGCAGCAAAATTCAGTCTGTGAGTTGGTTGGGGATGGACTGGGTACACTGCTAGTCTTGAGCGACTTGGACCCGGAAAAAGAGAGTGTGGCCATTGGCAGAAGTCTCTGCATACTTTGAAGGAAATCCATACGAAGGGGAGATGGGGATGGTAGAGAGAGGTCAGGGAAACTGGACTGAGACTGGGATTTTGGTGTGGCACATTTGGTATGATTTCTTTGTGTGTGTCTCTGTCACTGTCTCCGTGGTGACTCTCCATTACAGTCTCAGTGATAGTTGTGCTGGGTCGAGATGTGGATGGTGCAGCCTTGATATGATTCTGTGATCGGGTCCTCAGTCTGAAGGCGATGCAAATACTACATGCTCACAATCTCCATGTGATTGTTGAGGTCCTTGGTAGTCTGCCCCAAATGGCTGTGTCCTTGTTGACATATCACTGCTGTGCTTGCAGAGGTGGTTGTTTTGGCTTTGCAGAGTTCTTGTTGATATCCATGACTCGGTCAGTCTCTGACCACTTCTCAGCAGGTCTACCCGTTGGCTGCAAAAAGACTATATGCTGGAGAGAGGCTGTAGTTATCAGCCAAATTTCTGGTCCCAATCTGGCTGAGTTCAGTGCTATTTGGTCTGAAGAATTCTCTGAGATTCCAGAAATGATTAAAATTAAGCATTTTCACCCCTTTCACACATGACCACTGTGATTTTTTAACAATTATGATCAGCTCATCCATTAACCAATCAAGAAAATGTTATATAATGTACACAAATGTGAACTGAATATCAAAACATCCATCCATTAACCATGAGCATTAATGTTCAACATCATGCTTCAGCATTCGTCTAATTTGTATCAAACTACTATGTTTAAACTTTGTTTATGACTCTCTAATGTCGACACCCTCAAGTAAAGCGTTATTTTATCTCTATTTAGTCAACTATAGGGGGCCCCAATAACTGTGGTTGTACATGTAGCCCATACATGTCATTAAAATCTGTGGATCTATATAACAATGGAAAGAGAGAGAGAGATGGGGGGGGTCTACACCATCTACACTACCATCCTTTAAACACGGGGACAAGGGACAAATTACAACTACAACTACAACGGACAAATTACAACTTCTGAAATCTTGTTAAACAACAGTGACAGAGGCAAAAGAACCTGATAAAATACTGTAGATAATAGGCACACAAGAGTAACATGTCCATGCATGGCCTATTACCAGTGTAATCGTGTTTTGAGCAAAATCAAAAGGCGTTGTTTATATAGTACAGCTTGATACTTCTATCAAGTACATCTTCTCTTTGTGTGAAAAGATTTTGTTTCTTCTTTATGTAGGAAGGAAAGACAAATGACAGAGCCTTTTATTTTACACTGGCAGGAGTTATATGGATAATAATTCATTGATAAAATTTTGAGGAGCAATATAATATTAAGGTACTCAATGCCAAATGGCTATATTATTGATGAAGGGAGTGTGCCCTTTGGTATATATATATTTATCCTAGTTCTGTTTAAAATAATTTGTTAAAATATGTCAAAACTGTGTGACTAGATACAGTATAATTATATTGGACATTGAAGCTATATGTTAGGCTATCTGACCTAAAGACCAAATGTCTGTAAACCTACAGACAAAGTCAAAAGCACACCAGTAGTTTAAATGTGTTAATGATATAAAAATGTTTATTTATAACTGTGCAGTGTCAGTGATTGAAATTAGCAGCTCACCTCAATCAAGAAATGTAGATGTATTATTACTGTACTTGGTAAGTGTTTTAGAGAAAATGGGAAGTTTATCTTATAATTAAATTTTAATGAAAGTACTTATGTTTGTTCTCTAATGGTTGTTTTTTAAGGGTATTTTCATTTTAATTAAAATCATTAATTTGTGTTCAAGCCCTGAACATTGTGTTTTTGAGCTCAAAGCAAGCTCTCACTAGATATTAAATAAATACAGCATTACTTCATTGGCAAGCCCACATCCACAAGATGTGATGTCTACAGAAAATCTTTACTTTCTGCAAGTAAACTGGCTCTTGTTGCTAAACTTCTCATTCATCGTTGCCAGACAAAGATTTAAGAATCATTCACAGGAGTCAAGCTACTGTAGGTCTCCATTTATCTTGAAATTCTGGATCACTGACAGCAACACATGTTGAAACTTGTCTTTAAAACTATACTATAGTATTTTTTCTGTCATATCAGTTGACTTTATGACTTGCAAGATTTTGGGTTCTGAAACCACTGACTTCCCTTCAAGAACTACTGAGACCCATTGGTCCTTACTATTAAAGAAGTACAAAATTTGTTTGATAAAAAAATGTAATTGACAAAAATTATATGATATTTATGTACTATTGCTTGGATTGGCTCCACTATTTGTGTAGTGCTGATGCTCTTTCTGTCACAAGTTTCTGAATTTTCAATAACACACTTCTGCCCCTTCTCTCAGTGTTTAGTTTTCCCCTTGTCTTAATGTTTGTGTAATTCTGCATAACTGTATAAATTCAAGTCAATTATATAAAATGCATAATTAGCTTTCAGTTTACCAAGGTTATAAACTCTGATAGCAAGCTACAATAATTCAATACAATAATAAACTCCTCTGGCAGAGACCTCCCAACTGTTCATAATTTGATATCAACCAATAAAGTTGACATGTTCAAGTCCTTGAACTGATAGTTCAGAGTAATTCCAACCATGCTGTCGGTAGGAAGGAGAACGAGAGAATTCGAAACAATACTGACCCAATAGTGAACCAGTAGCCAACGCTAACTGAATGGTAGGCTACCATGGGCAACAAAAGTAAAAGTAAACTGAGACTGAACCATTCAGTTAGTATAATATGCGTGTTTGCTATTGGGCCCATATTGTACAAAATTCTCTAGTTCTCCTTCCTACCAACAGCACTCAGCAAGCTCATACAAAAGGGCTGGGATTTGAATTATGTCGAACTTTGCTTTAACAGTTGCTAAAAAAACAAACCCATCCACTTTACTTAAGATCTTTTTAGAACACAGTTGAATTTGGAAACTGTCTCATATGTTACAAATTGGTGGGTGGCACCAGCTAGTTAGGAAATCACTCTGCTGTCATTACACCTACCAGTCAGAAGCGTAATGCATGCTCTGACAATCTTCTATTGTGTAAAATAAAAACTTTACAATCACAATTAAAAGTTATTATTTAATGATAATAACAATAGAAATGTATTCAACCATATTGAAATGTTATTAATGAAAACAAAAATATTATTGAGAACATAAGGATTTTATGTCAGTCAGACAATATTATATCATTCTAACTTTAGAATTCATTGTTGCATTAGAGAACACAGGTTTCTGAATAACAGTTTATGTATTCCAGAAGAATCTCACATCCCTGCCTAAACAAGGCAGATAGCAAACCACACTAAATATATCCACTAAGAGTAAATGTTTACAATAATTTGATGTGTATGACTCTGCCTCCTCATTTGTAGCAATAGGCATGTTTCACTGGTTTTGTGGTACAACACACATTCAAAAATTCTTGGCAAACAGAAAGTTTTACAATGGGAAACAGCCAGCATGCATTTCTCTCACTTGGAACAAAAAAAAGTATATGATTGTCAAATATGACAAAACACACACACACATTGACCACAATCACACACACACACACACACACACAAAGTCATAAAAAATTGAAGAGAAAACAGAAGATACGTACCTCTGTGAGTCTGACTGAAAAGAAAATGAGTGACTCCAGAGGTGTGCACAGACCTGGAGTATTTTAGGACCATAGCTTACACAGGGATAAGAATCCCACCCTCTTCCTAGGGCAAACTGTCACAAGACGGAATTAGGGTTTCGTCAGTGGATGGTGAAGGGCCTCTAGCTGAGGTCCAACAAAGTGTTACTCACAATATATAGTTTATGATACTGAGCTTCCAATATGAAATCAATGATATGTCTTCTAATGACACATGAGGGTATATTTCAATATATTTCGAAAAACCACAAAAAGAATGTGGTGGTCTAAGTTCCTACGATTCTTCATTATAAAAAGAGCAATGAAGAAACGTGTACTGAATCGCTCACGTCTAGCATCATGTCACACAAGCATCACTCTTGTGTTCAACTGCCTTCATTTTCTCTGTGCATCTATTTGACTGCCTTCATCTTTCCACTTCAAAAAAGTGCCTTCATGTTGCTGCAATAAAAAATGTTCCCTTATTCCTTCACGCCCCAAAACCCAACCATAGTCTCACTACACCCTCCTCCCATTGGCTTGTCCTTGTATTGCACTGCTGAGCAGCCAATCAGGAGCACTTCCTGGTTCTCAGTGCTTCTGCTGCTGTTGTTGCTGCTGTTGCTGCACCTGAAAGACGTTGATCTTGCTGGTGTTCTTCAGTGTCTGCCGACGGTTGCAGAACCAGACGCGCACCACCTCGCGGTCGTAGTTAAGCTCCTTGGCGATCTGCGTGATCTCCTGGCCAGTGGGCAGCGCATTCTTCTCAAAATAGGAGTTGAGCACCTCGATGGCCTGCGGTGTGAAGCTGGTGCGTCGCTTGCGCTTCTTGGACGGCTCTCCACCCACAAATTCCATGAGGTTCTGCTGACCTTTCTGGTTCCACAGCTCGGCCTCGGCCAGCCAGCGCTCCAGAACTGGCTTCAACTTCTGGGCACTCTTGGGGGTGATGTCCAGCTTCTCAAACCTGATGCAGGAGAGGAAATCAGATCAGATGTGTCTGGTGTTTATACTCAATGAATGCATAGACATACCTAGTCTAAACATGCACCTAACATATTTTATAACTTAATTTTAGACTACAACCTGCTCTTTGCATTTAGCCACACTTACATACTTCAGTGCAACATGATTAAAATAAGCTGCACTCCCCAGTGCAAATTAACATGACATAATCTCTGATACAATTTTAATTAAAGACAGCACACAACAGATGAAAATCTGTCACTATCACGCTAAAGAAGGGTGTTTAAAACGATCACTGCACAGTAAATAAAGTTTATTAGAACTGTTGAACACATCCTTAATTCAAAACTGTATAACAGATCCGTTTCCAGTTTAATATAAAGTTGTGTTTTTTAAACCACCTCTAATACTGCAGTGTCACATATGGTAGGTATCTTTACCTGCACAGCTGCACTATGCTTTCGTTCCTTTTGTTTTGTGTGTGTGGGCTTACCTGCAGATGGCAGATTGGCTGTAGGCGGGACCCTCTGTGGCCGTCAGCGCTTGGCCCACCTGTGTCTGTGTGAGGCCCAGCGAGAGCCGGCGGATCTTGAAATTCTTGGCAAACTCACGAATCTCCTCAAGGTTTATGCACTCCTCATCCGTGCCCCCCTGCTGAGGTTCTGAAGAGAGAGATGTGGACAGAATGCAAGTCAATGTTACACTGAGCTGTGCTAAATCAAAGCCTACACTCTACTTAGTCCAAGGGCAACATGAAACAAAATTCAAGGACTTTCTTTCAATACCCTTTACACGGAACAGAACCCAGCTGTCAGTATGACAAAATCCTACCAAGGAACTATAACATCAAGAATTCAGAGGCAGCTAGTGATTTTTCCTTGCTTCATCAATATCATATGCCAAGACTGCACTCCTCTCATTTAACATTTTAAAGATAGATCAGCTATGGATGGTTTCATCTTAACACACATTAATGATTCAGCAGGATAAGACAATGATATACAACTCCTCTAAGTACTGTGGGAAAATATCCAAATGACACAAGTTTGGGTTAAGTATATTCTTTCTTTACTGAAGAAACAAGCAATATCAATTTAAAACGAATCAGAAAGTACTGAATATGTGAAGACTACTAAGTCCTGACACAGCATACAGCGTAGGGAAACAAAACCATGGCAAGGATGGGGTACATTTGACATTAACATTCTCAAGAACAAACTAGCTAAAGCACAAGCACCATCCTCAAAAGCCATTTAACTCACAGGGCTCACATCTTCTGCCTGTATCCATTTCTAAATGGGATGTTGTGATTATGACAGATAAATAAATAAACAAATACACAAACAAACACCATGTTCTCAGGCGTCCTGCAAAGGTTGCCAGGCGTAATTTAACTTTGGGGTAATTTGGCACGGAGGATAATTAGCAGGAGCAAAACCAGGGGCTACGCACTGCTGACGAGTTGCCCCACTGTTGGAGCCTCTCCACTGGCCAAGGGCACGGCGGACGCCAGTGAGGGAGGCACTGGTTTCACCACGGAGGGCTGGGGAGCGATGACAACGGGGGACTGGGCCATAGTCACCACAGGACCCTGGGAGAGTCAACAAACGGCATCAAACAAGCCCAATGTCATGCCTAGATACTTTCTTTTTAGGTAGCATAAGGTTAAATTTATAACTGCTCTCTGATGTGCACATAGATTCTGTGCCTAGAGCCAGAAGACATGCACATACATAGCGTTCAGCATGAAATCACAACAACTAAACTGTGAACAACTGAGCTGACCTTTTTTGTGCCAGAAGAGTACCTGTGAGGCTGGCTTGGCGAGAGTCAGCGCTGCCGCGGGTTTTGGCAGGACAGTGGAAGAGGTGGGCACCTGGGCAGGACCATTACCAAAGGTGGCTATGATTTGGCCCTGGGCATTAAGCAACAGCTGAGGCGACACTGTCTGCACCTGCAGGCCCTGTGTGGACAAGGCTGGCGTGGTGGCACCGCCCGCCAGGGAGGCGGGATTCACGAGCAGGGGTAAGGTGCCAATCACCTGAAAGAATGACAGAGATTGAAGCATGTGGAGTGTGAAATCAATCATACTCTGCAAACGACAAAACTATACATCTCAGCAGGTGTCAGAGCACTGGGGTATAGTATCAGAAAATGAGGCCAATTTCAGTTTTGGCTAGCTCACTTAGAAAAGTAATTATGTTTGTGTGTGTGTGTGTGCACAGAGTAGAAGCCAATCTGAATTAAAAGGTATAAAACCAGAATTAGAGGACATAAGTTTGTTTCCCTCTTCATCAATACATAACCTTTTCCTTGAATTAATTTTAGAGGTAAGATACGGCATGTCCAGTTTCTCAGAAATGAATACAGATACAACAACTCCTAAGATACACCATTTCCAGGTTCTCAAGTGAATACTGTGGACCACAGATTGTAATCTGTGTTGTAAACTCTGTATAATCAGGCTTGTATAGGGACCACCATGGGGTGTAAGGGAGGCAGTCACTTATGCTAATCCTTTTATTCAAACATTATTGGCAAGAATGGCATACAACCAAGAGGAGACACCAGATACATTTCAACTGTGTCTAGATTTCTGTCAGATGGCACACAAAAACTACCATATCCTAATGGTTATAGAATTCATTCTGTACTCCGTGACAGCTATTCAAGATAATTTAAAAGAAGTCCTAATATGAGTGTGACTATTTTGTGATTCACCTGTCCCTGGGCATTAGTGATGATCTGACTGGTGAGTCCAGCCATGTTGGACATGGCGCTGGTGATGATGGGAGTTGTAGTCAGGGAGCTGATAAATTGAGGCTGGGCACCCAAAGACGCTGCACTAATCTGGAAAGAGTAAGATGAGCAATGAAACTGGGTATCCACCATATAAGCTAATTATAGATACAAAACATTCACTAAAATTGATGCGCACGTCACTGTCTAGAACATTATGGTACAAAAACTGCACTGCGGCTCACTGCGCTAAATATAAAGGAAAGCCATCAAATATAAAATGCAGCAGAGTCAGCTGTGCTGGATCCTTTTCTAGTGGACTGTACTGCTTGTGCTCATGTTCCAAACTGAACTTGACAGCACAAATTATGGGGTAATTCAGTCACAGCAGAAATTCCCTGGACGCAGATCCACATTTACCGACCCACAGACTCTCTAAGCACACTGACTCTCAAAGAGCTTTAAAATTATTCCCAGAGTTCTAAGAGCATCCGTACAATAGCAGGGTTTATGGAGAGGCCAGCCGTTTGGAGAGTCGCCTCGGAGGTCTTGGGAGTGGCTGTCGCTGCCACCGCGGCTGCCATGGTAGCTGTGGCAACGTGCGTGGTGGTGGCTGGAGTGTTCTGCGTGGTGGTCTGCACGGTGGCCTGCACCGACTGAAGTGCAGCAGCCTGAGGGGCGAAGAGCGCCTGTGTGGGCACCTGCAGCTGCGGCTGGACTGAGTTCAGCATGGTGGCGGCTGGAGGGAAGAGATGAAACAAAGGAAACAAACAGATGAAGCTCCAAAAAAAGCCAAAGAACCCAAGGGGACATCTGATGGACAGCGGTGATGCAGAAAAATCATGCAGCATTTGCTAAGCTTTGCCTCCACTACAGGCAAGCCTGACAAAAGCCTTGTTGTCTGCACTGCCACAGCGGGGTTCTAGCCTACCAATAGATGTTTGTGTGTGTGTCCATTCCACTGTATAAGCTGCCAAAGGAATTGATTAGTGCTAAAATGTTTGTGATTTGGAATTTTATACACCAACATGACTATATAATCCATTTCCAGATTCAAGGTCATGAAAAGTCTCCAATGCATACATTTATGTGAATAAATGCACAATGACTCCTAAAACAACATTTCATTGAACATGTAACTGCCAAGGTTATGTCTATACAGTACAGTTACATCATGTGAAATGTCATTAAAATTACAAAGTCAAAATCATTTAAACTGTCCTTGTGCTATTGTGTGCAATGTATGGTATGTGTAAACAGGAAGTGTTAAACAGCAGTGTTAGCATAGCACATGTCCCTATAGCGTCTCAAATCACGCACTTGCCACTTTGAACACTATGTTTTAGTGCATAGTGCGTTCACACTGACAACCATGGCAAAAATTCAAAATCAGGCCTCTTACCCTGCAGGCCGGCAAAGGGCAGCTTGAGGAGGCTTCCTGCCGAGTTGGCAGTAGCAGCAAGACTGGGCAGCGTGGCCACCGTGGCTGTGGGGAAGGTGAGCACTGCCAGGCCACCCTGCCCCGTCACAGAGTTGGCCATGCTGAGGGGGATGAGCAGAGGTTGGCCCAGTGAGCCTGGTGGAGCCATCATGCCCGTCATCAGGGTGGCCAAACCATCCTGGGTCAGCACCTACAGGAACAGAAATGATTTCACCAAGGTTACACTGTAAAACCATTATCCACATTGTTTCTCACAGTATGGGCAACACAGCATACAGCAATACCTGTTAGAAGGTGGGTCTTAAGTAAGGGTGGAAAATTATAGTATTTTATCAATATCATTGCCATTGTCGATTCTGCTTATTGGTCCAATTCTTTACTAATTCTCTTATCAATTCCTTACTGTTTAAAGGGTATTCTACACAGGTTTTCAGTACTAGCACACAGGCCAATAAGGTGACGACAGCAGCTTATTAGAATGAGGAAAACCATGTAGAGCTGTGTTATCCATTTCAATTTTGTATTTGAAAGACCCATTGACAATCGTCTGAAAAACATGTCGGCATTGATAAGAGGAATTGATAATGTCAGAGAGATGCAATACCAGTGAATTATAGCATTCGATTCTCGATCCTACTCAATTCAAGGTTCTCGATTCCCACCCCAAGTCTTAAGTAGGATGGGGCTGTTAGGGTGAGGGTTGGCTGTTAGGGTGAGATGCTTCATTCAATTTATATTGACAGTTAAAGATGAAACTGGATTAAAACTTGACTGAAAATGGATTCTGTGGATTCCACTAGATATAGTATATAAAAGCAACTGAAAAAACAGATATAGTATAAAATCAATGAAAAAAAGAAACAGATAAAAACATATCCGTTTCTAAAAACATCTACATAGAATAGAATCAAATAAAATAGAAAGCCTTTATTTTCATTATACACAGTATAATGAGATTTAAAGCAACTCCTTAAAAGTGCACACAGCGCAAAGTATAAATAAGTCCTATCCAAAAATTACTATACAAAACTACTATGCAATAAAAGAAAAAAGAAAAACACCTATGTAAACCCGCTGAGTACCCAGACAGACAGACAATAAAACAGATACGACAGACATGAGTACAAGGTGGCAAGCAGCATACAGTGTGTATGACATATGTGTGTTTACATATGTGTAAACAAGCCCTAAGGGAGGCTCACCTGAGGGCAGGTTTGGACAGTGATAGGCACAGTTGTCTGTGGCTGAGGAACGGAAACACTGACCACCTCAGAGCCAGAGAGAGGCTGACTAGCAGAAGCTGAGATCTCTGAAGATATCACCGGCTCATCTAGTAAGGACCACATACACACACACACCCATGCATAAATACCTTAAATTCAAGGCTACATTTTACAAATGTGTTTAATCTTGTAAATGTAGATAAACAAACATGCATCATAAAATGGCATTGGATTTTCTGCTCTATGTATTACATACAGCATAAAACAAGCCTTTAAAAACCTCAAAACAGGACTCCATCTGCTTTGGAGAGCATATGACTAAAGACATAAGTCATTTCACAACCAGCATTTATAGCCATGTTTTTAATCCACATTTTAGCTTGAATTCGAATAAGAAATCCTCACTTGGATTTCCTAACGCAAATAGAAATTTCATTCACTTGATGGGGGTGGATTCATTTTCAATGCGACATAACATCAGTAAAGTGAATGAAATTCATATATTCACATTTGTCGCATCTCTATTCATAGACGTTGTCCTGATGACATCACATTTTGATCCCACAGCTGGTCAGAATACTTCCCTTGATTAGGCTAATGTCCATTTTTGATTCACACCACGGAGGATGGAAATACACACAGGTGCACACATTCTGAGCCAAATTTTCACAAATGTGCATATAAGAGGTAAATAAATTGAGTGGAAACCAGGCCGCTGACAGGGGCTCACCTTCAGTCGTTTTGTTTTTGCCAACTGGAGTCCTCTGTGCCCCTCCCTCTGAGCTTAGCTTCCCCCCATCCTCACCGTCCACTCCGGCCTTTCCTTCCGAGCTCGAGGACGTCAGGGAGGTGTCGACCTCCACCTCGAGGACACGGATCGTCTCATGGCCAGACATCACAATAACCTGCATGACAGAGGGGAGTTGCTCAAGGATCACATCAACGGACACCTTGTTCTGACCATAAGTGGCCAACACGCTAATCTATTCTACTATGAGATTAACAATAACATTTAAAGTTGCACATTATGCTGCACAACAAACAGTGATATTGTATTAACAACTCTTATTGCTCTCCAGTAGTAGGCTAAACAACTTGCAGGATTTACAGCAATACCACCTGGGCATTGTGATTAGGGCAGGCTAGAATTTTACTGCCAATGCTAAAGAGAGCCCTAACAATTTGGTAAAGCTGCAAAAACAGCTGAACAGCTACAGACACAGGAAACGATTCGGTTTTCCCCAAAAAGTTCACCTAGAAACACACAACTGGTCAGCATATCATCCTACAACTACTTTCCAAGGGCCAAAAAAGTGTTTTTTTTTGGTATGGCTAGGCCCCAGTAAGCCTAGAGAAGGATGAAGCATGACAGTGAAGAGGAGAAGGAGGAGCGAGGAGACACCTGAGCAGGACACAGTGAGCATCTCAATGACACAGAAGAGAAGATGAGGTGAACTGAGGTGAGAGACAGTGGGCATACCTTGTTGTCATGAGCAGAGAATTTCACAGTGCAGGAACCTAATGGCTGAAAAAACACTTCTGCTGTCAGACAGTGAATGGCTAAGGAGAACAGAGAGGCCAAGCACACATTAGGACACAATGGGTCGAAGTAAAATAAAAAGGGATTCACAAAAGAAAAAAACAAACAAACACACACATACAAACACACATGTACCATGAAAAGAGCATACTACAAACAGCAGGAAAACCAGCCCACAAATAGCTTAAGCAAAGTTTTAATTTGCCAGCCTTAAACAGCAAGGCTTCAGTGGGCTGACAACAAGCAAACAAGACAGACATTGCGTAAAGAGACGGTAACAGGAGCACAAAGATGTGTGGCAAAAACTCTTAAAGGAGTGACTGCAGGGTGTTACTTTTAATGAGAAAACAATCACAGGGTGATATGTGTTACATCTATGTTGTTATATCATTCCCAAAAAATGAATGAGTGTCATGGTGGCAAAACATGCAGTGATGGCAGCTGCCCGTCCCTCTAGTTAGGGCAACAGGGTCAGTTTGAAGATCACATCTACGAGACCTGGATGTGTGAGCTACCTGCTCATTAACAGTGAGGGGTGCGCTGTTAACCGAGTGTTCCTCTGAGTCCATGCTTTAGAACTGGGTCACTCTGTGGATTCTCACTTGCTCAGCATTCTGGGGAAGGACCAAGCTCTCAGCACCTGTGGGGAACTTTGAAAGAGATATATGGTTCAACCCTGCAATGATCTATTTCAAACCTTCCCTTGAAAGCAAAAGCTTTAATGTTGACTTCATGATGCCATGGTGTAAACTAAAAATACAGGCACAATTTAGCCTTATGAATACTAACAATACTCTAATTGTTTCTGTAACAAAACTGCTCACAACTTTAACATTTTTTTAACATATAAGACATTTTTCTGCTTCATCTGAGAGCAGGAAAGCAACGAGTAAAGACAATTAACCAACTGTCAAGATACAGATAGCAGAGAGAAATACTCCCCTCACCACTGGCAATGGGTCTCTTTACTGTAAAGAATAATTACCAAAGTTGTTGTCATTATCCTGTCTCCTAATTTACTACAACCAATTACCCTTGAATTCACTTTCATTAAAAACGACTTGGGGCAATCCAAGAGAGTACAAACTTCCTTGTCTCACTTTTGTTGCTGGCTACCTTACATGACAATCCCATCGATCATACAAATGTCACAGGGCAATGAAAAAAAATGTGTTAGTACAAATTAATTCACCAACACTTTTTCACCAGTCAGTGAATGTCCCAGCATGTGTTTCTGGACAAGAAGCATATTCTAGGGGAGCTTGAGGATTACACAAGAGGTTTGAAACACCCAAGCTGTTCTACAAGGCTCAGTTACCTCAAAGAAAAGCATTTTTGAAACTAGCACCAGCTATGACGTGCATATGGGCACAACCTAGAATGCTAAAGACTGTTTTGTGAATAAAGTTTGGAAGGGTGTCCTGTTTAAGTACCAGGTTTTCCACAAATGTGAGATGCGTTAAGTTTATTAGGCCTATACACTTTCAATGTGTCCAAGTGAACTGTAAGATATTTATGGATCCACAGTCAAAGGGCCTGGGGTTTAAGGGTAGCGTACAGGGTTTGCATTTAGAGATCAACTTCATTTTCAAGTCATCATCTAGTCTATAACCTGTGTAGGATGCCGAAGGAACTAAAAGGAAAGAGAGAGGGTAAGTGTACTCTGTGGTTTTTACTCTTTCTGTAGCTTGTCCTACACTCATTAGCCCACTGCCCACATAGGTTGGAGTGACACCTTCTCAGTGATACAGTGAATTAGGTGTGCAATATTTCATAAAATTAAGCGGCTTGCTTAATTTCACATTTTCAGTAGCGAACATTATGCAGGCATAGCGCATCAGGGAAACACTGTTTTCGTCGTTTTAAGACGGCCTACGGGGCCTCAACAGCATTTCTCGGATATTCTTAGCACGGTTTAAATGGTGGATGCTGAGCAACGATTCAATTTCGTGTCCCGATTTCTTCCTTCCCAAAAACGAAAGATCTGATTAATCTGGAGCTGTGATGCAACCCACCATGAAAATATTACATCTGTCAAAACTTCAGCAGGTGTTACAGCCCACCCCACCCCGATTTTTGATCCAATAAAAATCTCGCCGAGTACAGCTTTCAGGACACCCTGTTACCCTCACACGTCTTCAACACCATGCAGTTCACTACTATGCCTGGGGACAGCATTTTATGTATTTCCTTTCTCTTTATCATAAATATATAAATTATGCTAATTACGAACATTGCATATTAACCAAAAACTCATTTCCTCTTGCCAGTTCGTCTGACAATGCGATAAAAACATCAACAGCCGTAAATGGATTTCCTTTGAAACTTACCTTTAGAATGTCGGTCAATATCGTGGATTCACGTCTTTCTGACAGCTTTGGCACAGTTTGATGTAGACACACATAATTAAAAATTCATCTCACAGCTTCCAGACAGGCGCTATGGCTGCACACAAAAGAGGTATTTGCATTGATAAGGAGGGTCGCAGCGCGAAGATCCTCCTTTCCTAAATATTTAATCACGATCTTCGTCAACTATTGCTCAGGTGGAGTCTAAACACCTGAAGACAATGCACAGAGTCGATATCTGCTAAAAAGTCCCGCAAAATTAATACAATTTTGGCATTTTGCACTACGTCATGAACATAATTTATGCAGGCCAAGGCTTGCATTGAAAAAATGTTACTGGCTCGAGTTAAGGGAAAAATATGGCGGCCTTAAAGTGACAGTTGGAATTTCCGAAAACATGCGCAGTGTAAAGACAAATGTATCGTTTCATATTATATTTTGTTGTATGGGAGTGCTGTGCGTTGTCCTCTTTCCCATGACGTTTTCTGTGAAAATATTCCTGAGAAAAAGACAAATATGGCAAAGGAACTGAAAAAATAATCAATAGCCTAGTTATGTAAGCGTATGTATCAGTTTAGGGAAGTGATGCAATCAATCCAATTTTTATCCATTTTTGCATCATTTGAAGCACATAGTGGATGATAAAAGTAGGCCTAATTGAATCTGTAAAATTCCAGTTAAGAACTACTGCCTTAGAACCTTACCAGTTCAAATATATAAGTGACAGGGTTTTCCCTAGACTAGACTTTTTTTTAAGGTAATGCAACTGTCATCATATCAAATGAAGTCCTGATAAAATGGATCCAAAAGTGGCTTTTTAATTTATGTGAATTTACTGTGTTCTCTATTGTTTTGCTATATCGTTATTTAGGAAAGATGGGTAAAGTTATTGCATTTGAAAACATGATGTTCTTTTATGCACGCTCTGCTTTGTTTTGTTTGTCTTTTCCTCTGTTTTGTTGCCAGCTGGCAAACATTGACATTTGCATGCATTAGCAACATATTGCCATGGAGCTCAAAGGGAGAGCTGGGATTGCTGAATAGCTGAATCTTTAATTATCTCCATCCAGCTTTGGTGCCCGCACAAACAAGAATGAAACCCTGTTTCATTGACCACCATCTGTAATTATAGCATTGCATTCAAACGTGTAGGCCCACATTTTGTTTGTTGTTCCATGGGCAACTGCTCTAAAGTAAAACTCAAATGGCTGTTTAGCAAATATCAATTCATTAGCTAGATTATATTATAAATACTTTGTCACAGTAATTTAATCTCCATTCAGTGGAAGTAAGATGGATGGCCTAAGGCAGAATCCAGCTGCTCACCAAATGCCTCCCAGAGATGAAGTTGGGCTCATCAGCTTGCCTAAATATAAAGCATACTATAAAGTACATTTGTTGTCTTGGCCAAAACAAATAGCTTACTTTAAGATATGGCCAGACTATGTATTTAATTGCATGTCTGCATGCAACAGTAGCCTATTCTTATCTTATCTTATTATGGTCATATTTCATTTATTTTATTTTATATTGAATTTAATTTAGTTTGCTGATTTTTGTTTATTTACATGGACCAATATCCATGCTCTTCGAGGAGTCTGTGGTCCATGTATTTTCCATATTGACTCTTAAGGAAAACAGTATTCATGAGCCAAAAAAATAACGTTATTAAAGTTTTTATTTCCATTGAAATGAAGAGCGCAAACACCCGACACCCAGGATAGGGTGGAGGGTTATTAGAGAAGATGTGATAGCTCTCATTGACGAGGTCTTCACTGATAATAAGTCATGTCACTTTAATAAGGAGTTACCGAAAGAGCATGACGTAAAATGACCAACACTCAAAGGACACTACCACGATCATGAAAACAAGGAAGTGAAGACAAGGAACTTTGCTAGGCTGTTGTGTTTTTGTTGTCAGGAAGGCCTCGATTTTACTTCAGCAATCAAGTGTCTCAAATTCGTTATTGACATATACCAGTTCACGGAAAATGAACAACAAAGGTATTACGAATGTTTGTCAGTCTTGTCTCTTGTCTGATCAATGATTTTCTATCTTTCATAACAACATATTTAACCGCGCTAGCTCGACAGTTAGCTCACTAGCCAGTTATATAACAACCATTTTCTAGCTAGCAGCTACAATTAGCCAGAGAACTAGTCAGTCAAATAAATATCACACGGTATCATGAGATGACAAGCCAATGTACGATGGCACATCCTTCTGCAATCTCTTGGCCTTTGAAGGACATAATGTCCGTTTGTCACAGCATAGATTCGCCATGTATCGGTTACCGCCGTCAATTAGAATTATGGTTCGGCTATGATAGTGCTATTTAAGCTAATGTTAGCTAAAAATGAGTCGGCTCACTCGGTATCCTGGTAAACTCACACAATGACGTGATACATAACGTTAAGGTGACCCCAAAACACGGCTGCTCTTGCAACATACAATGTTAATTATTTTTCTGTGGGAATCTGAAGCTGATTGTTGGTCAGACAGGCATCAGGGGTGTAACGTTAAGGCAAAATATGTCTAATAACAAAACAAGCTGGTGTGAATGTGTGGGGTTTACAGCAATGTTAAATGTATTAACGTTAACTGGTTAACCGCAGTGTACGACTGTGAAATGATGTTCGACGGTAGGCCCGGTTGCACTCCTGTGTTTGAATTGTACAGTATGTTCGGCGTTATTGTATACATTTTCGCACTGTATCAATTTTCCGTGGAATAGCCCTTATAATTACATGTATGTATTACATGATGTAATGTATGAGGGCAATTCATTTATGTGAGTAGTTCCACGGAAAATTGACTTTTTGTCACGTCCGTGACGCCAATAAAATGGCTTGGTATTTGTATGATGTGTGATTGCATGAAATGTTTTCTAATTTTTTAAAAATTTAAGTTCTACAGTCAAAAATAGTAAATGCTCAAATTTTATTTGGGTCTAATCATTTACATCACACCATATCATCGGAATTTATTAGCGTTGTGGACGTGACAAAAATGTTAATTTTCCGTGGAATTGCCCATGCACATTTTATTTTATGGGTCATATTTGTGACTCAGTTTCTTTTCCTTTATTGATGAATTATTTATAACTTTACTTGTAACCCGGTGGAATCGCAATTGTGTTCACAAACCTCGTGATACAATTCGCAGTGTTAATGGGTGACGCACTCACCTGACTGTAGTGTTTCTCAAGACATGGCCTTTCTTAATCATCGTGTCCATGCACTGTAAACAGGTTTCTATTGTGAAAGAAGTCTGTCACAATCAGGATTGGTTCCACTGTCTAGTAACTATTAATGTGCAGGCGTGGTCCCAGCTCCCGTCAGTGTGGCCTGGCTGATTTGCTGACTTTAAGTCTGAATTGCTGACTTCAAATTAGTAACTTGCACAGGAAAAACTTGTTATAGCAATATCAATAATGCCAGTTGGTCCTGCGCTGGTCCTAGCTGTGTATGTCTCAGAGGCAAAAACAGTGGCTTAAACCGAATCTTTGACTGCATAGAGTCCTCAGTCTTATTGGACCCATGGTGTACCCCCATTCTACACTTTGTTCCAGAGTTGATATTACTTTGTTGTTTCCTGATTTAACTTGAATCACATATTTAGAAAAATTCTGTATGTAAATGTCCTTTCCTTATGTTTGTCTGTACAGGTACATATCCTCAGCAAGCTGTGTACTCCACACAGAGCACTGCTCCCATTTACCCCCCAACTATGCAGGTCCCTGCCCAGGCACCCCCTTACTCTGATGCACCTCCGGCTTACAATGAGGTAACGCGCTAACTATCGCTCTCTATGGGCCACTTGCACATATAAGACTACGCTGTGTCTATTGTCTTTTCCATGTCCCCCACACATATGCACTCTCTTGCTGCCAACAGATCTACCAGCCCAGGTACATGCACCCAGCCACTGCTCCTGGTCAGGTGCCTCAGATGTCCTCAGCCTACCCTGGCACCCAGATGTTCATGCCTGTGCCACAGACGATGCCCGTGGGCACTATGGGTCCTAATGTCCCTGTTGCCTACTATCCTATGGGTCCAGTGTACCCTCCAGGCTCTACAGTCCTGGTGGACGGGGGCTTTGATGCAGGAGCGAGATTTGGACCTGGCACCAATCCTGCCATTCCAGTGAGTAGACAGAAACATTTGGCTGGCTGTTTCAGATTTTCATGTTCTTGTACAACTGACACAAACTAGTTATATTTTTGTGGTTCTGGGAAGTTAAAAGGTGTGGTCTGCAACTCATATTCAATTAATTTCTTTTTAGATTGAGCATTAAAGGTGCAGTCAGCAATAACTATGTGTTTATGTTTAGATTTCTTAGCAACACAAAAACACATTTCCTTCTCCAACACTCAAACACAATATGTTTAAACAATGGAATAATTAGAGTATGATAATAATCAGAATATGAATATTCTTTGGCAGAGACTAACTGTGATGTCTTGGTAGCATTATCACAAGTCTTCTCTCGAGGAAATGGTGTCATATGGTGTAAATATAGCTGTACAGTCACAGTGATTCAAGCCAGTAGACCACTTTTTTCACAGGTGCAATTTGTTTGCTGCAGGTAATGTGTGTTTTTTCGTCTCGCTGTACAATGCTAGCAAAATGTAATCTCCTGTGATGTGGTTAACAGAACTGATGTGAAAATTAAATTATTGTCATGTTACAGTAATTATGAAAGTGGTTTAGCTTATTGTTAGTGCTGCTGCTAGATTCATCAACTGGACTTCAGCTGTTCAGCTGTATTACTATGTGTAACTATTGCTATCGCTAAGTGACAGCAATTTTAGACATCACATCTAAAACAGAGGATCCGGTGTAACATAGAAGGGAATGAGTCTGGCAGGGACCTAGATCTGAGTGTTTTTTTCCTGACCCCACCCCTCTCACACTCACTCCCTGTCTGTCTTGACTATCCCCCCCAGTAGAGCCAAAAAGCCACAACATATTTTTCTGTAATTTTCTGCAATTAAAGTCCATGTGGTAGCTATTCCATCATGCAGTTAATGGTTGACAATGGCATAGGTGGAAATGGCATTATGGAATCATAGTGTGAATGTAAGTTAAACGATGAGCTATGTTCTTGGTCTAGTGACATCATTCATGTATGTCAGGAAATGAGAAAGGGAAATGTAAACAGGTCAGATTGGTAGTTAGTGTGCCAAGTTGGGCCCTAGGTGTGTCCTGACATCACTGAATGTGTACATATAGTATCTGTCAATATACCACTGCTTGATCAAATTTCATATTGTGATGCGCTATTTAGAATGTGCATTATTTTCAGATAACCACACACCTATGAAGTAGTTCCCTTTTTGGGCCATATTAGACTTGTATATCAATTCGTCTAACTTGTTGTGAAGCTTAAATGAACTGTCACGTTAACACCGGTTACAGTTTATCAGCCTGACTGACGCTCACAGCACAGTAACATTGTAACCTGTGACTGAGATTTTTGGGAGTACAGGAAAGGGTAATTTTCCAAAAGCCAAGCCAGGATAGAATCTTTGATTGTTTTTTTGTGCTTTTATCCCGGCAAGTTCTGATTGAAATGATGTGTGGTGGAAAGAAGCAGCTCTGTAAATGAACCTGTTTTAGCTATGTAAATTGTTATCAAAACCATATAGCACAGATGTGGCAACAGTGATAGAAGCGGGATAATGAAATCCGCGGCCTTATTACCACTTCAAACGGGCATTATCCCTTACTTGCAGTTAGTAAGTGGGGCTTTTGAAAGCATTTTAGCACAAACCACCCGATGGCGGTGTAGGGATAAACAAGCTAATAGCTGTACAGATGTGATTTTCATCTGAACTCATTGATTAATTTAATCTTATTCCCCTCACCCTCCAACAGCCTCCACCCCCTGGATGCCCACCTAATGCTGCCCAGGTAGCTGCCATGCAGGGAGCCAACGTGTTAATGACACAGCGCAAGAACAACTTCTTCATGGGTGGCTCCAGTGGTGGTTACACCATCTGGTAACAGCAGGCATTACCCTAGGCTTGTTCCTCTTTATCACCCTAAAGCCCCCTTTCTCTCTCTCTCTCTTCCTCCCTCCCTATCTCTCTCTCTCTGCCTATCTATCTATCTGTCTATCCACTCTATATCTCTTCCTTGCTTCCTTCGGGGCTGCTTGGCCATGCCACAATACTGATATCACCTAACGGAATGTAATATTTTAGAGCCCTTAGCAAAGGTACAGTACTCCACTGCATATCTAGAGCACAAATAGCTCAGACTACTGATAGGCTGACCATACCACAGCCCATCCTGTAAGGCTAAGAGACAGAGCATAAAGCTGGTTAGCGCAGCAACTCCACTGGTCAACCAATGGCTAATGTGCCATTTGTGGTTAATTATACCCTTTGGGCGAACAGTAAGACATTATGTTGGTATATTAATTATTAATATTTACTTTTACGTATATAGAGTTTACACAGACTAATTATTTTGTCTGTTTATCATCCATGGTAAAACCCATTGTGCAATGCTTTAGATTTACAGGTGATATCGTTCTTCTCTGGTATTTTAAGGCTTTACTGTTTACCATAGACACCAGGTATCATTTTTGGGTAATTTTTTATGTGAAACACCCTAGCAGAATGTCTTCCTCTCCCAAGGTGCTCTCATTTGGCTATAGCACTAGCAGATTTACAAGTTTTTGTCTTTTTGACTGATGTTGTAAATATTTGGTAGTTGCGACATCTTTCTATTGTTGATCAGGATTAATACGTGTCAAGAAGTAGGAACCTATCAGGATGAATAGATGACATCTAATCAGAAGCAGAAGAGTGTAAATGATGACCTTAAAAATGTAGTTTAAAAGGACTTGATTTGTTTACAGAGTGAAATTATGGTGGAATACTGTACCTTCTGGGCATGCTTAGATGAACTATAATCAGGTGCCAAAATCTGAGAGCACCATTAAAATATAAGCAAAGTAATTTACAGATGAATGCAGAACCCAATGCAGTTGCAAACTTTGATTATATTTTTTGTTGTTTTTTTGTTTTTGTTTTTTTTTTTCTCTCTTTTTGTGGAGAGGTTGGTTGGCTTCGTAACACGTTTACTGTTGTTGTACTCCCCTCCCCTTCACTCCTGGCCCTTCGTCGGATACCCAGAGCTGTACATACTGCAGAAATTGAATTAATTGAGTTAGATGAGTGAAAATGTAAAATGTTAGGTCTCCTAAAGAGTCCCCGTTCATTGCCCATTTAGATATGGGCAAGTCATCTTAGTCCTGACACCATGGTAAAGGGTTGATCAGATTTGTTGGTTGGTTTTCTTTTTGTTTCTTTTTCTTTTTTATTCTTTTTCTTTTTTACAGTTTTCCAACCTTTGGCACATCAAGAGCAAGGTTTTTATTTCCTTCTAAGTGAATTTCCTTTGATGTATAACCAAGGAGCAGGTTGTACCAAAGATCTGGACTAGAATGCACTAAAAGCTTTTGCTGTGACTTGAAAGTCATCTTTCATAATAATTCTGCACATATGGTAAATTAAAAAAAATAAAAAGGATTAAAGGATTAAAAACATATCAGATTTAGTGAATGGTGATTGTTTTGCAGGCATTTCATGCCAGCAGAGGCTCACCACTGCTGTGACCTGTCTTTTGTAGTGGGGTGCGTGAAAACGTATTTCTAGTGTAATTGCATCTTGGTGGTTCTGCATGCTTTTTGCACTTCTCTTCAAATACAATTTTGGTTTGTTTTTAATAAAGGATTTATCATTGTTAAATTTTTTAGGAATACTACAAATATTAATTTATGTGCACTGTCAACCAACTCTGAAATGTTAGATTTTGCAACTTGTTTTTTGTACAAATGCTTTATAAGTGCAAATACAATGTCAGTCATGCACCTCCCTGTGTGGATGATATTACAAAGCCGTTTCATTAAAAATGTACCTTCGTTCTAAGGAGGCGAATGTCTGATGGTTTATAAGGGCTACCACTAATCAAATGTAGGTTCATGCCTTTGGTTCCACATGAGGGTCAGGATGGTAATGTAAAAGCTAGATATGCTTTGGAATGCTACTGAAAGTAACAATGAGTGTGTGCATTCATTCTCTTTACAGATTGATGTGAAGAGAGTCCATCCCAGTAGCCTATTCAAAAAAGGTCTTGCCTAAATATAAGGTCAGGAAGTTAAAGACAGGCTTTCTTTGGAGTGAGATTGGAATAACTTATTTGACACTGGTCAGTTTTTGTAACATAAATACTCGTCCTAAAGGAGACAGCATTTGTCCTTGAAAAAAAAAAATTGTTCATGTAGAGTCTACAATCCATACAGCTCTTGCTTAAACACACAAACACAAGTTTAAAAGGCACTCAACATAAACATGAGTTAACCAGCTATTATATGTTACTTAGGGCTCGTATCTAGCGGCAAAACAATAGCTAATGTCATGAAATTAAAGGCAGTGCTTGCAAGTGTGTTGCTCATGTTAATGTGTATGCCAGCGATGGCATTAATAGGGTTTTGCAATGTAGTAGGTTGAACAAACCACAAGCTAATAACGATTTATTCCATACTGAATGGTGGCACTGCTCATATTTAGCAGCAAAAGAATAGCTAATGTCATGAAATTAAAGGCAGTGCTTGCAAGTGTGTTGCTCATGTTAATGTATATGCCATTAACAGGGTTTTGCATGCAATACAGGTAGAGATAAGAGAAATGCTCAAAAAACTTGATACAGATGCTTACAGGTGTGATATCAAACTATCTTTGACTACACTTTGACTGCATCTTCAAAGACCATTACCCATTACATGGGCTGTAGCCAGTATTTCTTATACAGTAATACTTTTGTTTTAAAGTAAAAGTTATTGCAGATTCCAGGCAAATTAGCAACACGATGCAATGAAGTATCTAAGTGTGTGGCAGCTCCAGATCACATTGGTAAATACAGCCTATGTGTAAAAAATATTTCTTGTGAGGTTACATAAATTCCTCACTGAATAGACCTATATGTAACAATGGCTTAGTTGGATAGCTTTTAGTAACAATGTTAATACTGAAATAGTTACTAGGTTTTTTTCCCCTGTTCTCAGCCAACATTGGCGCCTCCAAAAGACAACAGAAGCCTAAGTAATGCTTATGTTACAATTCAGACACCTAAATGGAGTTTGCTTATTATTAATTAGTTTGATAGTAATCTTTGTATCACTGGGTATCCGACAATAGTTGTGAAAGTTCTTGCCCCAGGTTTAAACTTAAAATCAAAGTTTATTTGTGTTTTGTGCTTTAAAAGTATTTTTTTTCATTTCCAAACAAAAGTTGTGACTTAACTTCACATTATATTTTCAAGTTTTGCCACTCTTGTGTGGTTTATCTCTTGCCAATGCATAGCGTAGCTGGCTTGACATTTCTTGATGCCTGGGGCACAGCTTTCAGAACTACACTTTAGATTCCAGCAGTTATTTTTAATCTCATCCTTTGTATCTCTTAATCTTGCCCAATACCTTATGTGATCTATGTACTTAACAGAGCAGTTGGTAACCGTAGCACAGCTGTCATTTTATTTATAAGCAACCCATCATGCCAACCAAGAAAGTGCTAAATGTGAAGTCAAAGACCAGAATTTGATCAGAAACATTGTAGCTGTAAAAGTCTGAATTGCAATATTTAGCTGCAATACTAGTTAAATTCTGGATTTTGTGGAATAGCTGATGGACCAGTTTATTTCAACTATTTCATTTTCTTTTAGTGTTCTTTTGACTTTTTTTCAGAATGAATTCATGCACAAGAGTGGACACATGAAACTCTTATGCTTGGTTTTGGAAAAGTGAAGCGATATCTGCATTGGAACTGTGGTGCACTTAACTCTTTTATACTAAAAATACAATTAAAATTTAGAATAAATGATATTTTGGACAATTGAATTCCAGCTGTTTTTGTAATTTGTTGCAAGTTTAAGTGCCATGTCAGACAGATTCTCATGCACTGTTCAGAGCTTCTGGGGGCAAAGCCACTTTTCACATGTATGTCTAACCATGGAACAGGTGCATAAGGGATGTTTCATGCAAAAATATCTGGAGTAAACTTCATATTTACTGTTACAGAGGTCTCATCCATAACAAACACATTTATATGAATACAAAGCACATTTCAATACTCAATGCTTCAATTGTAGATTAGACATTTATAATGTCAGGTTACATTTCAGTTCCATTCAACTCAGGAGTATTTATGGTCTGTAGTGTAAAATTACAACAGATTTCATATGGCCAACACCATCTAGTCCTACTCATTCAGTAAAAATACTTTTACAATACCCAGCAGGAACATCAGAAAAAGTAAAAAAAAAAAAAAAAAAAAAAGACCTAATAAATATTGTCCTCTGATCTAAACTTTCCTTCTCAGAATGGCTGGAGTTATTCATTCTTCATGAACATAGAAAAATATGTGACACCATTTTTTATACAAACAAGAAACAAAAAGGCAAAACTCTGGAGTGCAAAAAGTGAGCAACCCAGTTACCTGAATAGTAACAAGTTTTCCTTGGCATCTTTGATGCAGCACAATTTTTGGCCATCATTCTACAATTCCCTGTAGCTTCATCAAGAACTCCATAACCCACTCTTAAAAGCACCAAATGACAAAATGCATAGCATGAATAGGCACGATCGGTATCTGATCTTCCATAAAAGTCTTACACAGTGCCTTAACTGGCAATTCTCTGGTTGATCCCCCCCGCCCCCATTTCCTTCTTTAGAGGAGAACTCCAGCACATCCAACCTATGGTTCTGTTGATGCTTAAGCTATGATATTGATATCACTCATTTCTGTACAGATTTCTTATAATTATTGTACCTAATGAAAGTACATGAAGCCCTTTAACAGAACTGTAGGCTGAGTGTGCCCGAGTTCTCCTTTAACCACACAGCATGTTTAAACTGCACTTCACCATAAGCTCCTAGCCCTTTAGTGACTAGGCAGATTTAGTCCAGACTTGGAATCTCAAATGAAGTACTCCTTCTTTATGGGCGCCACTGTGTCATTGTACACCTGGTCCGGATCCTCTCCAGGTGCAGGCTCGCCTGTTGTCCTATAGGCTCCTTTATTGTGGCAAAAGTACCGGTAGAGCAGGAAAGCTGCAGCAGCCAGGGTTACCAGCACCAAGAGCAAAACAACTACAAACAAGTTGAGAAACAAAATGTTGATTTGTCAAGGCATGCACATTAATAGTGATCAACTTTTCTCTCTCTCTCTCTCTCTCTCTCTCTCTCTCTCTCTCTCTCTCTCTCTCTCTCTCTCTCTCTCTCTCTCTCTCTCTCTCTCTCTCTCTCTCTCTCTCTCTCTCTCTCTCTCTCTCTCTCTCTCTCTCTCTCTCTCTCTCTCTCTCTCTCTCTCTCTCTCTCTCTCTCTCTCTCTCTCACACACACACACACTTGTGGTGAGTTCTAGCTGGAGAACACCTCACTGGAAGCTGCAGGTCCAGTATGTTTTTACTAGTCATGCTCTCTACATGACCCCTTAAGCAGATCAGAGTGCACAGATTTCACACCAAAGCACAGATTAAGGATGCCATACAGCTCCCCAATACACCAGAGCATACTCCTGCCACCTGCTGGTGGTTTCTTAATAAAAAAAAAAATAAAATAAAACACACACACTGGAATGTTCAGACTTTTTGAAGTCATACTGAAAAAGTAAAAAAAAAAAGTTTAAAAGCCTGGCCCAGGTCTGAATATAGGCACATCATGCAGTTGTTCAGTTAAACATTATTTGATTATTGCTGGTTATATTTATATCTTGAAAATGTATTCTGCTTGTTACACTATTATATTAGACATGATGGGTTAGGTTACTGTGTTACAACCTGATACACCATCGTTCATGGTTAATGTGGATAAAAGATCATCATTCTTCCTTTCCTTTCTTGAGTACAATCTCATTAATGAGAATTAATGAGCCCTTTTCTGATTCATAACTGGGGGACCAAGCCAACACAGGTTCAAACAGACAACTAAGGAAAATGCAGAAAACATAGCTTACCTACAATGATCGCAGAGTCTGACTGGCTTGGGGGTTCTGTCACTGGTATCACAGGTGTTGCTGAAGATACAAAAACACAGCTGATACCATCAAGCAGGCCATGATTGTCTATTCTTGTATACACTTGTGGAATCAAATTATTTGAGCTACCAACCCACTCAGAATCTGCATAACACAGTGACACAATAATCAGATTATGGCCCGTTTAGCCACAAATATTGCAACGCCATTGTAACTGGGGAAAAAAACGTTGCCAACACTAATCGTGTTGAGCATAATGGTCTCGAGAGTATGGGGATTGGACTGAGTGGTGATGGCATCACCTGTTACACTGCAGAATTTGAGGTCCAACGACAGGTGATGGTGAGTCATAAAAACACCAACAGGCCATCAGAACACAGGCCCAAAATTATCATTAAGTGCTATGCCAACATAAAAATTGCATTAAACCCACATTGTTCCTATTACAGTACAGAAAGGCAGTAGAATATCAAAAAACTCTTATAGCCTACCGGTAATTGGTGCAACGCTCGCCATAACTGATTGTTCCTTGATTGTGATAATACACTACAAGAAAAGGTCAGAGATCATACATGAATGAGGCACACCTCCTGGAGTGGATTACAATCCCTTCATGGTTGTAGACTTGTTACAAGCGATCATGGAGTCACTCCCTAAAGTTTATATCAGATAACACCCATCCTGCAATGTAACGTTAGGCGGTAACGTCGGCTACATTGCTCAGTGTGCTTAAATCAGGTAAATCAAACTAGAAATTGTTAACGATTATGCAAGACTAGCTGTTACATGCTTGACAACAATTACAAAAATATCTTCGAGGTGATTGTCATATTATAGGTTTATTTTTGCTACAGATGTTGGTCAAATGTCAAGTCACAAGTCACATTCACCGTTCTCACTTCCTGAAAGCAAAACCCTTTAAACACGGTAGCAAACAGGCTCCGAGTTGAACAGTAATTCACCTAACTCAAGTTACACGGGAGATGCATTTAATTTACCCAATAATTAAAAAACTTTTAGGGCTACTCTTCTGAATATCATACTAGCAAATGTCTATCAGAAATTAAGCATCGGCAATACAGAGTACGTCAAAACTACGCAACTTTTGTCTGACATCTTACTTTTGTCTGTTGTACCTACGTACAACAAAGGGCGAGATGAAACAATGTAGCTTATGTCCTGGCCGCCTCGTGGATAAAAGCCACGTTACGTGTGAGTGCAAGCAACCTTAACCACCGAGTTAGTGGAATAACGTTAGTTAAAACCTTGAAGTCAATAATCATTATTCCTTTATGTGACTGCCCATAACTACTTACTTACCAATAGTAGACCGTCAGATTCAGAGAGAACAGCAACCCAACGAACGATATCTAAATCCTAACAGGAACAGCTTGAAAAAAATAAGGAACCACACAAACACCAAGAACGCCTGGGTCACCGCGCATTTGTTTTCCCTTAGCGCTCTTGCCCTACAAGTTTAACAATGGTGCTGATTCACGAAGCCAGAAGTTGAAAGCAGTCGACAGGATACCACCTTGTTAGGCGGGTTGTTCCTGACAAGGCACAGAAAGACGTGACATCACAGCATACAGTCTTAGCGAGACCTCGAAAATATAAAGACAGGATGAGGCACAACACGTGTTTTTAATTGATTATTTATTTATTTTTAGTGAAAAGAAGAACATAAGGCATTACATCTGATACACTTGATTATCGGGACTATTTTCAACCTTCGACTTTTTTCCACCCAAAAAAGACTTGATGCCCAGCGGCGCTGCTAGAAATTTTGGCCCCTATGACAGAAAATTATTTTGGGCCTCCCAAACATTGATTATAATATTAAAATGTTCTCTAGGCCCCCCTATCAGTGCTAGGCCCTTGGAATCATCCTAACTTTTCCACCCCTGGCGGCGCCCCTGTTGATGCCTATTGTTTCTGTTAATCAGACAGACCTAGCTACATTCAGTTAAAAAACAGTGGCTATGCTTCTTTTTCATTAAAATGTATATTTATATAAGGCTGTGTTTATGTGGGCAAACTGCATGCCAGCCATCCTGTGTCTTGGAAAGTTGTGTTATGATCTGTTGACCCTTCTGCGGAATGTTGCCTGTTAAGACATAGTATTGTGGTAGAACAGTTAGTAAGATTTTACACAGGCTATGGGAATTTACATTTAGCTTAAAAAGTGAAAATAAACCCTTTTTTTAAAATTAGTATTATAGTGTTGTGTGTATTGTTAAATCACTGGACATGTGATCCAAGACATACTTTGGGTGTCACATCACTGTCTCCCTGTCAGGACCAGTGTCTTCAGCTGCTGCCCCCTTATATTAGAAACACACACATCATTCATGTTTCAGCACCGACAAAAACCACCATAACCAGCCAACACAGTAACACAATTACTGGACTGCATCAATATTTGCCTCATTTTTGTTGTCATCTGCTGATCATACATTGTACTCTGCGTTGTATCAGTCATGCAGATTGACAGTCACTGTTGCCAATCAAGGAATCATGAAATACGAGACCAACTTACGTTGCTAAATGTGGAAGAACCATTGGCCGCAGCATTTTGACTGTCAGATGCCTCTCCATTCTCCAGTAGCACACTGCTAGCAGGGGCTTCCTCTGTTGTCTTAGGCTCTGTTGGGTTGCTGTCTGCCAGCACCGTGCCTGGACCAGTGGACTCTGAAGTAAGGTCTGGTTCAACATGCTCAACCTCTTTGGGTTTCTCCTCTTCTTCCTCCACCTTTTCACCTTGTTCAGCGACACTAGATGCTCCATTTAATGCTTTGGTGGGTGGCTGCTCAGGACGAGTTGAGCTCACCTCGTCATCTCGGACTTCCGCGATGGACTCCGCTGGAGTGGGCCTTGGTTCTGGCTCTGGGCTGTATCCTTCCAGTGAAGGTCTGGCTCCACTCCTCAGTGGACTAGTTGGATTCTTCCTCCTGTATGGTAAATGTTCCAACAATGCAATATACTGGTAAGTCATGAGATATCTCATATTTCATGTTACATACCTTCTTAGGATAATCATTTTTAACCTATCGCTAAGTGTGTGTGTGTGTGTATGTGTGTTGGAGGGAGAGGAGGAACGCTATTTCAATTCCTCTGTATGTCCTGTATGTATAGCACAATTGACAATAATTTTGACTTGACTTGATGTTGCACTGTACCCTTACTGATTGGATCCTTCGAGGCTGTTTAGTGTTGTTCCTCTTGACAAGACACAATTTGTTACCTATGCAGGTAACCGCTGCATAGCAGTAAACCTTACCTAAGGGATCCTCTTGGGCTGATAGTGGATTGGAACTCAGAGAAGCTGGCCCTCCATGCCCTTGGCGAGATTAGTGACCTCCTCTTCAGTGATGCAGAGCTGAAGTCAAAGAAGGTTATTGCTGGTATTGATATCTTACCATTCCAAGATGTGTTCTAAATATGTTGTACCCCAGAAACCTAAAAATTCTGAGAAGTACACCAATATGTTTGCTAACACCATCCTTCAAGCTAAACTGACATACCGTTGGAAGTTGTTGATAGAAAACACTTTGTCTGGATGCTGAGCTTTAAGATCACTGAGAACAACTTGAAAGTCATGGTTCATCTGAAAGGAGTGTGCAACCAGATAATGGGTGAAAGTCTGAATTGACGCAGATAAGTATTCCAATAAAATGCAGTTGTATTTTCATCACAGCTGGCCTCGTTGTGGGTCTTAATTAGATACTGTAAGTCAATACTTAATTTCACAGTAGTGTTTGCAGTTGTGTTTATAAATTATACAGAATGCACTTGCATTTTATTTTATAATCCTCTACAAACTTAGTCTACATAATATGTAAGAATTTTACTTTTTTTCCAATATACATAATAGATGCTGTTTACCGTGCTCAGTTCTTTGTAGAAGGTGTCTCTCAGGTTGGAAATGGCTTGAAATACTGTCAAATAGCATCCAATGCGGCTGGTGTGGAAAAAAAAACAATAATATTCAGTGATCCCTGTGTCATGCTGTGCTATGTTTTACTAGTGCAGCCGTATGAACCATGTTCTCTTATTCTTTCACACTGTCATTTATTTAACCACGAAGGTCCCATTAATATACAATATCTGGTCCTAGGCCAGATGGGCAATGAAATAAGAGCAGACAGGATCACTAACTCTAACAAAAGCATATCAAAACAAAAGGGCAAAAACATTTCAATACATAAATAAAGTGTTTCTGGCTATGACACAGTGAAGTCCCCAGAACCTTATTGTAATTTACATCCAACAGTCTACATTACAAATGACAGAGTGGTATAAATAAAGCTGAGGTAAAAACAAGGCTAAGGTATTCAGTGCAAATACATTTAATGCAAAATGAGTTTATCTTTGCAAAAGTAATGTGTATGTGAGTTTATTTAAGTGGGAAAAAGAACTTGTACATACTTCAGTTCTGTGACAGCACATGAACACTGCAGTCTCTCATCTACATAAATCCACCAGCTGTGGCACAAGCCCTGAATATCTCACCTCCCAGAAAAGACAGGCAGCTCTTCTTTAAGTTCGTTGTTGAGCTCCTCATAAACACCCTTGGCTGTCTGCATCTCCTCCTCTGCCTGAGCAAGGACAGAGTGAAAACTGCATTATGAGTCAGACCACTTCTTTCCTGTTGTTGAAATGACAACTCTGCCTTACTTCTGCTTGACTCTGTTAAGTCAAAGACCTGATAAATTGCATGAATGTTTCTGAGATGTCACAGATGTTCAATATACAATATGTTATAACTGAATTTTTTGTCCTTCTGGACTTCTTTGGAGACGTTAGTTTGCCTTCCTTTCCACAGTACCTTAGCTATCTTGGCCTCATCTTTCTTCTTGGCGTTCTGTAGCGCCTCTAGGTGGTGGCGTGAGGAATCATAGTCCACCCGCTTCCTGTTGCGTTTGGCTACTTTCTCCTGCAGGCATGCAGGAAGTTGGCAGGAGAAAGATCATTGAAAGAGCCAGACATAAAAAAAGTTTTGTTTGTTCAGTATGAGTCCTTTTTTTTACCTTGACATCTGGAAACTGAGACATGTAGGACTCCACGGTGCGCAAAGCTTGGTCTAAGATTTTTGACTCGTAGTCATTCCATAACAGATCTTCTCCCTTTTAAATTAAAATGTTTACTACTTTTACTATTTTATAGTAATAATTTGTCTTTGAAAAACATTTTTGTAGGAAACATTCTAGGAAACATGCTATGACCAAATTAACTGACTTTGAAATGTCAGTTGTTACACACCTCCACAATGGGTCCTAGATCTTCAGATCCACTCCATTCAGGGTCATAAGCATCAAAGAGAGAATGGGAGAGCCGCTTGGATGCCTCTCTCATTACTATAAGGACAGAAAGGACACATGGAAACAGTCCGAATATGATCATAGAAAACATCTCAAAGCATCCATTTATTTGTGATAAATGTGAAGTGGCATACATGTCCATTACAAGCTGTAACATTAAACATACCTCTGACAGCATTGTAATAGGCCTTGAGGTCTTTGTGTATCCTACTTCCATCACTCTGAAAAGTAAATGAAAAATGACAGTTGGAGGCTCTATTTTAACATTAACCATATATCAATATCATTGAATTTGAATTATCTCCTTATTTTTTATGTTACCTGTTGGTCATTTAGATCTTGAATGTAATATTCAAATTGCTCATCTCTGGTCTCCTCACTCTTGCCAAGTCTCTCCAAGACCTGTGAAACCACAAAATATCAAGCTGAGCTTTTTCATGCCTGGTTCAGAAATGTGCAGTGAAACACAACACTTTGATCCTTTAATGTCTGTAAGCTGATAAGAAGGTGGTCTCCAAATTATCCACTTTTTAGCATTCAGCTTCCTTTAGATGTATTTCATAAAGGTCTAAAATTAGTTTGTAGCCTATGCCTGAAGCTCCACGATTTCTCTGGTAAATTATTTACACTCATTATAAACAACCAACTGTTACAAAAATGTAGTTTGATGATATAGTGCCACCACTGGGTGTGTGTTTGTCTGAGGATCAGCTATGATACCAATAAACTTGTCTTTCCGCCAGAGGCAGATCAAACAAATCTGTGGTTACACCCTATGAAAACTGCAATAGGAATAGTTCTTGTCATTCTCTATTCCTGTGGTTTATAATGTTCATGTAAGTATTCATTTTAGAAAACACAGCCTTGTTGAGAGAATACAAATTACGTGTTGACAATATGAATTTATACATCCAGTGGGTTAAGTCTTGATCCAATTCAGGTTTAACTGATCTAATTTTATTTCCACAAAAAAAGTGTAAAACTATGAATTATATTACATAAAAGCCAGAATGGAGCTTGCTTTTGTGCTTGAACTCTTCAAGCCTACCTTCTCTTGAGCTCTGCTCAATTGTCGCTGAACCCGTTTAGCAAAGACCCCAGTTCCCTTTGGACTAGTGGCAGTGCTGCTACTTGTTCTTCTTGAATCCATGAAGTTCACCCTCTTCTTGACCTTTACTGTAACAAGAGAGATCTTATTTAATTTGAAATGTTAATTTAAGATGTTGGCCTGTGGTAGGACTATAGGCTATGTAAACCACAACCAACTTCAGTGTTGTTTGAATCATATTGTAACCAGAGTATTCTTGCATGCATTTATATAGGTTAGAATAACCATAAAATATTTTATAGTCAGGGGCTTGTCAAATGAATCCACCCTAACCAATTGGGCACATACCGTTAGGCTGTACCTGTTGTAAGCTTGTCTATGACAAAGGTTATTTTGGTCAAATAGATCCATTGTTTATCAGCAGTCTAATATGATAAAAACAGGCAAATGACACAAGATCAAATCAGTAGTTGCTGTAAGCAGATAAAGGCACTACAACTGAAAAATCATTATTTACTACGGCTCCCACAGGACCTTGCGGAGATTAAGCAGTCTCCAAGCCACTCCCAATCCACGAGATGAACTTTGCGCTGGGTGTTGTCAGAAGGGTCAGGGGTAGGGATGTTTGATTTCACTTTGATTACCCCGATGCTGTTGGAACTCCTGGATATGACCATGGACAGCACCTTAGCGAAGTGTGCCGTTACTGACCTCGGCATACAATGGGTTGGGTGGGCAGTCGCCTCGGTTTTTAAAACCGAAAAGTTTTACGATTTAGCAGGTATGATGGTAACATTTGGAGGGGGTGGTGTGGGCGCAATGTTGTGTAGTAATGTGTCTATACACTATGCTAAGTTTGTGCATAGGCTGACTTGGCAAGCTCATGTTGTGTTGGTCGTTCAACGAGTAGCATAATTTAGGACTAACAATAAAATTAGCCATTTTATTCGTGTGAGCGTGCAGAGCATGTTACCTAAAGCGAGTTGTTGTGAAACAGTCGCGATTCTCCGCCCACCACGAGTCTGTAGCGGTACGTTAGTCTGTTGAACCACAGACAGATTCACGACATTAGCGGTCTTCTGAACGCCTTCCTTGGCCGAGTTTCTCTAACGTTCCCGGAGTTGCCTTACGTTGACACTTGAACTATTTATTAATACACAGACACGCTTGACAGCAGTAGCACCTACACGCGCTTGTATCGCATTCCGATAGTGAATTTATGCAGATTGTTGTTACTTTGTTGCAAACTGTGCTGCCAACTAAGATTCGTAGTGTAACAGTTTTGCTCATTGATACATTGAATCCACATGTCTACATCGCGACCGTCACAGATAGTGCTACATTAACACAATCCAGTCATAGATCTATTGGAGTAATAACAATTAACGTTTGAATTTAAATGGGACAGATGCTTACCTGTCAAAATGCTTTTGGCATCTTTTTCCCCAGCAGATTTAAAAATGAAGTTATTACCACCTTAACAAATGTGTGTGCCCTTGCCGCTTCCTGCTATCCAAAGATCTCCTGTCTAACGTCTGAAATGTTCCTTTGAACTTTGGAACCAATAACCCTGTTCCTCAGTAAAATATTCATTGAACACGCCTCAGTCAGCAAAGGCTATACAATGATTGAATTTCTGGTTCACAATTATATGACCTAAAATAATAACAACATTTCTATTTTAGGATCTGGCACATTCATAGCTTTGGCTCACCTGAGTCGCATCTGGGGAGGGACTGGATACCAGCGACAAAACATACAGACAGGCCTGGTTACGGCATGGGGACTGAGGTAAGCCTGATAACGTGCGTCAGACAGCTATCATAGGGTCTGAATATTACACTGACTTACACACCCACCTCCAAACACACTCACTCACCTTTTTCTATTTCAAAGTCATTCAGTAGCAAGCCATGGGTTCAGTGTTGGATTACTAACCACTTGGGCTTGCTTCTCCAATTAATGAATTCCTTTAAGGTATTTAGTTAATCAGTAGGCCAAAGCTGGCAATGAATGACAGCTCTGACTTCACCTTAATAGGCTTGGAACTTTCCTCTTCCTGAGGATTCTGAAGGATGGGCAAGATCGCAGGTTCAATGGAGTCAGAGACAGCCCAGGGACATTTTTTGTGTACTGGACTGTACAAGGTATGGCTATTTGAGGTTTTTTTTGCCTCTGGTACATTGCATTGCCACACTATTTCATGCAGTATTATACCAACAAAAGTAGATTTACTGTAGTGTGAGCTAATGTTTAGTATGTAAGAACTGCACCATGACATTTCAGTTTACAGTTAACGTGCTGTTTTAAAACTAATGATATGGGAGTGATCTTTTCTCCTCTAAGAAAAGGATCTCTAGCAAACACTTTCCCTAACTGCCCTTTTTCTAGGTAGAAAGCTAAAATTGACGTGCCTTCATTTTTTATATGGTAATGACCCATGTCTGTAAAGTTGAAGCTGAGAATGGAACAAGCACTGTCAACATGTTTACTACAGAAAAAAACTGAAATACATTTCGGTCCTTCAGTCATCATCCAAATGCAGACAGCACAGGGAGACTGTAAAGTGAAGGGCAATAAGGTTTGATTTTTGCCATTGACCATTTGAACACCCCATCCCTACCATCCAAATAATTTATATGGCTAAAATTGAATGCCATCCACAAACAGGGCTGCAAAATTTAGATGGTGCTATTTCTCCCTTGTAAATCAGCAGCACTCTTTCCTCGACGTGATTGATTTCTCTAGGACGGTTTTCACAGACAGCAAGGTCTAATGCTGGCTGTGCTGTGTGCGCATTGGTGTTTATGTTTTTCTATTGCACAGCTCTCTGGGTCTTCATCACCCTCCTGCCTACACTCATCTTGAACAGTGAAAAGAGGAATGTGCCCCTGGGCCCGAGAGACTACATTGGCTGGGGTGTCTGGGGCTTGGGATTTGCCATAGAAGCCATTGCAGACCAGCAGAAGTGGAACTTCAAACGAGACCCTGATAATGCTGTAAGTGGATTCCAACTCTATTAATACAGTACTATGAACTAATGAATTCATAAATGATCGCAAACTCTCAAAAGAAACTCTTGCATTTTGCAGTATCCAGAACCAACCCGACCCAATTGTAATGACTGGGGTATTTTGGGCAATGCTATTTCAGGCAGTTATATCATCCTCTGATCATTTCAAATGGCAACAAACACTAGTATATCACAACCATGTTGTGTAGTATTGCATAGGCATGGTGAAACAGCAGTAATATCACCAACTGATAACAGGTCGATTCAGATTTGATTTACAAGCCCGTGCTGCACATCCATCCCACCATTTTACATTAATTGAATAGTCAAGCATACCTTCCAACTTCCTCTTCATCCACCAGGGCAAGTTTATCCAGAGTGGCCTGTGGAATTACAGCCGGCATCCAAACTACTTTGGCGAGATCCTCCAGTGGTCTGGTCTGTTTCTGTCATCATCTTCAGTCATGCGTGGACCACAGTACCTGAGCGTGGCATCTCCTCTCTTCCTCTGGTTCCTGCTGCGCTATGTGAGTGGGATTCCCATACTGGAGAAACAGGCCTTTAAGAAGTGGGGTTCTGATCCTGCCTACCAGAACTACATTAAGAACACTCCGCTCCTCTGGCCCTGGTTCTAGGTGGTGTTCCCATCGTTAAGTGTTTTTTTTTTTTTTGGTACTTTTAGTACACCTTTTCTGTGCTACATTGTACTTCACCCTGAATGACTCCTTGAAAACTAGTATGCACAGCATCAAGACCAACCGTTACACAATACAAAAGTCTTTGACAATCCAATGCAAGCTAACTGCTGCTAAAACAGTGTCTCAGGCCCAAAGAAACTGTCCACTGTATCTGTATACAAGCTGAAATGGGCGTTTGCAATACTGTACACTGTTAATAAAACATGGTTTAATGTTGATGCCAACCCTGCATTTAAAGACGAACACAGACACAGATGGTTGACTTGCTATGAATTCATGTATTTTTACAAATCACACATGCTCTACTCATTACACAAAAGTAATATAGTGTATTAAAATGCCTTTTAAAAATAAACGTCTGGTGAAGCTAAGGAGCACTGTTTAGAAAACACACTGAACATTGGAATCACCTCCAGGTATGTACATGCTTGCACAGAGACCATTGATCCAAGTGTGTTTCATTACATGTAAGTTGACTTTGCATAGGAAGCTTGAAATTCCATTCCAAGACTTGATTCAAGCTGACTGGCCTTTTTCATTGGTCACTGGATCCACTGTACTTCAAAACAAGTAATATTCAAAATTAATCACTAATCATTCTGGTATTTGTATTCCCAATTCGGAGAAATGCCTTTTCATTTTCCTAACAAAGAAAGTACATAATATTGTTGGTAAAAAAAATTTAGTTGAAATAGTGATCCAAATTGAAATGATCAGGTTAGAGAAAAAGCTGTGACTGAAGGACTATTACAAATAACATAACAGAAATAAGGACTTCCAAAGGGCAGGGTTTGACGAACAGCATTTGCTAATGCAGGGACCACAGGTGCAAATAAAACTTTAAGGAACTAACATTTTTTCTTATATAATTTAAATTAAAAAACACATCAGATGTCCTTCAAATGCCCTGACAACAAAGAGGCTGGACTTTACAGATTCACCTTGCCCAGTACAACATTGCCAAAAGCCAGCAAGAAAAATGCAATTCTACAAATCACCACAAATCTGCACACCTAAACTACTGCACAGTAGTCAACCTGTCAGAGTATCTTGATGACAGACACTCATAATTGATTGACACTGCATGGGACACTGGCAAGGTTTCTTCAGCGGCGGCTTCCCTTTGGTTGATTCAAAATACTGGAGGACCACACATATATATAAAACCTACTATATACATAATGACAATAAGAATCTACTTTGATACACTGAAAGAAAAAAAGAATAAACAAGGTGAAGCAAAGCAGAAACACTAGAAAGGACCATACAATGGCTAGTGTGAAGACTGTAGCCTGAAAATTGCGTCTGGTAGCTGTAGCAGAGTATAGTTGTTCTGGGACTACTTCAGGAGCGGAGAGGCAAAGAAATTTCCCTGGCGGTTGAGTGCCACTGCCGATTTGCTCTTACTTCCAAACCTGCAAAAATAAAACAAATCTTGAAAAGGAGCACAGGGTCACTACACCACTGCAAGCCATAATATAAGACAATAACTTTGGAACCAGAGGGCAGAGGTATGGGTTTACATTAATTCCTTCATGGAAAGGAGGGAGTTATTTTTAACACACAGACTTTGGTCAATAGTTTCAAGGTTGGAAAGAGCCCTTGACTTGGCATAAAATTAACCAAGATCTCAAACATGTGTACACTATGTACACACGACACCATGCAGCGTTTTTCAGGATTAGGGATCATCAAACTCCACGTTAGAAGAGGGTCTACACACAGGCTCCCACTACATACATGGTATGCGCCATCGAGCAACTTCCGGCTCTCTGGCTCTATCTAGTATTCAAGCAACTGGAGCTAGCAAGTTATACATCTACTTGTAAGCAGGCCAAGACACTGGCTTATGGCCAACACTAAATGCATGTGGAGGGGATTGTTCACATACTTGGGAGTGATCTTGTTCATCATTCGGCTGGACAGGGAGCTGGAAGAGGGCGTCTTGCTTATCTGGTGTTCTGGAGTGGTGAGGGGTCCCAACATGCTCACTGCGGACGAATGGACAGAGTCAATAAAAGACAGTCTTGGTCCATCAGATAGATCTATCGCACAGTGTAAAGTACATTCATACTTGTGTAATGGATCAAATTGAAGTGAACCTTTTATGCAAGGTCACACAATTTACAATCGGTGTCAAAATCTGTGCTGCTTTACCACACCTGATAAGTGTCTCAAACTGAAAATGAAGCGGGCCTCATTTGTTCCCCCCTTTATCCCCCCCCCCAACTACACAAAACTTATTTTTCTTGCCAAGGGGTATTATTGGGGAGTTATTGCTAAAGAAAGCAAACAAAAATGTTTCCAAGATATGAAATGCTAAAACTAAGCTAAATATTTCCTACCATCTGGGACAGTGTGTTTCTGCTCATGGCCTGACAAGTTGAACAGCACTATCATATATGAAAGCAAGCAATGACAAACACTCACCCTTTTGGTCTGGTGTGGCATAACAGTTGGTGTTCTCAATGATCATGTGATCAGGCCGGTCCTGGTCATTCTCTGCAATCATGAACTGGCTCCAGTACTCAGTCGGAAGTGCTAGCAGACGCTCCACCACCTAGAGCCGTTCAGGAGAAGCCATATTATCACTCGGAGGTTTACCAACCATTGCCTCATCCTCTTAAAAGCCACATGAATTGAGCACAGACTACCTCATACATTGACCTCAAGGCACATAGGATTACTTCAGATTTGACATTTTAAGTTGCCAGAGGGAAATAGTTTCCTTGCCTTGGGCTTTGCTTCAGATAAAAGAGTGTTCTGGATGATGCCAAGGTGAATGAACAAAAACGTTCTTTGCTCTAAAATCTTTTAAAATCTATTTATTGCCGCTTGGCATTCTTGTGAGCGGCCGTGAAGATAGACAGTAAGTTAGGCGGGGGTCCTCTGGATCCCCATTAGCATTTGCCCATTCGCAATACAGGCACTATAGCCAGCTGCACCACCGTGCAGTAGTAGTCTTAGGGATACTGTATAGTGCCAGAGTAATCATACCGTTGGCTGCCGTTTGGTGTCCTGAAGGATGGTCATTGGGTCTGGGTCAGGCACTGCATGACCAACAATTGTAGGTCCAAACACTCGTGCCAGATTAGTGATGTTCATTTTGGTATCCAAACTCTGGGACACTCTGGCAAAGAATTGTTATTTAGACAGTGTGTATAACACATTACAAGAAAACCAGATTTCTGTCAGTACACAGAGACCCTACATATAATTTTCACATACTTAGATACTAAGACAATAAAATTGATAAGTTTATTATGTCAAGAAAAACTGAATTATATATTTCAGCAGACCACATCATCTCTAAGTACAGAGTGAAATGGTGCAGGTGTGACTGACCTCTGCAGGTGAATGATGAGGAAGGCCAAAGTGTCGCGGTTGGCTGGAGGCAGGTCACTGATGGTCTGATATATCAGGGCAATGCTGTTGTCCTCATCACTCACCTCTGAAGTGGGAAAGAAAGGAGCTCATTCATCAAATCTCAAGACTGTCACAAAATGTGTACTGTGGCTGAGAGAGAATTCATTCATTATTGTGGGACACACACCTCTGGCTCTTTGAGGATTAGAACAGAACAAATAGGACAAGAGCTGCTAACAGCACATTTATTATTGTGAATTTATACAACAATTAGGTCTGGTCTAACTATTTATCAATTCATTTCTGATTGAACAAGTCACATGCTATGTGTTGTTAGGAGTCAGGATATCCCAGGAGCAGCCTTTTTCAGAAGTGTGCTTATCTGACTCAAGCACCCACCTGCAGCATCCATGAATGTCCGATTGAGGCGGAAGGTGAGCAGGGGCTCCCGGAGGTTCCGCAGGAAGTCCTTCAGAAGGCCCGTGATGGCATGGATGTCATCCACCTTGCTGAGCAACGGGACGGTCTTCCCACGCAGGAACTTCTCCTTGAGCTCACGGACGGTCTTCTCTGCTCCCGACAGCCGGTACAGCCCAGCCTGCATGGGGTGAAGGAGAGGGAGGAGGCACACGTAGGGAGAGGAGAGGATTTGGCCAATGTTCCCACAGCCAGTCAAGCTTTTCAAAGACAGCATGCTGAGCTACCTTACAGGCAGCTGGAAAGTCTATTGGATTCTGCATCACATCTCCTCAAAATCCCAGCATTAAACTGTCAATCTTGTAATCTTGAGTAAAAATGTTTGCTTGAAGATTCTGATAAAACCTCATGTGCTTGATAGTGCAGTTTAGGGGTCATGTAGCTCAGCGAATTTCTCACCTCGTTCAGGCCACGCTGCTCAATCTCATTCACACAGTGCACCACCAGTGGAGGGATCATAGGAGAGGAACCGGACACATAGTCGGACAGAGTGCCCTGGTCACATAAGAGCAATCCAAACCACAACCATAAGAGAGGAACACAGAACACAACAAAACTACTAAGAGGTAGAAAACAACATTGTTTTATCTTTTTATTTAAACATTTAATTTAGCAAGTGGAACAGGCAAATGAGCAAAAAGATAACTGCTAATGAGGTTCAATGAGGTAAAATGTAGTCTGGTATCAATGGTCATCAAAGTATTAGGCCTGTTGACATTTATTATCAGAATGCATCTTAGAATGTTCTGATCTGATCACCAATGGTCGGCTGAAACACATTGCTGCACACACACATGTGCCTTAGACCAATTAGGTTTCATTGAGAATGCATTTTGAAGATTGTTGATACCTGTATTTAGAGTTGACCAAATACAAACAAATGTAAGTGTCTTTCGCACTCTTTTCACAATACCTCGCCAATCTTAACAGGTGTGCCAGCCATGGTTGGTATGCACGGCAAAGGGCAGCGCTCACGGCACTCAGGATGGGACACCACACGGCAGTCTCTGCACTTCAGAGAGATCTTCCCAAACTTGATCCTCTTCCCACAGGGCACACAGGATTCAGGTTTGATCACCTGTTCAAAAGTGAGAGAAGATGCCACACTGTTTAAACTTCAACAGTCTTAACTTTTGCTTGTCACGGTTGTCACTACTGTGCAGTTTTTCATTGATCACTTGCAACTCAATTTGAAAACACTTTTCTTTATATTTCAAGAAGTGACCATAAAAAAGTATGAACTGATACTGTTAGCCCAAAACCAGCCAGAGGTGAAACTCAGTACACATAATATTCCTCATAATATTTACAATTGAAGTGCAAAACCGTGTGCATTGTGCATGAAAGTGAGAACAGTTGCTCTCTTTGCTCTTACTGTTTTGGAGACAAACTCATGCAAGCGCACACCACCATTGCTGGAAGGTGTACTGGGTCCTGTGGAGGTGGTGATGAGTCTCTCTGGCCGACTTGGCTGCTTGAACACTGGATCATTGGACTGAATGGAGTCTGTGTCCCAGTCCTGGGCTGCTGGAGACAGGGGACAATATATCATTTCCATTCTACCACAATAAAACGTCCCTATTGGCCCCAGTTGCAGATATTGAACCAAAACTAAAAGACACCAATTAATCTTATTTTGGACACATAATTCATCTCTATAAGACATTATGGCATATTCCTGCTTTCAAATTAAAGTGACACTATGTATCCTTTGCCATTACCATTTATTTGAGGTAATCCTTTTTAAATTTTTTAAAGTCGTTTTGGTACCATCTCCAAATGAACTGGCATGGCATGTGCTCATATGAAGAGTGGGTAAACACAAATGTATTTCCCACCAGCCGTCCAGGATATACTGTACAGTTTGTGCAGTTCTGGATGGAGGGTAGGAAACCACCACAAAACCAAAGAAAAATCTTTACAATATGACATTGCTGACTGTATTGCCACAGAAATAATCATCATTTAGCAGAGCCAATAAGGCTCTGGACATTGTTTAAAGGTTTTGTGTGCCTTCTGGGTAGCAAGACCAATAGCTTTTCACCAAAAATCCACAACATTGCTTTAACTGAAGAGAGACATTTGATTTTACCTGTCTTTCTTCTACTGCGGGTCCAGTACGGCACAGTTTCAATTGTAGAAACAGCCTCAATAGGTCCTCCATTAGCAGGCACCATTACAGTGGTCTTTGCCACCAGTGACTCATTACCCTACAGTCATGCAGGACAAGAGAGACACACACACACGCACACAGCTATTCAGACTGGATAGTCAATATGCATGAAAGACATTTGGTACATGCGAACAGGAACCAAGGAATGACAGAGCAATGACAAGCCAATTTGTTTTGCAAACACAAAGGCCAAAAGCCCATTTGTCCAGAGGTAACTATGCAAGCAAACAACCAACAGCTCTCAAATGTCATCAAGCACTGTTGCTTCAGTACCTTGTCTGATGTGCGGCCAGTTGAGCGAGACTTTTTTGCACCACCAGCAGGACCATCTGTGTGGTGTCTGGATGATCGCTGAAATTACATTTAAATATTAGATCATCTATGGCTTATCACAGTAGCATTATCTTCAACAGGCACCAAAACAGAACCACTTACTCTTTTTTGTCGTTTCTTCAGCCGGACATTTCTAACCAAGGACGAATCCCAGTCCTATTGTGTGTTAATTGAGGGAGAAAAAAATAATTTGTAACAGGAAATGGTACATTTAGCCTACATTACAAAGACCATTCTCCTCTGCAGTCACACAGAGAGACTTACCAGCGAGTCATCCGTCTTGTCAAAGCTGATGTCAGACAAAATAGAAGCAGACTCATCTATGGTTGGCAATCTGTTGCGGTAGAGAGAACAGGTAAGAAAGCCTCATTACACAACACAGTAAAATTGGCAGTGACTGAACACCTTGCTCAACAGAATGAGCAAGAGGAGAACAAGATGAGTCATTTTTTTTCCTGTGACCTACGTCACATCCTCATCGACACAACATCTGACAAAACCATAACAAAGTAATAATTTTGCTAAACACCTTGAAAAGAACTACTCTTCCACTAGGTGGGGAATTTGTGTTAAATTCATTGTCTTCAGTAATCGGTAGTACAAATACAATAGACTGACAAATTCTAGTGCGTTTTCAGATTATGATACCTAGACAAAACAGCTGGTGATTTGTAGTCTCAGATGACTGCTAATAAAGCCTATAGGCTACATGATGAAGTGGCTGTGCTACATCATCCATCAATTCAAAGCAAAGATTCTGGGCCACTGTACCTCAGGCTGGTATTGAGGTTGGCGTGGGTCTGAGGTCTGACATTGAGGAAGGCCAAGGCAGAGCGCTGTTCTTCATTCAATTGGATGCTGTTACTAGAGCCCTCAGAAACCAGCAACTCCCGTATCAGCTGTATCTGCCGGTCCTGCAGAACAAAACGGCAGACGTATACACAGTGGGTAAATTGGTGGATGCACAGATGGCTTATATATTTATTAAATATATGTAGCATTTATGTAGCAGTACTGTACCTCTTACAACTGGAAATGTATTATTATTTTCCAAACATCACTCTATCATGACTCTGCTGACTATCAGCTACAACGTAGTCCCTCTTACCAATTTCTCACAGTCAGCCTCTGCCTTCTGTCGTCTCCGAATCTCAACGTCCACTTGATTACGGGCGTGTTTGAGCTTCACCTCCAAAGCACCTCTCTCAGTCTCTGCCTTTGCCAGCACCTCCTTACAGGTACAGAAATCCTGCTCCAGTTTCATCCATTTGCGTCTACAGTCCTCGAAATTCAGTGCCATTTGAATGAACTCTGTTTAAAAGAACACAGAATCACATTAAGTGGATAATTTTCTACATAACGCCGTTTTTACGAAGTAATGCGTAGTGAAGTACTTACGCGGCTCAATGCCTTCACTTAGCACATCAACTTGAGTCCGTAGGCCCTGAAAGAGGCTGTGAAGACTTCTCACTGCAGGATCCATGGTCTGTGAGCCAGACAACACAGGCGTAACGTAACGTTAGGAAGAAGTAACGTCACCATAACGATAACCCACTTTATAATTGAACCACTAGGATAACATGACCTGAATGTACTGAAAAGGTACTCGTTTAACTATGATTGAACTACCTCCGTTACGGATAACGCTTGCGTTAAATGCTAAGATGCGAAGATGTCCTAGCCATCAAGAATAACGTTATGTTATCGGTAGACTGAAGATCACAGCTAACGTTAGATGCGACAGTAGTCTATCGATACATTTCAGCGGGGTTTCGGATAACGCAACACGTTTATTTTAGACAAATATTTCATCTGTATCATAACATGACATTGAGCATGGGTCGCATAACGTTCAGTGAGAACTACGTAAACTCACCAAGCTACAACAAGCTACGTGTAACAGTTATGATAGATCCGCTATCATAGGTTGCCAAATCCGAAATGCTAATAGCTAAATTAAAATAGCAAACGTTTGCAGTTAGATATGCATATTCGTGACTTACATAGTTCTCCGCTCCACGCAGTATTTGATCTTAATGTCTTATTGATCAATTTTATGGTGCCATACAAGCTTTACAGGAATTTCAAATTCGTTCCATCACCATCATGGTTTTAACTATCGCCACAACAGCCTACTGTTTGTAAAAGGATAGAAAGTTGCATTTCAAATTTTCCCGGCGACCAATGATAGTGAAGACGTACTGCCATAAACGTGATGACGATGCGCATATGGGCGGAGTCACACGAGCCAGAGTTTCAGGATCACACAGGCATGCAACAGTCAAAAGCTAGAACAGATCTGGACTTGACCCAGATCAGATCAACATTACAGACGGTACCAAAGACACTTTAACTTTAACTTCAACTGAACTTTGAATTTGAATCAAATTAATTAATATTAATAATTATTTATATTATCATATTTAATAATAATAGAATTAATATTCTGCCAGGGTCCATGGACACCCATTTTTCCATATAGGCTATTAGAATAAGAATTAGAACCTACCCAAATTCTTGGTATAAAGCACCTCTATACAATTATCCATTTCTGAATCTAAGTAGCTTGTATATGAAGCTACTTTAACTATAGGCACTATTATAGACACTATAGGTAACTATAGGTGACCAACAGGATCCACACTTTATTGAACTGGATCTGTGGTGCGCTGTGGATGTGTGGGCTAAGTGGGTGGGACTTTTTTGTTGGTCAAAAAAAGTGATGTTGCTCAGAGGGGTATGGCTCTAATGTTGCTAACAGCATGGGCTGCCCGATATTCTGTGATCTTGAATATGCCTACTGGTAAAAGCAATCCAGATGGACCATCATTTCCAGGCTGCAGTGAGATAGATACCAGTCCACTGGCAGTCCAGAGGGTCTTTAATGTTTGTTGACATGTAAGACAGTGTAACTGAGACATATGTAATTGCCACTGGCTGTCACATTGAAGAAATCATCACAGTCCAGCCACCATCTCCAACGTATCAGCTTCTGCATCAAGAAGCTACTACACGGTGAGATCACATCTGTCAGCTGGGACCAGATAGGCCATTGAGAACCTTTGCCAGCAGAGCTTTGAGGGCTGGAGTCCAGCCAGGTAGACCAACTTCCAAAACTCCTGGAGCATACCTACATATTCACAGGCAGAGACAAGCACTGCACTTGTGCCAGCCTGTGCCATCCTGGTCCAGCACTATAGCAATGAATGATAGCGTCTTGATGTTTCTGTGTCAACTATTTTTGCTTAATGACTCTCAGCATGATGATGAACCCTACCCTCTTGGTAGGATTCAAGAGGTAATGGTAATTGCCTATGGTAAATGGACTGCATATACATAGTGCTTTTCCACTCCTAGCACTCAAAGCGCTTTATGTATGCCTCACATTCACCCATTCTCTCTCGCATTCATTAATGGCAGAGCCTGCCATGTAAGCAAGGTACCAACATTCTCACCAGGAGCATTTTGGGCTTCAGTGTCTTGCTCAAGAACACTTTGATGGGGAGTCAGGCGGAGTTGGGCTTCAGTTGACGAATGGCACCTCTACCACCTGCACCACCATCACCTTGCAAGTGGCCACTGGCAGGTCTTTTTCACAGGCTCTGAAATGTCTTGTCATCTTCTTCAAACACTGATGGAGTTAATGATTTACTGCTATAGCTTACCTTTCAAGAGCTATGTTGCCATTGCCAAGCTGGGCACACCAAAACTATGGAAAGCAACTGCTGTGGAGGGGTTAAACTCCAGAGGAGATTATTGGGTTGTTCTGAATCTGAATGCAAGAAAGAAGTCTCTCCTTTGTTGATTAATTGGTAATTGAGCAGGTAATTCCACGAGAAAACAAGAATAATGAGAAAACTTTTTCAGTCGTCTTTGGATTTAAGACTCAGTTGTTGTTTGCCATTTAGACAAGACTTAAGCCAATATGGATCTTGTTCACCTAATTTAAGAAAAAACATGCCTCTTGGTGATGTGAACCTTATGGTGACTAATTTGCATCCAGTGCACCAGCAGCCTAAATGTAACCTATGCTTGCAAGAACAGCTTTATTTTTGTTTTCATGTAGCCTGACAAGCCAGACTATAACATCAAAATGTATCACAAGGGTGTGTCTCATTTCTAGGCTAGTTTTCAAGAATTCCTAATCCAAAACAACAAGAATTGAAGGAATTAAACATGGATTAGGCTGTATTGTTATTGTAGCAATTCATGAACAATATAAACTTTAGACAGTAACAATACTGGTGCATTGACATCATGCTCCAAATTCTGTGATATTGTCCTTGTAACTGTTAATCTTAAAAAGCAAAGGAGGGTTACATTCTAAATCAGTATTTTGGGATAAGACTACTCTGGTATTATTTTGAGATACTTTGTCATAACGCAATGAGTAGGTAATTTTGTGAAAATGAAAAAATTCTAGTCACATCTTACAATTCGTAAGTCAAAAGATTCAACGTCACCATAGAGCTTGGTGAGGGATTATCTAAATAGATATTTGTCTCAACCGTACATGGAAATACATATTTAAAGTCTGGTTTATTTTATTCAATTATTGTTTTCGGACGACACGTCATTGTGCTTGTAATGATGCCTTGGGCTGATGTGAGTATGCAGATTCAACCATAGATGAATAATTCAGAAATTTTAAGTTGCGTATGACTGCACTAAACAAGAAGTCTTGATTAATTCCTGTTCGTCAATAGCATTGATCATAGAGGCTGTGGGCAGGGGGGAAAGGGAGGGTTTGCGAGTGAGAGCGAGCGAGCGAGCGAGAGAGAGAGAGAGAGAGAGAGAGAGAGAGAAAGAAGGAAAGAAAGAGAGACCGCCGAGCTCTTGTCGGGAGGTTTACCCGTAACTTGCAAACCGAAGTCACCGCCTGGGGTGCTCAGTCAGACCATTCAACGGGACTGTCCAGCGCGTGGACGGGCCGTAAAATCCCCGAGAGCGCCGGTAATTGACAAGCACAAAGATGATTGCAACCACGCAACAAAATATGACAACGGACCTGGTAAGGCGGCATTTTCAGTTTACTTATTTTATGTCTCGAATGTGTTATACAGAGTATCGATTCCTGTTTAAAAAAAAGAGGGGGGGGGCACCATATTTTAAACTCTCCATATGCTCGCGCATGGACATTTATTGACGCGCGTGCAACACTATGCTTTTTGTTCAAATTGGTCGTAATATGCTCCTGACTATTGTGTGTAATTTTTATTCATTGGTCTGTTGGCAGTGGGTTTGCTGGAACTATTCCCATAAAAAAACGTCCTCATTCATAGTTTCAAAGAGGCAGTCAATAACGTATCCCCTCTGTTCTCAATTCCAGTACACCATAGACTGCAGTGTAGCCTATGCCAATGGATTAGGTTTCTCAATAGGCTCAATGCGGCTATTATCCACTGATTTCGAGGTTCAGTTCTCCTAGATAAAATCTCCTGATGTTTCTCATGTTGCAGTAGGTTACATCTTCCTTTATGTTCCCGCTTTCCGTCACTCATAACTTTGCAACATGTTTTTAGATTTTGTTGAACCTTTGCCCCGATTCGTTTATGGTCACTTATCTTACTAGCAGCACAGCAGTTATTAATTTTATTGCTTTTTTTCTAACAAGTGGAACATTCATTTATGTTTCCACTGACAGTGCAACGAGGGAATAGGATGCCCTCATCAGGCAGAAATGTAGGCTTTGGCACGGTGTGTTTCCCTCACATGGTCAGATAAAATAAAAAGTGGACCACGAGTAAGGACAGCAAACAAATCCATTGCCTTGTACATTAGGACTTAATGTTATGCGCATCTGGTGATACATACTGATAGATGGGAATGTCCTAAATATCCAGACAAGCAGTGTGGGATTTTCCACTGAACACATTGAAGGCCCCTGGATTACATCTTTAGTGACAAATAAAATAAATCATTGACAGACATTTGCTTCATGTGCAAGTCCTGTCATGCTTGCGCATGCCATATAATGTCATTTACTTAGGCTAAGGACAGCATGTCATATTGAAGGCTGTGTTGCCTTGAAGATGTCTCTCTCTGTGTGTCTCTATATTCTCCTACAAGCCTTTCCAAACAACTTTTGTATGTCACGTGATGTTAGTGGCAGGCTCCCTCAGCAGCAGAACTGCTGACACCCAGAAAGTGTCACGGTGACTAAATGTTATTGTTGTTGTCTGCACATTACTTTGAAAAGAGGGGGGTGAAAGACTGGAGTAACACAGTTATTTCATGGCTTTCTCCAGATGACAGCAAGGGATCTCAGTGCTGAGTATATGGGTGTTTTGACTGGAAGGTCTCGCATGCAATTTATTCTCATAAATGAATCTAACAGGAGCAATGTGCTGCTGTAGTGTGCCAATAGGAGATGCATTTTTTACTTACAGGCAATTTTCCGCCTCTCATTTCTGCCCATGGGCTTCAGTGTACCTGGATAATTAGTTTCTTGCTATTACATGGCTTCATTGGCATTGTGTTTTATGACCGAAAGCAATATTGTCCTCAGTAATTTGGTTCCACATTAGCAATCACAGAAAATACAATATATGACAGCTCATCACAAGAAGAAATATTTCATCCTGCTTTTGTCATTGTAATCATATTTATTCTCATTTGGTGTTTTCAATTACTTTTTTATTCAGACAGATATCCCAATTACGTTTGAGTGAGAGATGAAATAGAGCCATAGATGGTGGTGTGATGAGACTGTTGTAACTGTTGCGTGGTGTTCTGATAAAGTGGTGGTAGGGTTAACAGCAGTGCCACATTAGCTCATCTGTAATTATTTGATCCTCTGTAGAACCCTGTCAGCATTCAGCACCAGGTCTTCAAGAGGGCCATGACTTGGAGTTTTGTTGCACTCTCATTTCATTTCCCCACATCACATCTCATCTTGGCAGCACTCCTCCATCTCTCTTTTTCCCCCTTCTCTTTTTCTCTCTATACTTCTGCCTACATCCCTTGCTATCATCCGTACTCCACTCTCCGCCTCACTCTCATTGTCTTGGGTGTTTCAAGGCACCACGGTTATCACTGCCTTCTTAGACTGAACAATTCTCCTTTCTATCTATTCAACATTATGAAATGAGAGGTTGATAAATATGAGTTTCATGAAGATGCTTTCTTTTATATTCAAAAGGGGACATATTATAAATGCATGTTTCTCTAAAGGCACAATTGCCATAATGTTTGTTGTTACACTTAGAAGATAAGTCATTAATCCCAGTGATGCCAGAGGATGCAGTGTGTGGGTGTGTGTGTATGTTTATTCTGTAGTGTGGTTAGACTGTAGCATCTTCCCTTTGCCTCCATGCACCAGTGCCTACCAGTACATCCTCACCGCTCTATCACCAGAGACAGCTATAGGGAAAGCCCTGAGCCTTTGTATACAGGCTCCTTCCCTCTTTGTGCTCTTAAATGTAGTGGGTGTTGGGCTATTTGGGCTATACCACTCTGCATTTGTGTTGTGCTCTCTGCATTTGTGTTGTGCACTGTGGGTTTGTGTTGTGCACTGTGAGTTTGTGTTGTGCACTGTGCATTTGTGTTGTGCACTGTGAGTTTGTGTTGTGCACACTGAGTTTGTGGTGTGCACTGTGAGTTTGTGTTGTGCACTGTGAGTTTGTGGTGTGCACTGTGAGTTTGTGTTGTGCACTCTGCATTTGTGGTGTGCACTGTGAGTTTGTGTTGTGCTCTCTGCGTTTGTGTTGTGCACTGTGAGTTTGTGTTGTGCACTGTGAGTTTGTGGTGTGCACTGTGAGTTTGTGTTGTGCACTCTGAGTTTGTGTTGTACACTCTGAGTTTGTGTTGTGCACTGTGAGTTTGTGGTGTGCACTGTGAGTTTGTGTTGTGCTCTTTGCGTTTGTGGTGTGCACTCTGCATTTGTGTTGTGCACTGTGAGTTTGTGTTGTGCACTGTGAGTTTGTGGTGTGCACTGTGAGTTTGTGGTGTGCACTCTGAGTTTGTGTTGTACACTCTGAGTTTGTGTTGTGCACTGTGAGTTTGTGGTGTGCACTGTGAGTTTGTGTTGTGCTCTTTGCGTTTGTGGTGTGCACTCTGCATTTGTGTTGTGCACTGTGAGTTTGTGGTGTGCACACTGAGTTTGTGGTGTGCACTGTGAGTTTGTGTTGTGCACTGTGAGTTTGTGTTGTGCACTGAGTTTGTGTTGTACACTCTGAGTTTGTGTTGTGCACTGTGAGTTTGTGTTGTGCACTGTGAGTTTGTGTTGTGCACTGTAAGTTTGTGTTGTGCACTGTGAGTTTGTGTTGTGCACTGTGAGTTTATGTTGTGCACTCTGCATTTGTGTTGTGCACTGTGAGTTTGTGTTGTGCACTGTGAATTTATGTTGTGCACTGTGAGTTTGTGTTGTGCACTGTGAGTTTGTGTTATGCACTGTGAGTTTATGTTGTGCACTGTGAGTTTGTGTTGTGCACTGTGAGTTTGTGTTGTGCACTGTGAGTTTGTGTTGTGCACTCTGCGTTTATATTGTGCACTGTGAGTTTGTGGTGCGCACTCTGCGCCCCGACTGCGCTGCGCTGTGCTCCCCTTCATTTCCCTGCTTGTGAGTGTCTGCCAGGATCACATGGGCCATTGTGTGGAGATTAGTTAGTGTCTGCCCCCTGCTGTAGTCCTCGCAGCCATGCTTGAAAGTCTTATACCAGTCCAGTGCCGGACTCTGATTGATGACACTGAATGAAATTGGCTGAGAGCTCATTGCTCAATATATTGTCACAATCTGAATACTGTATGAGAGGAATCTTTTGAAAGTCTTTAAGTATCACTTTCATACGCTTGAGTAACTCTGAATACGTTGACTTCTGAAGTATAGAGCCGTTCATGTTACAAACCTCTGTTAAAAAACGATACTTATGTAACAGTGCAGTTTCTCTGATTGCTTTGTGTAAAAGTGACCCTGGATTTAAACTATGCAACTGTAAAATCTGAAATTTAAACTGCATGTTCTAGCTCCTTGGCTCTCTAGACTGGCCTCTTGAGTCCTTGAAATGTAATTTATGTGTTATTGTTACATTAGCTGATCTTTTGGGACTGCATCTCTTGTTGGGAAAAGCTGCACTCATTGCCAGTATAGTTATTTGAAGCCACGAAGAGATTAGACTTCTGCCTGAAATGAATCACATCTTGTGAGGCCTGTGGAAAAATCCACATTTTGTGTGTGTGTGTGTGTGTGTGTGTGATGCTGGTACTGTACTCTTGGTCAAGCATTGGAGCCTTGCATCTGTTTCCTCTGATATCATTCAGTGAGCTTCTATCCTCTCATACCAGTGAGGGCTATTTCACTTAGGATCTTAAGTCCTGTGTGCTGGCCAAGTTTGTAGATTAGAGAGTGGCGCCATTAGCAACTGACTAGAAATCTCCCAATTTTTTATCACTGCCAAACGCCAAAGCACACTTCTGGACATTCAGTGTTTTCTCAGTTGAATGGCCGCAGCCCACAACTCCAGTGCTGCCCATACTCTCTTTCTGCTTATAAAGATTTAATGACGTGGGCTGTCCATCATGTGGCACTGTGCCGGTCAGCTGTAGTGGCTCAGCAGCTAAGTAAATAACAACTGCTGAATATGGATAAAATATGGAGGTTTTGCATTTAACTTCAGGCGAAGGAAGGTGATGCAATCCACCATCTCTGAGTCTCCATACAAGCGTATGTAAAAGTGAGCATTCGTTCTCATGACAAGTAGAAAACAATGTGAGTGAGTAAGCAGAGAGGGAAGGAGAGAAAGGAGGAGAGACAGGAGGTAGGAAGAATGTGACCTGAGGCGTGCAGAGGAAAGGTGTAGTGGTGGGTGGTTTTGCAGGGGCTGGATGGCACCCACACCACCTGTGTGCTGGTTGTGTGTATGTGTGTGTGTGTGTGTGTGTATGTGTGTGCTCAGTTCTGTGCCCGTGCCCATGCTGGTTAGGAAGCATGACAAGCCAGCAGCAGCAGTGAGCTGGTCATGACATAGGAACACACACACACACACATACACACACACACACACACATATCCGTCCCCCTCACACACCCTTGGTGTGTGCTCTCTTCTCTCCTCCTGGATGCCAAACCTTGGAGAGAGTAGCGTCTCAAAGACTGCAAAGGTGCCATTCAACAACCCCCCCCCCCTCCCCCTTCCCGGATGCCAAACCCTGAAGAGGGATGGCAGCAGTGCTTCAGAGAAGCCCTGTTTCACACCATAAGCTCAGTGGATAATTTAGTTGGAGGAAGCGCACCGCTGGCCACCAATGCCGTTGGCAGAAAAAAGGTGAGCATATGTTGAGAGCAGCAATATGCCCGCACAGCAATATGCCAGTGGGTCTCATTGGCCTCAAGGTCATTTCCCTTCTCCTGCTTGTAATGTGTCCTTGTTAAAATACAATTACAGGCACAAAAAATCAGCCATCCACACAACTTGTGGTGAATGTGAATTACTTGACTACTCTGTTTTGGTGTCATCGCCACTGCATCTGCACTGCGGATGGTAGTCGTTTTGAATTATTTCAGTTTTTGTCGGAACAATTTCTACTCTTGTTCTTTCTCCGAGGCCTGACCAAATTGAGTTTCCATCACATTTTCAATGTCTTGTTGATGTCTATGCACTCAGACCATTTACATAATGTGAGTGAATGAAATAGGCGGTTTGCTGGTGAAATGAACACGGGTGGCATACACTTACAGCATCGGGGAGCTGAGGTCATCACTTATTTAGCACTCTCAAGCTTTACTCTCTCAGGACTGAATGTCCTAAAGCAAAGCAGAGAGCTGATCAGTCCTCAGGAGGTGCATAAAGGGTTATGTGGTTTCATCTATCAACTCTGAATAACAGCGCCATGTGAAAACCCAGTCCTGTCGAACTAAAACTTAACTTCATGACACAGAATCAACACAGGTCAGCAAATACCCCTCCGGTAAATCGAGTTAAAGTGGCAGCTTGGCTAATGACCTCCATTTTTCATTCACCGAGTCAATGGCAATGTTGCAAATTTGAATTATATGAGTGAATGAATTATATGTTAATCTGGAGTTGTGTCACAAGATCAATGGCAGTCAGTCATTTAAACAAGACATTGTAAAACCACTTTGATGGCTGGCGGATACACTTAACAATTAATCTCCACCTCACCCCCTTCTCTAAAACCTAGGCCTGTTCAATCGCATGTTTTTTTTTTTAGAGATTGCTGCTCATGGATTTGTTTTGGATGGTTCACCAGATGTAACAAAATTATGCAAACCACTGTCAACTCTGCATGCAGGGGCTTCATTAGTCCTCCTGTTGGGCTCAGAGTGATTTATCGCGCATGTTTTTTTTATAACCACTGAGGGAGGAGACTTGTGGTGGAGCACCCCCCCGAGACTAATTTATGAATCGCTTGCACACCCCCCTGTGGAATGTTTGGAAGGATAGCCCTGCTGCTCAGGGAGCCAATTCTGTGCTGGTGTTTGTGTCCTACGGCTTGTATTGGCTCCTACCACTCACTATGACTAGCACTATTCCTGCAAACTACAACAGTCAATGTACGTGCGTAGCATGTAAACTAAAACACACGATCTGATCATCGCACATGCCCTATCATCCCAGGTATAATCCCTAACTTCAAAATGCAGCATTCTCACTATGGATTGCTGTGTACCAGAGATGTTTTGGCTGCCGGGCCTATGTGCACGTCAGAGACTGGACACTCTCCAGAGGCACTGTGAATAACACAACTGCCTTTTTTCGCTCAGCATTCCTTTTATAGATTGTTCCCTGCTGGAATTGCCTCTTGCACTCTCAACATTGATCCCCCCCATCCACATCCACCTCCCCACCCTCCCCATGACTCGCCGTGCTTTATATGATATCTGGCATGGAGCTAAAGTCTGACACCTGCAACTCTTTCCTCTGTCTCGCCTGGGCTACTCTCTACGAGGCGAGCGGGCGCCTGCTCAGAGCTGGTTCTGCTCTGCAATGCAGGAGCGCTTCACTGACAGTTTCATTAGGTCCTTGTGCCACAATACCTTGTTGTGAGTATGTGTGCCACTAATGAGAAATATGCTTGCCTTTAAGGCTCAGCTTTTCATCGATTCCATTTCTTGTGACCATAGACATATGTGTGTGTGTGTGTGTGTATGGGAGTGTGTATTTATGGGAGCTGTGAGCTCTTGTACATTCAGGTCACACTCAGGTTAGCTTAGGAAGGTGAATTGTCCATCCCCTCCCACCCCTCCTTCCCCTGTAGCTCCCATCCACCCTGCTGATGCCTCATTTCCAAGTTTGATGAAAGTCCATCTCATTTCAAGCTGGAGTGCCCCACCACGCCTACCCCCCTCCAGATCTGTAACAACAGAGTGATCTTAATTGGGAGTGTAGTCTAATTTGTTAGCTCAGGGGAATTCTGCCATCCAGGCTGCCACACAATAGAGGCATCCATTGTAGGACACTTCTCTTCAGCTCTTCCTGCAGCTGATGCCACAAAGCCTAATTTGGAGGCCATCGTCAGAATGAAAACATGGTCTGCATGTTGTCTGCAATAGAACTAATTGTGTTTTGTTGTGTGCCAGAACAGATCACACTGCCTCTGCTAATACATACTACACCTAGGCCACTTGTAGACTAGAGAGGGAGCGTGAAACTATAAGTGATGTTGCCTTTAGGTCTGGAGGGGATGAGACTGAAATGGAGCACTGTCACTGATGAGAATTAGCTGTTATCTCTCTCTCTCGCTCTATCTCTCTCTCTCTCACTCTCTCTCTGTCTCTCTCACTCTCTCTGGGTCTAGGGGTGCGTGAGATGTGGGGAGAAACATTGTTTTTGGATGTCTCAGCTGATGCAGCTGACAGCAATTTTAATTTGAGAATGTTATGAAGCCTGGGCCAAGGAGATCTATTAAAGATGAGACCTTGGCTGCTGCCCATATTGGCAACCAGACAAGCTATAGAAGTGTTTTTTTTTTTTTTTTGCTTTGCAGCAACTGTGACAATGACTGTTAAGTTAGTCACCAAATTAGAATGTTTTTTTTTTATAAGCTTGTCTTAGATGGGGAAAGTTTTTTTAATGAACTGGAAAATTAAGATTTATATTAAGATTTAATCCAACTTTTTTGGGATTGAGATAAGACACAGACATATTTGGTTATCAGAAAGATCTTGTGTTGGTTTTGTTGAGTGCTCTTCTTTGAGAGCCAGTTTGGATTACGAAATGTACTCCTCAGTTACTCAGTAACTTGCTGTTAATGTCTTATTTGCAAATGTATCACTGCTGCAGCAGGAGCTTGATAGATGAGCTGGTCTATAATTCAACAGGGATTTCAGGATTTTTAGCAAAAAGCACACGGCACCCTTAACATCTCAGCCATCCCGTGTTGCATACCTCTGCAGTCGTGATCTATTTGGTCCGTGGAGAGCAGGGACACGTGACACGTGCACTCCAGTGGAGTGGACCTTTGCTTAATGGCTGCTCACCTCTCCGTCTCTGTGGTCCGATGGATGGACTCTCCCCTGCGGCTATGGCCCATGGAGGGCAGTCATCTGGGGACAACTGTTGATGCATGGCCAGCCCAGCAGAATGACAATCTGTCAGGCTACAAGCCGGATGGATGGCTCCACCCCCCCCCCCCCACCCCCCACCCCCCACTCACACACATGCTCTCTCTCTCTATCTCTCTCTCTTTCTGTCTGTCTGTCTGTCTCTCTCTCTCCCTTTCTGTCCATTTCTCTTTCTCTCTCTCTCTCTCTCTTTCTTTCTGTCCATCTTTCTTTCTCTCTCTCTCTCTGTCTTGCCCACACACATAGCCTCCACCTATAGCAACCCTGGGGGAAAATGAAAGGAGGCGTCCATCTCTCCGTGGCCCCACTCAGAGGACAGAGGTGGCAGGTCCCCTTGCGGGGCCCCAGCACTGCGGGCTCCTGATGAAGGCTGCACTTTACAAGAGTACTCCATGATTGCCCTCTAATACGGCTTTGACTCACGCAGTCCGTCATTACAAGCACTGCTCGACTGTGATGAATATGCCGCATTGACTGTTGCCTGTGAGTGATGGGGGCTCCTGCGGTGGACAGACGGGGATGTTCACTGCAGCCACATGCCTGGCTCCAGGGTAGTCCTACCTGCTACTTCCACTCAAGGAAGCTTCATGCGTGTTTATTGAACACACCTCCTTTGGGCATTTACCTGATGCATTTTGCTTGGACAGTGTTGCCTGGAGAAGACCAATCAAAGCACCAGACGATTAAGTGCAAACTGGCAGGCATATAGTGGATTCTCGATGACTCGCCCAGACGTTTTTCTCTTGTGCTTCATCCTCTGCTGTCACCTATGCCCCATTAGCATTGCTACAGGTGTAATGAAGTGGCAACACCGGGGAAATTACGTGCAAACGAACAGATATCAATCACGCGCAATTAAGTGATCGTTTCGTTACTCAAGATCGGTTTCTTCTCTGGCCTGCTACTTTTGGGAGCAAGCACACACACGTCTAAAGCACACAGATTTGCTTCCAGGCTGGGTGGGACTGGTGTCCTCCTCCCGGAGGCTCTCTGCTCTGATACACACTCTTTTTGTCTCTCGCTGTGGCGGGGCCCTACTGTGAGCTCGGGAAATGAAGCTGCGCTAATGGACTCTCCCTCAGCTGTCCAGTCTGCTGTGTGTGTGTGTGTGTGTGTGTGTGTGTCTGTGGATGTGCTAGAGGGGAATGTGTGAAGGGCTGTGCATATACAGTATGCTGTATAAATGTTCCATATCCTTTTTTTCCTGCACAGGACCTGGGGGGTTCAGGTGGACCCCCACGGAACTGGAAGGGTATTGGCATTGCCATGGTGGTTATCCTCGCCGTCATGTCTCTGGTCCTCCTAGCAGTGGTCCTCCTCACACCTGGTAAGGCTGGAGGTGGAGGTGGAGGGGTGGGGGTGGGTGGATGTTTGGGGGGGTTGGTTAAAGCTAAGTGGAGCACAACTGAGGGTGAGAGAGACGGATGGAACAAGGGAGGACGCTAGAAGGCGGTGAAAACAATTTGACTCGAGAAAGAGTGAAGAGGAATGGGAGGAAAATTGAAATGCAGGGGCATTGCAGGAGGTGATGGCAGGGGGCTGAGAGGAGGGGGGGGGCATGCCTGCGAGTTCTGTTTGATGGCGAGGCAGATGAAGCGAGAGAGTTAGAGAGAGAGAGAGAGAATGGGGGACAGGTACAGAATACACAGAGGAGCACAGACCCTTTTAGACACCACAGTCAGACATACACAACCACACTATTCAAAGGCAGGGGGATAAATGCATCCATTCAACAATGCAACAAAGCCAAATGACAACACCTAATCCTTACCACCGACTGGGCGTTGGATGTGTATGAACACAAAAACATGTCTAAACTGTCATGTAGTGCTATGCACTAATGGTTCACTGTTACCTTCTTATGCTTCACATTTTCTCTTCATTACAGATGAGTCTCAACTCCTACTGCAGTCCCCTCTCACAGTGGAGGACATTGAGAACCGTGGGTTCAAAGTTCACGACCCCTGTGTGAGCTGGCTGACCGGTCAGTGTTTTGAGGAATGGATACTGCTCAGTGTCTTGATCAGTGACTGATATCAATTTGTGCGTTGACCAGGCCAAGCCATTATCATCTGATTTGGCAACCTCTTTCCTGCTCCTGAGTGGTTAGGGATGAATGATAATGGCAAAACCTTGGAAAAGCCCTTACTTGGCACTCTTTACACTCTATATCAGTTACTTAGAAATTGATTGTTTATACAGCAGGCAGTTTATTATTCATATTTAAATAATTGAAGCAAATATTGTCACCAGGCAAAAAACATTTAAAATATGTAGACATGTTAATTTTAGCATTCCCAACTATGAGTGACACCACTTCACTCGACGATCTCCTTTCAGATCAGTAACTGATAATAACAAATGGCTTACACAGTGATTGTTCAGAAATAGATTCTAACCCCTGTAGGTGATGCCTGTTGACCTTTGCTCTCGATTGCAGAGAACGAGGTAGTCCTGCGCACCAGGGAGGGTCACGTGTTGACCTACGGCCTGCAGTCCAACCTTACGTCAACCTTACTGGACAATAGCACGCTGGTGAGTATCAGCGACACATAGCATAGCAAAGGGCGAGGTTCTTTGAAGATGGGCAAGGTGATTAGGTTAGCAGGCCCGCTGTATATTGATTTAGTCATATTGGCTGACAGCAGGACAAATGGACCAGTCAATAGAAACCTGCCCTGAGCTGCAGGGAGAATATGGAGCACTTGTTAAACACTCTGTGGGTTAAAAAAGGGATCAGCCATGGTGAACGGTTCGTGCATCAGCCTCCTCTCTCTGCCTTGTTTCCTCTCTCCTCTCTCTCCTCGATTGCCACCTCCTCTACCACCTCCTCCACCACCTCCGCTCCTGCCACTGCCACACGTGCCTGGCCGCTGTTCACATTCGCTCACGGTAACATATGGCTTCAAAGTGATTCCCTGAACAGGGGCTCCTCTTTGAAAAGCACATCGCTGTCACTCAGAGGGACTTATGTGGGTCAGTGCCTGGGAGCCGCGCAAGCGAGAGAGTGCACGAGCGAGCGGGTATGGCTGTTTTCTCCAAATGAGATGGAGGAATCCGGGGGCTCGCCTCTCTCACAGTTGCTCATTTTTATTGTCACACACACTGTGGAATCATTCTTCCTCTCCCTAAACAGCTCCCTGAGCACCAGACTGAACTGACACACCTTTATCAGTCATTTCCTCCCCTGCAGTTTAATCACCAAAGGGCTGAGACAGATTCTAAGAAGTATGGTGATTGTTTGTACTCTTGTGCTGGGTTTCTGAAAGAACAATGAAACATCAGGGCATTCTCACTTGTTGTCATCTTTATTTCAGGATCCTGAAGGCATGAAGTTCCAAGTGTCGGCAGATAAGAGATTCATTCTGTTGGCCTACAACATTCATCCGGTGAGTAGCATATAATCACTAAGAAAAAAAAAAAAATAACATGGCCAAAGAAGCCTGTCCTCTCTCCAAATCTCAACCGTGGCGACATCATCTTGTGTCCCTATGCCATCAGATCTCTTATCTCATTGCAAATAGTTGACCGTTTGTGTAACCTCCAGGTTTCATATTTACTTAGCAAAACAAACTGTGAAATTGTCCTTGGTGTCTTTGAAGTCACAGCATCGTTGCAAAGAGCCTATTTAGATGCCAGTCCTGATGAAAGTCCTTTATGCTGCAAAATAGATTAAAGCACAGTCCCCTCCGTTCCACAGTGCACTGGTGTAAATTCAGTTGAACGCCCCCTCACGCATGCTGCAGGATGCCAGCCAAAGGGATCAGAGGGGCGGAGCTGGGAGAGCTGTGTGTCTCATCCACGGGCTAAGGGAGTCTGTTTGTGTTCAGATAGCCTGCTGATAATTGTGGCATCGAGGCACCGGCAGTAGCCTCCCCTTTAATCCCCATTCCAGGACATGGGTGGGACAAGCCGGGGTGATGTGGTGGGGGGCTGGGGGACTGGGAAAGCAATAATGAGGCACGAGTCGAGTCTGGCCCAACAACGCTGCCACCACTGCTGGTGCTGCTGCAGTGGCAGCCTCTGCAACACGCCGGAGTGATGCCACATGCTTTCACACTGAGTGCTGAAGCTGGATCATGGAAAGATGTGTGTTGAATATTCATAGGTGGTAGAATGGATGTGGTGAGGTGAGGGAGGCTGAGAGTGGGTGGGTGGGGGTGAGGATGGGGGTTTAGGGGGTGGGGGGTTGTGAGGTGGTGGTGGAGCTCTGATCGGTTTGATGTTGAACAAATGGGTGTAGAGAGGAGGAGGAGATATGTGGGAGTTTGGGTGTGGAGAATGAGGCATGGGGAATGAAATCGCTCTGATGCGTCTGCACAGCATTTTAATGAGGCATGAGGAGAGAGATGGTGGGAGAGAGAAAGAGACAGACAGAGTGAGAGTGTGAGAGAGAGAGAAAGTAGAGAAGAATGGCAAAGAGTGACTGACACAGAGAATAGGTAGTCGAGAAAAAAAGACAAAGAAAAGCAATTGAGAGTGTGACAGGCAGTGGCCCAGAGAGAATGACTGTGGAAGAGAGAGACATTCAGGAAAGGGGGTTGAGAAGTGCTTGAAACTGAGCTCCTGCAGGACTGTCTACAGCCAGGTGGCCATCACAGACACTCAAATAACAAGGAGAGCTTCTCTCTCTCTTTCTTTCTCTCTCTCTCTCTCTCTCTCACTCTCGCTCTCTCTCTGTCTCTGATACTCGGTTGTACAGCTAGGATAGTAGTCTGTGTATGCTTGTGTATTTTTGTTGAGGGCATTTCCCTAGACTGACCCTCTGCTTCTGCAAATAACTGCATGCGTAATAGATTTCGCTGCTTCCTCGGCTAGCAAGTCGGAAGTGGAATGCAACAGTAATGGGGGACTTGCAGGGAGATGAGAGAATGAAGGGCACATCCCAGGGATCAGTTCAGCCTTATTAAACATCCTTCTCTGATATATTAGCCTAGTCTGTCACACTAGGCTTTGCCATGCTCGGGGTGTGCTGCCTTTCTGCACTATAATATCAATGTACTGTGTGATGCAGTACTCACATGAGTGCACAAGATTCCCATTAGCTCTTGGTAAATTCAAGCTCTTGGTAAATTCAAATCATTTTGTGAGCATCTTCCTTACATACATGAGCTGGTTTGATTTCTGAAGCATGAAATATGGATGAAGAGACAGTGTAGAGTCCATCAGAAGAGATACTCCACATCTTCACAAAAAAGACCAAAGATATTGAATGATAACAGAATTTTAGCTATCTGTGCATAGAAATCAGGTGTTGTCATTGACAGTACATTGTGCGACACCCACCACTCTACCGCCATGTTTTCTATAGTGGTTACATTGGCCCACTGGGAGCAAGACACGAACATGTCTGAGGGTTGTACTGATGGTTTTGACACCATGGTGAGTACCTCCGAGAGCAAGAAGCGTATGCGTGGGTGGTCTGTCTTACAGTGGGAAAAAAATCATCCCTGCACTTTGGAAGAAGACTGTTTGGGTGGGCTATCACAACAATCACGACTCTGCACGACTTTCTGCAGTTCATCTGCACACCTCTTGAGTGCCATCTCCTTTTGCACATTAAAGGTGTCAAAACTTCAATTTAAAAATACAAACAAAAAACTGTCTTTTCTTTGTCTTTTCATTCTCTCTCTCTCTGTCTTTCCCTTCATCTGTTAGTCCCTGTTAAACACACACATGCACATGCACATGCACACACACACACACACACACATGCAAGCTCTTCATCTCATTCTTTCTGTGTAGATATGAAGATCTATTGAATAAACTGGATGGGAATGTGTGTTTTGATTTATCATACACACAAACATTGTCAACAGTTCTTTACATCCTTGAGCTTGAAGCTCTAAACTGTATGTTGAGGGATTGTGTGTGTGTGTGTGTACATTTTTTATGCTTTCTCTGAGCTCAGCTCCCTTATGTCATCTGTATGTGATGTGTGTAAGCAAATGGTTATGCTCCATCCCCTAAGGTATTCAAAGCTGTGCCATTTCCCACATTCATAATCTATGTGTTGCGTTTATGTGTCTGACTGGGTGTGCTTGGAAGTATGTGTGGGTCCTCTTTGTCACATAACCCCTCCAACCAACACCCAACCCTTTCCCTCTCTCTTTCTCTTTCCCTCTCTCTTTCTCTCTCTCTCTCTCTCTCTTTTTCTTCTTTATCTCCAGGGGATTTCTGCTGACTGTTGCAGTTTGCAGTAAGTACAGGGAGCTTTATTGAAGCAGAGGATCTGAGTGAGTGTGGCAAGGATTGAGAAAGAGAAAGAGAAGAAAAAGGAGAGAGAGAGAGAGCGGGCAATAGAGGGGAGGGGGCGGCGAGGACAGGGCTGGGGGGTTGTGGCAGTGCAGGCAGAGGGGGATAAAAAACGATGCGATATCTCCACTCGGCCTCAGATCACCCTGGCCTATCAAAATCAATCACAGCACTGGATGAAAGAGGGAGCAGGGAGCTGGGGACGCCCAGATACACAGTCAGGAGAAACTGCAGAAGAGAGAGAAGGAAATGAGAGAGAGAGAGAGATAAGGAGAGAAGAGAAAGAGAGGAGTGATATTGAGAGAGAGAGTACAGAAGAGAGGAGATGAAAGAATAGGAGAGGAGAGAGGAGGAGAGGAGGAGAGGAGAGGAGGACAGGAGCAGTGCATAGAAATAGAGGGAGAATGTGAGAGAAAGAAAGAGATGAGTGGGCCATGTGTAAAATTGAAAAGCCTCTCTCTCTGGGATCATGTATAGCCTGGGGGTTAGTGGGCTTTGAAAGCACAGTGGCCCAAGCTGCAGGAGACAGAGCGGCAGGAACACAATAGTCTTTGTGACCAGCACCGTACCACCACTGCTCTAAACCTCTATTTCTCTCTCCATGTCTTCTTCTTTCTTTCCTGCTCTCTCTTTTTCTCTTTCTCTCTCTCTATTTTTATTCACCTCTTTCTCTCTCTATCTTTCTTTATCTCTTTCTATTTCTCTCTATTTATCATTCTCTATTGTTTCTCTCTCGTTCAATTTATCTGTGTCCTGTTTTTTTCTCTCGCTATTTCTCTTTCTTTCATTTTCTTTGTCTCTCTATTACTCCCTCTATTTCTCGGTTTCTTTCTTTCTGCCTTTCTTTCAGCTGAACTTCCCCCACCTCATTTGGCCAGGCAGAGGGATGTGTCAGACACAATGAGTGTTGTAATGCCCCATCATCAGCAGTGCACTGTGAACGTACCCACTTCCAGACCTCAGACCTCCACAGTGGATGGCTTCAGATTTTAATAACCCTGTACACCAGATAAACAAGCAAGCATCACACACACACACACTCACTCACACGCACACACACACACATAGAGAGAGAGAGAAAAACACATTAATGAATTTAATTTCATTTTAATTCATTTTAATTCATTCATTTTAATTACACACACATACATACTGTGTGCATACACATAAACACACACATGCACATACAGACAAAGAGAGAGAGAGAAAGAGAATTAATTTAATTTCATCATGCTTATATATTTTTTTCCCATTACTACTTTTTATCTGTTTTTGGTAGTTATTGGGCCTGTTACACACTTGACACGTACACACAGCGTGAAACAGCATCACACACACTCCTCACTCTCCCCCCCCCTCTCTCTTTCTCTCTCTCTCTCTCTCATGGACGCTATGAAGATGAATAGATAAAAGCTGAGGTGTGCAGACCACCTCCAGGTTCATTTGTAGTCATATTAGAAGCAGAGGGAAACTGGTATAGAAATACTGTTGACGCTGCAACTGAGGGGCTGTGGGGCGGTGAGTAGTGGCAGTGGTTTGCGAGGTGTTTGTGTGTGTGTATATGTGTGAGAGAGAGAGTGAGTGAATGTATGCACGTTCAGCAATGAGAATGGATGAGAGGGGAGAGCGCCATTGCGGGGGCACGAGCGTGTAGTCCAATATTGTATTATCGAGTGCATCATTACAGGCCGACGGAATGGGATCGCAGTAACTTTGATGCACTTCTGCTTGCCCCGTTCCCCCCGCGCTGTTTACAGAAGCACCCCTCCTTGCATTGTTCCCTCTTCTCTCTCTCTCTCTCTCTCTCTCTCTCTCTAATTTTTTCCTCCAAACAGTTACAACGGAAGGCAGATACAAGCCAGGCTCCCTGACAGGAATGAGGGGGAAGGATTTATGACTCATGCATTGGGAGGCACTGTTACATGTCCCCCAGCCCCCTGTACACACACACACAGACACAGACACAGACACACACACACACACACACAGACACAGACACAGACACAGACACACAGACACAGACACGCACACACACACACACACACACACACACACACACACACACACACACACACACACACGTGCACACTCCACACACACACCAAGCAATCTGCAGATGTATGCACATTTACAAATACACACATTTGCACGTACAGTTAGATTAACCAGACTGTGAAGCCCCCTCTCGCAAACAGCACACACAGTTCAAGAAAACACACACACACGCACACACATTTGCATATACATAAAAGTCTCTCTGTTCTGAGACTCTCTAATGATGAGTTATTAGCCGGAGGAGTTCTGGCTGTGTTGACAAACCTTAAAGAGCTACTTAAACAGAGTGCCAATGACACACCAGCCTCTCCCATAATTCCTTTCATGCCTCCCTGGCTGCCATGGCCTGTTAAAAAGCTCTTAAATTTGCTCTCCTGTTTTAGTGCCCTACTCTAATGAAGAGGAGTGACCCACACTATCCTTACCCTTAAATAACCCATATGATGTGACAATGGCACGTGGAGAATATTTCTACTTGTTAGAAATCAGCTTTCAGTAATGGTTATGCGTAGCTGTGTATAGTTACAACTGACAGGAAGAACAGTAATTGTTTTTCTTTACCTATATATGCAGTGGTACTCATTGCTGTTTAATGTCAGTCAGTACAGTGGTTTATTAGTACTGTTTCTTCTCCAGTGTCATGTATTTAGTTTGCCACTGTGCTTTTTAAAATTATTTATAGCAATCTATTACAAATAATCTGAAGTTGAATGTGGTGTCAATCTGCCATTTTAAAAATCCAAGTAAAGAAAGAAGAGAGGTCTAAACCAAATGTCCTTGATTTAGTATTCCACAGAGAAAGTGGCATCTAATTCCATTAACAGCTCTGCAGTCCGAGAGTCTTTGTCTCTGAGCTGCGTGGAGGCACTCGGAGTCGGCGACTCTACTGCAAGAAAGCGCCGCTGATCGATAGCCATTTTATTTGGCTCCTGAAAAATCATTAGGGCCTGAACTGATATCTCCCGTGGGATGACATCCTTTGATTTACTGTAGCATGTGTACACCCCTAAAAGACACACACACACACACACACACACACATTGAATCAGGCTGACATACACACATCGATATGCATTCTTACTGACAAGAGAACAACATACACATACACACAAATGGATTGACAAGTACACCCGTACACGCCATCCACACACACACACACACATAAAGGCATTTGGGATTCTTGTATTGATTCAGAAGCCCCCTTTTTGAACATACTAATCCACCAGTTTGATTTGTGGGATAGTGGCTGCTTGGTTGTATGGGAGGCTGCTTGCTGCGGTAAATCCTTTGAGGTCTGTGAGATGCCAAAGGTATCAGCCCTAATTATCACACTGAGGCAGGGCTCCACTCCCCCTGGGGCCCATCCAGTGGAGCAACCTCACTCCCTCATCCCTCTAATGTGATCTCATTTCTCTGTCTCTTTCCAGTCCACTCCAGGGTGTAATTGCGAGGGACATCCACTCAGAATGGCATCCCCCTGCCATGCTGAATCAAACAGTTTGGTGCTGACATCCTCTAAAGCCCCCTGTGAGCGTGGCTTAATAGTCAGGCTGAGGCAGCTTTGTCTCGTGACCACACAGAACCAGCTGTGACTTCCCTTCAGTCAGAGTCCGTTTCACCTGCTGCATGACTGCCTGTCATACCACGCTGCTTTATTAGGCGCTCTGGGTGTATAGGATTGCAGTGTGTAATTGCCATGTGTACCATGTTTATGACTATAGTCTGTTTGGGAGAATGATTGACAGTGTTTGTGTGTGTGTGCATTAGTGTGTGTGTGTGTGTGTGTATATGCGTGCATCAGTGTGTGTGTGTGTGTGTGTGTGTGTGTATGTGCATATGTGAGTGCACCTGTGTGTGTGTATGCATGAGCATATGTGTCTGTGTGTGTGTGTGTGTGTCTATGTGCATGCTTCAGTCTGCAAGCGTAGCATCCACTATGTCCTCTGCCCCCTCTTGCAGGTGTTCACTCAGTCCTTCAGTGCCAGCTATGCCATCCACACAGTGGCCAGTGGGTAGGTAGAGGCAGGGGCTGGAAAACCCCACTTGCATGGGCTGCACATGTGCACTGTGCATGGGTATTGCCAAGCTCCTGATGAAGCGAATGAAACAGCACAGCACAAAAGCATCCTGTGCAGTCTGCCGGTCTCCTGTGCCCCTCACTGTCTCTCTTCACCCCCCCCAAAACCTCCCAAAACACACACACACACACACACACACACACACACACACACACATACACCACTCAGTCCTCAACTCCCTCTATATGACATCCCAATCAGACGGGCGAGGGGGGCAGGATGATGACTATCAGCTCCCAAGGTTTCTATTCTATTAGAGGACAGGAGTGTTTGCTACTCACTTTGAAGCACTTTTGGAAAGTTTTCACCTCATAGCATTTTCCCCCTTGGGGACTTTCAGTTTTATTGTGTACAACAACCTGGGGCTACTGCCGAGTACCCAATAAAAAATTACCAAAGTCCCAGAAGAACAAGTCCGAGATGGAGAGCAGTGCAGTAGTGAGATGCAAGAGAATCCTTAGCAAATGAGTATGAGTGTGTGTGTGTGTGTGTGTGTGTGTGTGTGTGTGTGTGTTTGCTTGCTCGTATGAAATAATCCTGTGATCCTGTGCCTCAGCGTTGAGTGAAGCTGTCTCTTTCTGCACTGCATGACCAGAACACGTGTGTGCCTGTTTTCTCTTTGTTGCATTTTTTTGTGCATCTGTTGGTGTGTGTGTGTTTTGGCACTTGCATCTTGTGTTTCCTTATGCTACCTCTTAGTGCGAAGCCCAGCATCAGCATGGACAGTCTCCGAAGCACCTCTACTTTGGAGTGCATCTTTCTACTCTGATGCTCTTTGGAATGGTGCTGTCACTGTTAATTAGGGACTCATAGGATGCATGTGTGTGTGTCTGTCTGTGTGTGTGTGTGTGTGTGAGCGAGCTTGTGCACATGTGTATGTGTGTGTGTATGTGTGTGTGTGCGTGTGTGTGTGTTCTAGGGATGTTGCGGATCTCACGCCACCAGATGAAGAGACGGCTGTACTTCAGTATGCAGAGTGGGGGCCGCAGGGGAGCCAGCTGGTAAGTCAGCCCAGCCCCCGCTCTCCTACCTCCTATCAGAGCAGGGACAGGCGGCTCGCCTCCCACTGCCACACCGCCAGGTGCCGTTGGAAGCTTACATGCAGAGCTGAGGGATGACAAATATGGTTTTCTAAACACTTTGGCTTGATGCTGTTTGCCAACAGTATAACGTGTTTTCAATAGGATAGTGAAAACAGGAAAACAACATAAATGCCACAACTGTGTCCCTTATTAGGGTGATACACAGCAGGTTAACAAATAGGTTAGCAAATTATACATAGATATACATAGATGATATACATAGATATACATAGATGATATACATAGATATATATAGATGATATACATAGATATACATAGATGATATACATAGATTTATATAGATGATATACATAGATCATAAATGTCTTTTTTGGTGAGTTTGGTGGTGTATCGGTTTGTGTATGCATGTTGTCGTGTGTCTGTGAATCAACCTTGCTACTTATCCTTGGACCTCTGCGTAAATTGAATTTATGGTAATGGAGTCCATCTGTCCCTGATACCACCCTATTATTCTTTCTCTCTCTCTCTCCCTTGTGTTCTCTCTCTCTCTCTCTTTCTCTCTCTCTCCTGTTCCTGTCAGGTCTATGTCTTTGACAATGACATCTACTACCAGCCAGATGTTTCTAGCCAAGCCATGCGCCTCACATTGACAGGCAGAGAGGGGCTCGTGGTCAATGGCGTGAGCGACTGGACCTATGAAGGTTTATTATTCAGCTTTTTAAAACACCACTATCACGTTGAAAATAGGAAAACATTTGGCTTGTGGCGATAGCTTTAGTAATATCAATGATAATTATATCAATGAGAAAAAGCAGCTATTAAAATCTCTGGGTTCAGAGTTAAATATGCACAAAAAGGCTCATTGTGCTTCAAGTTTTAAAAGTTCTTTATCACCCTGATTAAATGCAAATCTTTATCTAAAATTTCAGAAGAGGTTTTGCTGTCATATAAGGCTGTCTGGTGGTCGGTAGATGGGGCCCGACTGGCATACCTCACAATCAACAACACTGCCACGCCTCTGATGGAGATTCCACACTTCCTGGGTGGAATATATCCTTCAAACATTTTATTCCCATACCCTAAGGCAAGGCCTCATTTACATTCCATTAAAAAGTGAACTCAGTCCAAGCGCTTGGGAGGATACTCACTATTTAATGTCTTTTTTTCTGTCAGAGGTTCAGAGTTTGCCTTCATCTGTGTTTTTTTTCTGCAGGCAGGCTCCCATATCTCCTCAGTCAGACTCTTTGTGGTGAATCTCTATGGGCCTGCTCACACCGTGGAGATGATACCGCCAGATTCTCAGAGGGCCAGGTACTGGCCTCTGATGCACCCCCTCCTCACTTCGATAGAGAGCTGACCTAATTGTGCAGCCATGGCACAGCGCTGAGCTCTGTATCTGATTAATGCTGAATAATTCTGTTTGAAACATTGTCATGGCAGTTCTTAAAGGCCATCTATGGCTCTGCTTATCTTGTTATTCTTGCTCCCTTTCCATTTTTAAAGTTGACACCCCCACCACCATCTCCCCAAAAATTCAAACACAAATTAAATTTTAAGGAGCCGTTTCCTTGTGCTCATATACCTCTTTTAATCTATCTTTGTCTGTTTTTTTGTTTTTCCTCAGCGACAGCTACATCTCGATGGTTAGTTGGATTAGCAGTACTCAGCTTGTTGTGCGCTGGCTGAATCGGGTGCAGAACCAGTCAGTGCTCTCCGTTTGTGAGGCAACAACAGGGGCTTGCTCTGAGGTGAGAGATCAAACCGAAGGTCAGGCATCAGCTGAACATTAGGTGTATTAAGCTGTGTGGTGCATGCTGCTTTCTATCCACTCTCTGCCTGCTAAACCAAGGGAGAGTCTCTTTTCACCTCTATACAACTTCTGTGCAAGATCTTATTTCTTTGCAAAGGATTTCTAAGTCCCTCTTCTCTCTCCCTTGGAAACTGGTTTTTGTCCAACTAAACTTTTAAAGGTCATCCTCACTTTTTAATCTTTTTCAGACTTCCTCTCTCCATCCGTCTCTCTCCAACCCCCCTTCTCTTAGTATTTCATTCTGGCATTTGTCACAGCCGCAAGGATTTTCATATGCTGTCAGCTTCACTCAATCTCAGCTTTGAAAAGATATAAGTATCTGTGTGGGTCTCTTAGTTTTTGGCTTCTCCTGTTACATCCCCAGAAACACAAAATGGCTGTGGACTTCTGGCAGACTCAGCAGCAGGTACAATGAAATGTTTGGTCCTTTCCTATCAAGGGAAACCCACACACCACCCACATAGTTTTATCAATATTTCCCCATAAAATGATGTCCGTCAAAAAACAATATTGTGCATCCCTACTGATGTTGATGGCTGTGTTTGTGTGTGGTCTGCAGGAGGTACCCTTGTTCTCAGCAGATGGCTCTGTGTTTTACCTTACGCTTCCTGCCAAACAAGGAGCCCGCGGAGAGTTCCGCCACATCGCAAGCCTGTCCTCCCAGGTTAGTGGTGCGCAGATGCGTCATTATGTGGATATGCATGAGCTATAAGTCCCCTCCATAATGCAGCCTCTGTCCCAAATATGACAGCAATAAAATAGACCTGCTTTATGGGATGGTCTCTCAGGGTGGCCTATTTTCAACCACATGCGCCAGTATCTCATTCATTACGTGCCGTCTTGGCATTTGTGTGTGGAACATGTGAATTAGCTTAGCGAGTCAAGAGAAACATAATGCAAGAACAATGAGATATCACTGGTAATTATACCAGTTACACCACTGTATCTGTCTGTGTGCAGACAGCATGTTATAGAAAACGTTTTTTTTTTCACATGTGAAGAGAAATAAAGCAGATCTTACTTATAAACCGAGGCTCTCTATATATATTAAGGCTGTATATATATCGTATTTTCTGTCTCTTTCAGTTCATCTCTTTTACTCTCTTCAATTTCAATTTAATCCCCTCTCACATTTCTTTTCCTTCCCCTCTCCTGCTCTGTAATTTACGATGGCATCTCAGTTTCGGCTCTCATTTCCTGTGCTTAATGTTTTCTCTTTCCTTTTTCTTCCTCTCTGCCACTCTCTTTCTTTTCTCTTTCATATTCACTCGTTCTACAGCCTTCCCTCTTGTCTGTTTCCCCCCGCTTCCTGACATCGGGCAACTGGGATGTCACCTCTCTCTGCGCACTGGACGAGGAGGCTGGGAAAATGTATGAGAGCCTTTCAGAAGTGTTTAAATCAGGGAGCTGCATTTTGGCATCTTAGAGATGCTGGGCTGAATGGCCATGGAGTCATTTTTCATGACATCGCTGTTTTATGTGCCTATCGGGAAGCACCACTAAGGCACTGAATCCAGTAAACTGCAAGAAAAAAAAGTCTTAGTAGTTTATTAGGAGCCGAGGTGACATTTAATTAAAAACAGAGCTGTAATTTAAATTCAGATCAACCGTGATGGACAGTAATTGTGTGAGTTGCTAATTGCCTTTCCGGCAATGAGATAATAACACTAAAGTAGTTTGAGATTATCCACTTTTGAAATTACAGTGGTGGCAGTGGCATTTAGAGGATTCGGTCGCTGAAAGCGACAGCTCAGAAAAGGGTATGTTTAAATATGCCCCCACTCACAGTGGCTGGTAGCTGCAACTTTTGGCAGAGGACATTTGTGAACTAAATGCCTCCGAAGTCCCATCAGCATATGTGATAACAGCAGTGACTTTCTACAAAATTCCAAACTTGTGAAGGTGGTCGAGGTCAGGATGGTGACACCTCAGTGGTGACATCACATTGAGTGTGAGTAGATAGCACTGCTATGGTGGGGGGTAGGTAGGTGGCATGCATGCACCAGATGGTGTCTGCCTTGCTTAAGACACATATGGGAAAAGCATTGTGTCCTCTAGCAAAACTGCAGGTGTTTATTTTTTCTAGTGTACTGTACACCTGACATGATAAATGCATTCTGAAATAGCAGTCACTGTTCCCAGTCCTGAGTTAATAATATGACATGTTTCATTAGTTCTTATGGGAGATGTTTTGATGTGGTTTTTCTCTCGTGTGGTGACATGGAATATGTTAGAACACTGTTTCTTTCTGTTGACCGCTGTCAGGGTATGACACTTTGAGGCAGGTAGCGCATTCTGTCCACCTGAGACCATGTTGATCTCCCAGTCTTTATTTGTTATAGTTACTTCCTGAGCACGGAAGAATCCAGACAGAGCCGACACTTGTACAGGTAAGACTGCGGAGCGGCGTTTCATCCATAATTGAACACACACACGCTGCGTGAAGCCCGGCTCATCCCTGCCTCTGCTCCATTTCTGTACTCTACATTTGCATCAGAATGCGCCTGATGGTATTTGCACATCCACTCATTTTCAGTTCTCATAACGTGTCTCCCCCTTCTACGCTTGGTGTAATATTGGCCTAATCCCGACTTCATTTAATCCATTATATAGAATATTCTGCCGAAAACAGATATCCTGTGCTTCTAATGCTTGCAGACGATGGCTTTTCAGACACATCTGTCTGAATATTACAAAGCCATTTAAATCAATTACATTCACTTGGTTCGGATTTAATTGAATTGTGAAAAAAGCCTATATTGTTTCATATTCTAGTTGGAAAAGGCACAAGGCATGATAAAAAAGACTCTTTTTTTACCTCTAGGCTCTTAGCCCACCTAATTCATTTAGGCCAGATAGGGACCAGTGCTGCAACCAAATGAATGGAGGCATGGTCTGTCCGGATGGAAGGAATTCATCCAAGCCCCCCCTTGATTTATGTGCGTGGCTCCACATTCTGTCATTGGCTAGGCTTTCACTACTATTTTATTGCATGGCTTTGGGACGGTGGAATGCTGGGGCGTGGAGAGTGGGGTCTTAAAATGGGGATTAACTGCAGAGCAGCCTCGGCGCTCCTGGGCATGCCATAATGATATGAGGGTGGTTATTTGTAGGTCAAAGTCATTATGCAAAGAGTTCTCTGAAAAGGGCAGCCCAGAGTTTGAACAATGGCTTTCTCAGCATCAGGTCCAGTTCATTATTTAACTCTTGGGAGAATTACTGTAGTGTCCTGTTCTCCTCTCCATCTTATACAGTATATTACAAATGAATGTCTACTTTCATCAACCTGTCCGTGAGGTACTTGGACCCTGTTGATATTTGTCTCCTTCAGTGCTGAGTTAGGAGGAGTTTTCCAGCGGCACTGTCTGACATGTGGTCTCGTAGATGACTGTAACTTCTTCAAAATTCAGTTCAGCCCCAATCTCACCTACTTCCTCCTCCACTGCCTAGGTAAGGCTCAGGATCTGTTTCCTGTTATGGCAGAATGCTTGGAAATTCATGATGTATTTAGCCTCTCTCACTGAACCTTTTTAAGTCTTGTGTGACCTTCACAGGGCCTGGAGTGCCTAAGGTGACTGTTCATGGTACAAGTGATCCCTCCAGTAAGTGTACACACACACACACACACACACACACACACACACACACACACACACACACATGCACACAACCCTATGACCAAGACCTGATGTAGAAAGAAAGCTGAGGAGTTTTCATTGTAAAACAGTGTAAATGATTGAGGGTCATTAAGCACATTTAGAGACAGCTGCCAAACTGAAAAATAATTTACCTTAAAAGTTATGGCCCTGGACAGATACAACACAGTGGGCTCTAGAGGGCACTGTCAGATCACAGATGCTGGGCCTATACTTACAGTAAAACATGTCTATTTGCATATGTGTATTTGAGAAAAAAAAAAAGAATTTTTGTCTTTCTTACCCTCTACTAGTGGCCAGACTAGGGGACAAGCTTCAGCCAGCTGTCATTGTGATCCCATTGTAAATGTTTACAAAGTTTTGCATGTATGCCAAAAACATGTAGGCCTGTATGTATGCGTACATATGAGTAACCTCTGACCCTCTGACCCGCTACTAGCCGAACTATTATGAGACAAGCTGTGTCAGCATCATCAAACTTGCCTAGAGACTAATGTCTTTGCAGCAATAAACAAACACATGCACCAAGAACATCTCTATGAGTTAACAGTGCTTGTATTATGGATCTTTGTAATGGCTTCAAAATTAAAATTAATATTTTGGGAGTCATAATGTGCTTAGGGTGCCACTCTTTAATGGGACTTATTTTCTGTGCATGTAAAACTGTTTTTAAGACTCATTACGAGTCTTAAGTACTCATTACGAGGCAAAATGGATATATGAAGTCCAGTTAAGTAAGGCAGAACAGGATAAGTAACTTGCCTCTGCCAAGTCATTATTACCATCGAACTGGCCATTATTCTTCTTATCTCCCGTTTGTATTTAGGATGTAATTTTATCTATAACTTTCTTTATATTTAGGTTTTTATGTATTTAACTTTCTTTGTATTTACATTCTGCAAGGAGGTCATTATAATGGAATAACTCCCAGCAGAGTGATGGGAGTCTGCAGAGGGCTTAATAATGACCGGCTATCAGAACATTATCCCGCTTATTATATGGCTACCTATTGAATACATCAATAGCATGACAACGAAACATGTTTATCATTGCT